>ML783958.1:240413-310852 GCA_009831015.1 Picea engelmannii | reverse complement strand
TATTCTTTTGAATACAAGACATGCTTCCATTTTTATCTCTATTTCGTGTTAAGATTATGGTGTACTTGCTGAAGGATGGAAGGGCCCCCATGCACTGATGCCAGTACACCTATGTGTTGTATATAGTAGGTAAAATTTGTCATCTGTATATTCATGTTATTTTTGTGTTCTTTGCTTTAGTACTTTAGAATAGACAACTTCAATCCTCGCACATATTGTGTTGTGCCTCTAAGCTTACGAGCTCCTAGTTGACATTAAATCGTTGAGAATTTATGCGACATATTTTTCACTCAACAAGGGGCACGTCGGAAATTTTTCCCATCGAAGTTCGGGGAATCGAGAGGACAGTGACTCTCAACAGCAGGAAGCTCGAAACCTCGAAACCTGATATTGAGTAGGGAAAAAGTCACGGTAAAGTGTAGAATGTCGTGTGGAAGAAAGAAAGGACCTGTGGACTGGGTCAGATTTTCTCAGTGATTCCCAAGGGAATCCAAAGAGCTAATTCGGCTCGTCTGAGAATTTGAACGATCCTTAAGACCGGGAGGTCAGGCGCAGAAACCCTGCGAGGTATGTAGGAGCGTCGCGCCATCAAGTGGTATCAGAGCTAGAACTATATTTGTATACTTCAAGCAGAGAGGAGAAGGCATGTGGAAGAAGACAGAGTTGCTAAGGACTCTGTAAGGACTTGTTTGCAGGTAGGCAACAGTCGAGAAGACAGTCAGGGAGACTGTAGGATGATGAAGCTGGTAGAACTCTTAGTGCAGAGTGACAGCAAAAGGAATGTTGGGAGAGCAGGAAAAGATAACACCATGGTTACTGAAGACCATAGGCATGCTGGGAGGAAGAAAAGCAAGGCAGAAAGGCTTGCATAAATGGAGAAGGAAAGGGATAGAGATCTCTATGAATTAAAAGAAGACATAGAGAAGCTTGAACTGCGAATGCGGCAAGATAGGAGGAGGAGACGGATGCGCGAATTGCCCATGGAGAAGGCAAAAGAAAAATGGCCAGTCAAGGAATTGATGGTCAGAGGGCAGCGCAGGCTACTAAAGAGATGGTTGAGGTATGCCGAAAGCCTCAAGACCACAGAGGAAAATATGATTTATGTCTGTGAGCCAGAGACTGGGAGAGGTCTCGATGATGAAGAGGATAAATTGGGATCGACTGATGATGATCTCAAGAACTGCCAGGTGGGAAGAGAAGTAGAAAATTTTGTTTGTCAGGAGGGCAACGAGTTGAGATCAGCTGAAGATCTCACGGACTGTCATGAGGACAGCCAGGAAACTTTGCATTGCCAGCTGGGCAATGATAAGAGGTCATTGTGGGATCTCGGAGACTGCCAGGAGGGAAGCGGAAGCATCTTGGACTGTCAGGCGGGAAGAGATGAACCTTCGAGGCTATCGTAAAGTCTCGTGGACTCAGAGGAGAGTTCGATTCAACAAGGGTTGCTGATGAAGATGGGATCGATTGATCTCATAGTCTACCAGGAGGGTAGCGGAAGCATGCCATATTGCCAGGTGGGCAGGGATGAGCAGATGAGACTATCTGTGGGTCTCATAAACTCAGAAGTGAGTTGGAATCAGCCAGGGGAGCTGACAGAGCAAGTGATCTCAAAGGTGAATTTGGATCAGTAGATGCAGCTGACAGAGGTAAAAGATCAGGATGATCTTCTGATGATTGGGGGAATTGGAGTATTCCTACCATTTTCCCAGGAGGAGGCAGAAGTCAGTGTTGTAGATGATGCGGCAGCAGCAGAAGAACAATCAGACGTGACTGTCAGGGAAGAAGAAGAATTGGAGCAGGTGTTTGAGACTGCCCAAGCACAAGCAGAAGCAGACGAAGAGGAGAATGAGCATTCGGAGGAATGTCTCAACATATTCAGTCAAGAAGTTGAAGAAGTTGTAGCACTGAAGCTAACAGCAGAAGAAGGAAATGAGAGTGAGCATTCTGAGGAATGGCTCAATATTTTCAGCCAGGAAGCTGAAAAGACTGCAACAGGGGAGGTTGCAGAAGCAGAGGAAGAAGGGGCAGACAACATTTGTTTTGCTGATTTGTGGGAACAGATAGAAGCCCTGGAAGAGAGGGTAAAAGTGCAGGGCATGCACATCCAACAGGTGAAGTTGGAAACTGATGAAGGAGGCATGGGAGATCATGATGATCTTCTCATGTGCAAAAAATTTTTGCAGCTGAGGAGACTGCATAAGCAGGACCAGCCACTGGAGCAGCTGGATGAAGTGATCGAAGAGATCAGAAGGCTGATGTTGAGGTCAGCAGAAATTGCCAGCGAGGAGAGGTTGAGCAAAAAAGAAGCAGCAGCAACGCAGAAGCAGCAGCAGCAGCAGGATGGAGCGGATGAACAACTCCAAGGACTTGTTTGGGATCTAGGAGGATTTCGAACCGCTTAGAGGGGAAGTGCATGAGCAGGAACTCATGATTTTGCAGCTGAGGAGTTTGATGCAGGAGCATCTCTCCACATTAGCCAGCCAGCCACGCCAGCGAATTCAAATCGCACGCTGAAGAGAGGCGCAACCTCATTTAAAATCTGAATTCAATGTAACTTTAATGCTTAGGCTGGTGAGACATAAAAGTCGTGCCTTTGTGCAGGCATTAGGTAGATCGGTCATTAATGTGTTGTATGGCTGAGATCTAGATCCGATTTTGGACTAGATAGCCATTTATTGTAATTGAATAGAGTAGGTAGACCTACAGGGAAGCACTCGATGAGCCCCTCAGGTAAAAGAGATTTTTAGGTCTCATTTTGAGTTAGTGAAGTTAGATGAGTTAGATGAGCAGAGTTGAGGAGATCTAGAGAGAGCTCGAGAACACCTTTTACAAACAGGCATTTTCCATTGTTAATATAACAAAGCAGTTTTTCCTGCATTTCGGTGTTGAATGGATGTCTGTGTGTGTTCTTTATGCTTGTTGTAGATGTATGTTAGGCATTTGCAGGAGTGTGTTTGATTTCAGGGTGAAGGTCTTTGAGGTTTCATGCCAGGAGGGCGTGACAGAGTACTACGGTCTCTGAATACCAGTGCACTGAGAATGCACTTCTGAACACTGCGGGGTTTAGACAAAGGCGTGCTGAGGCACAAGAGCTGGAATCAACAACTCAGAGGAGTGAAGACCTCAAGGTTGCTGAATACCTTGGAGTCAAGGCTGTGTATGAGAGACACAGTTGCAGACAAAATTATACAGTGGATTATGTAAAGGCTCTGCCAGGTGGGCATTGAGCAGGTGTAAGGAGTGCATAGAAGAAGAACTCTGTTGTGAGTTCAGAAGACAGAATCTCTGAGGAGTTCTATAGAGCTCTGCCAAGTGGGCATTGAGCGTATGCGCTATGGTGCATTTGAGGAAGAACTCTGCTGAGAGTTTGAAGGAAGACCAGAATCACTGAGGATTCTGAGAGCTCTGCCAGGAGGGCATTGAGCAGGTGCAAAGGGTGCAGAGAAGGGACAGAATTGTTGAACGTTCTGTGGAGAAGGTACTCCGCCAGGAGGGCGTTGAGGAAGTGTGCAGATAGGCACAGAAGTGAAGAGAACTCTTTGAGTTCTGGAACTTAGAGGAAGAATCCATTGAGGGATCTTCGCTGGGTTACTGAATACCCAGAAGACTCAGCAAGAGGATTTGTTTGAGCGAAGGACAGCTAGGAAGGCATCAATTTCTCCATCTGAGGGAGAAGAGGGACAAAATCCCTTAGGGGTCTGAGTGTTTGAAAAATCTCAGGATGGATAGCACCAGCGAGTGCATCTGAAGACTCTGTAAAGAGTGCAAGAGTTGGGAGAATCCTTTGAGGATTCAAATACATAAGCTCAGGAGGGTGAGTGATTTCATGCATAGAGTCGGCTTGCAGAGAGGGCAGAGGCTGAAGAACTCTTTGAAGAGTTCAAAGTTCCCGGAATCTCAGGAGAGCACAAAAGCGTCAGATCGGCTGGAGAAGGAAGAGATCTGGACCGTTGAGGAGTTTACGTCCAAGAGGAGCTCAGGAGGAGCCTACAAAAGGTGGAGACCGACAGCCATCGGATCTCACTCAGAAATCCCGTAAGCCGTTGGATCGGGAGGAGATGATCAGAGTTTAGCCTCTGGAGGAGCGCGCAAGGAGAAAGGATCTGAGTTGTCAGATCTGGAGCAGATACCCGTCAGCCATCGGATCTGCAGAAGTTGAGAGGGAGTTAAGTCCTCGTGAGCAGGAGAAGAAAGCCCGACAAGGGGTGGAGCCATCGGGATATCGGAACTCGGAAAATTGGGATTCTCGAGGTCGTGAGAGTCGGGACATCAGAAATCCTGAAACAACAAAAGAAATCACAGTCGTCCGTCAGTTGGGACACGTGGGCGAGATCAGGAGCCCATCAACATATCAGAGGTTGGGAAGGCAAGACTTCCGGAGAATTAGGAGTCGCGAAAGCACGAGATTGGATCGGAGCCGTCCGTTAGAGGAGACACGTGGCGGAGATCGAGCGATCCTCGGCATATTGGTTATCGGGAAATCGGAGTTTCCAAGGTCGAAGGAAATGGGACATCGAAAGTCTCAAAATCCTGGAGGAATCTGGACCATCCATCTGGAAGGGACGCATGGAGGAGATCGACGTCATTGGGAAAGGGCTGACAAGGAAGCCGTCCATCGGTGTTTGGTCCATCGGGATATCGAAAATCCCATGGACGTGGTGTTTACGCCTTTTGAAATCGTGAATCATGAAACCCCAATCAGTGGGGGACAGCTGTCAGCACATCAGAGCTGAGGAAAAAGCCATAGTGGAGGCCAACTATCGGTGCAACGGAGCGTCGGGATTTGGATGATCGAGAATCCCGTGGGTATATGCATTTAGGCATTGGAAACCTCGAAACCCCGACGAGGATAAGGTTGTGGTCACGGAGTAATGGTCACGTGGACCAGGGGCTGAGCCAGAAGAGCTAGCTGAAATTATAGCACGTCGAGAATCGGAGGATTGCGGATCCAAAGAGCAAGTGCATTTTGGTATAGAAAAGCCCGAAACCCCGA
This sequence comes from Picea engelmannii, assembly GCA_009831015.1. Classification (NCBI taxonomy): domain Eukaryota; kingdom Viridiplantae; phylum Streptophyta; class Pinopsida; order Pinales; family Pinaceae; genus Picea; species Picea engelmannii. Next base: position 305,859 of record ML783958.1, on the reverse strand, counting down.
TAGGAACCTATGATTGCGGTCATATGAAGGTAGGTCACGTGGACCAGCAGCACATCTAGAAGGGGCTGAGGAAAAGGGGTGCGTCGGAAATTTGTCCCATCGGCATTTGGGGAATCGAGAGGACAGTGACTCTCGACAACAGGAAGCTCGAAACCCCAAAACCCGATATTGAGTCAGGAAAAAGTCACGGTAAAGTGTAGAAGGCCGTGTGGAAGAAAGAAAGGACCTGTGGACTGGGTCAGATTTTCTCAGTGATTCCCGAGGGAATCCAAGGAGTCACTTCGGCTCAGCAGAAGAAGGGTATTTTGATCGATCCTGAGAGCAGGTGAGTGGAGGTGCTTAGACTCTCGCCTACCATCAAGAAACGCCTAGGAAGTATGGAAACTATGTGTATGACTTGTGAGAAAAGAAAAAACCAACCAACAATCTAAATCACATCCAAAGGAGGAAATACAATTTTTGGGTGAGTGGAAACTTAGTCAACAAGACAAAATATTTCCTAGAGAGGATTGAGCTAGTGAAGCTTGCATCTACTAACCAAAACATAAATCTCAAGAAATAAAACTCAAACAAGAACCACAATAAACCTCCATAGAGAAGATTACACCCACTTAGTATGTTAGGGAACTAACCTTCCTAACCCCTCACATAGGTAGAATAATATATTTTCCATGTAATAAAGGATGACATTAGTTAATAAGGCCTATTTAATAAATGTGAACAAGTCAATGTAAGAATACCTAATACAAGCTTATGCTTCTAGAAAGATCTTCCTCTAGAATGTTCTTTAGAAGATAGAATTAGTATAAATAAGAGTAGGAGGCATGATAAATATTTGTCTTGAGAATTATTGTAATAGGGATTTGCTCTGCTATAGGTTCCCCCCTCGAAGAGGCAAGTGAACATTTCTTCCTATCAATAAATGTATTCTTTTTGGTTGTGGTTCTCTACATTTTTTTGTTCCTCTAGTATTTTCTTCAATATTTATGTTTTTTCATAATATAATAGATCCGATACCTAACAAGTGGTATCATAACAATTTCCTCTGCGAAAATTGTGGGAATTCTTTTTAGGGTAGAGACATGTACTTCTGACGTCTTTGAAGCACAAAGATTTTTCACTCATTGGGTAAAACTGCACTGGGAAAGACTACACGCATGAAATACATACGGTTTCATGGGGATTCCTAGAAACAAACGTTTCACCTTGTTGGAAACGTCTGTAACCCATGTTGGTACCCCTCGAGTAGTATTGCATCAGGCAAAATCTGTACATGTGCATCACTCCCACGTACCAACAGGTATATCGGGAGTCCCCTAGGTCTCCTGAAACCAGGTCTAGATGAGTCTATCAATTGCTTGAATTCCTTAGTGACATCGAGAACAACACTCAGGAAGATACTTTATAGTACTTGGGTAATAGGGTAATACAACTAAGGGTACGATCAAGCCTACTTAGTTGGTTCCTTGAGATATTGGGTTGAGTACTACTGCTTAACCCCACATGTATATCAGAGAGATATAGCACAAGGAAAACCCTTGTCTGTAAGAACCCTGTAAACCCTAATCCCTAGGAAGAAATGAAATAGAAAAGGAAAAGAGGAGATCTATTGTAGCGCAACCTTTCCTCCTACATTATGGTTGCGAAATTCCTACAGAATTTATCTTGTTAAAAATTTGGGCCATTTGTTACTGCAATATTTAGGCCAGAGTATAACCATGTAGAAGTAAAAAAAAAAAAGTATATTGGTCCTTTCAACACTCTTATTTGAGACCTATCCTATTGGATTCTCTCTTCTCCCTAATCATTGTGGTACTTATCACTTCTAATATTTTTTTTTAGTGGATCCCCCACCTTTCCCAACACCCTTATTTGAAACCTATCCCATTGCATTCCTCTTTTCACTCTGATCATCGTCATATATATCATTTCTCCGTTGTTTTTCTGTGGACCCACCTCCCCTCCCCGACACCCCTCATTATGAAATGGCCACCACCCGAAACCAATACCTCCTTCACCTACAATAGGAATCCAAACAACACTTAGAGAACATCCAAAGAGTGACTTATAACATTGCTTCCACCAATTCCAAATTCGAAACCTTCGAGGCCAAATTTACGGGAAAAATTGCATAAGTTAAGGGTGAATTGGCCTCTCTAACCATCTCTCTCAACCAATGGTTAAAACATTCCCATGGATCCCCCTCCTATGAAAAACCTTCACATTATGAAGGTGAGGAATCTTCCCATAATATGGCCTTTCATTCCAACTCCCTTCATCATGACCCTAGTCTTCCTAGAGTTGAGGTGAACAAAGTTTATGGCTCAGATCCCACATGATGGGTCACTCAAATGGAACATTATTTCTCCTTGCATGGAATTACTAATGAGTTGGCCAACATTCTTATGGTGTTTTCTATCTAGATATTGAATGCTAGCAATGGTGGAAATGGCGTAGAAAGACATGCCTATGGTATGTTTCTTGGACATAGTTTGTTGCATAGTTTTATGAACGCTTTGACACTGACACCCACTATATAGATTGTTTCACCAAGTTGAAACAATATCGCAAAGTGGAAGACTTTATGTATACCTTTGAACACTTGGATTTTCGAACAGAGGGCATGTCATATGCCTTCCTCAAGGAATTATTTATCAATGGCCTCAAGGATGAAATTTTTGCCCAGGACCTCATGGCTCACCCTCAAACTTGTTTGGAAGCTACTCAATGAGCCAAAAAAGCCCAACAAATTGTCTCTTCACAAAATAAAAAACCCTCCTTTATTCCTTGCACTCGACCCACCCATCCTACCCCTCCTGCCACTCCTCTCAAGATCTAGAAATTAACTCATGCAGAAATGGAGGAATGCCAACTTAAGGGTCTTTGCTATAATTATGATCAAAAATATTTTTGGGGGCACAAGTGTAAGGAAGAAAAAAATTATGGTCTTTTATGAGGATGTTGTTGACAAGGAGGATGGAGTTTCCATAGTGGAAGACCTACCCCTAATCGATGCTCCTACTCCACCCTCTGATCCACTAGAAGTTGAACCATTGATTTTTCTGCATGCCCTTATTGGTTTCTCTGCTCCCCAAACTCTCAAGATCATTGGCTACATTAAGAATAGGAAGGCCATCATCCTCATTTATAGTGCCAACACCCATAATTGTATTCATCATCGCATTGCCAAGGAAATCAATTGATATATCTGTGTTTTCAACAATTTTCAACTCATGATTGCCAATGGTGGTTCCATGAAATGTGGAGGGCAATGTGAAAATTTGCACCTACAAATTAGTCAGTACCACCTGAAATCTCATATGTTTTCTATTGACATTGGTGGTTGTGATATTGTGTTCGGTGTTGAATGGTTACACACTTTTGGACCCATCCTCATGGATTTTAAGGAATTAACCATGCAATTCCAACAAGAGGGACAACATTATAAGTTCCAAGGCATCACAACAAGCTCCCCTGATATCATTAGCTCCCATTGAATGGAAAATATCCTCAAAAAAGGTAATTCAGGAATTGTTTCCCAACTCCATTCCATTCAAGCAGTCGAGACACCCTCTATGCATCCTAACCTCCAATCCATCCTCTCCAAACACTAAGCTATTTTTTCCACTCCCCATGGAATTCCCCCTTCCCGTGGTGTTCATGATCTGATCTGGATTAATTTCAAAATGAAATGAAATCCGAGATATTACAATGAAATAAACATACGAATTTCCAGAAACAGAGAAATACAACAATGCATGATTTTTATTAATGAAAAAAATGTACAGAGACTGTAAAAATACAGAGTGCAAGACTTGCTAGAATGGTGGCATCTTTATCTCTGAGAAGAGATGTCACAACTATGCTCATTCACAATAATATAATTAAAATGAGGATTTGAAGGTCTTTTTATGATAAACATGAATGCCAAAACCCTAGACATCCAAAAACCTAACCCTAGAAGATGAAGCACCAAAAGTCATGTGGGCCCCATTGGGGTAAGTTAGTACATTAACTTCCCGAGGTCGTAACTTTTGCATACGATCTCTATTTTAGGCGTGCGATAGCCCGTTGGAAAGGTATTTTCGATAACTATGCATTATTCCATCAAAATTGGATTATATCTACATTTTTACTGTGGAAAGCAAAGAAAACACTGTTTAAATCCCCAAAACGGCCCTGAAAGTACATAAAGATGTACTGACATGGAAAATTCCAAAATAAGACAGTTTGAATAGATGGGAGGCCACCAATATCCACTTGGTTGTTGTGTAGGTGTTCAAGACAACCCCGTAAGTGTATAAACCACAATTACAAAGAAATGTCTTCATTACAAAGAAATGTGTTGAACTGAAAACTATCTGAATGAGCCAATTGGAATTTGGAACAAGTGGGTGGCCACTGATATCCACCTGGAATAATCCTCCCCCTTTATGAAGAAATGGTTTCCATTGTGTTGAGTGCCTGGGGAAGAGGGGAAATAATTTTTTGAATCTGAATCTTGGTGAGCTACATTCCTTATTGGAGAAGTTGTGTTGCTTGGTCTGTGGAAGGCTGTCATGAACCTGTTGTTGGAGGGGTTGAATTTATTCCACCAACCTGTTGTCTCCGAGATTGATAGGGAATTGTGTAGACACCATCGTAGGTGAAGAAACAATTTATGCAATGTACTTCTGTTGGATAGAAGGTGTTGAGGTTGCAGTGGTTACAGTGGGGTTCTGTGCATCCTTTGAATAGACTGTGAAGATGATGAATTTTTCAATATGAGAGATTACCTTGCAACACTATTTTGGTGGAATAATAGTCAGAACTACCTCTGGTATTCTGTAGAGATAACCCCCCAGAGTAATAATGACATTACGGGGTCAAGACTCATAAACAACATGATGTTTCCACATATATGGTTGGCCTAAAACAACATCACAGATATCAGGAGGGGAAACATCACACACTACCTCATCCTTGAAGGGTTGGATTCCATAGGACAGGTGGCACTATTGGCTGACACAAAGATCTCGTCCCTGGTGAAGCCACTCGATGTTGTATGGTTGTGGGTGTGGTGTTTTCAACAACCCCAACTGTTTGATGACCTCAACTGAGATGAGGTTCTTCTGGCTACCACTATCAACAATAAAATGCAAGGGGATCCCCTTCACCCACATTTGTGAATGGAAGAGGTTATCCCCCTCTTCAGGATCTACTGGTTCCTTTGGTTGAATTGTTGTGGTCATGACAGTAGTACTGGGGTATGCGTCGATGATCTATTTGTTTTCAATATTTTCTGGATGAGATTCTAAATTAGGGTTTGTCTCCTTGTCTTTGACCTCGACAACCAATGACTATTTTGAGTGACACTCATCGATGTTGTGCTAGGGGATTTTTTGGAAGTCGCATCACTTCCCAGTGTCATTCTTCGTCTTACATTTACCCTTGTTTTCATGTTTCTTGGACTGGTTTTCGGGAGACTATTGGTTAGGGTCGTCTTTAACATTCTTTGGTTGTTGTGTATTTTCACACACGAACTCCCATTTGTTATGGTGCCTAAATTTCTACTCGATTTTGACAACATATCGTTAGGTATCTCCCAATGATGAGATGTTTAGGAAATCTATTTTGGTTTGAATGTACCTATGCAGAGCCCCTTGGTGTTTCAGAACCAGATGTCGCTCAGAGTCTTTAATACCTAGCTTGGTGCGCAAGGTATTGAAATCATTTTTGAACTCCGTAATTGTTTGGCTCTAATCTTGTTACAGTGTGGTCCATCTCATGTACCGGTCTTCATAGTTATCAAGAGGGTAGTATTGTTCCTTGACCACATCCACAAAAAAATCCCAAGTGGGATCAGCCCCATATATTCTAGATTCCTTTGTGGAACTTTTATCCCAGTAAGTTTCCTACCAATGTTTAACATGGGGGAGAGCCTTGAGGAGTGTGAAGGTGGCCTTTTCCCTGTCGAAAAAATTGTGAACAAAGAAATAACCTTCTAGCAGATTCAACCAATTTTCTAAGGCATATGCATCTATCTAACCTTCGAATACACGAATATCAAAATCAACCTGTAACTTGAAGGGAGAGGTTCCTCCAAAGTGGTCTATTTATGAAGATGCACCCATTGCTATCGACAGGCATTGAAGGATGTCGGAAAATTTCTCCATCATTTCATCCCTCTTTCGTGTGAAAGCTTTCTCAAGAAACAGGTTATTCGAATCTTATGCTCTGTCGTTTTTATTTTCTGCCACCATAGAGGATTTATTGGGCATGCGAGAGTGATTTTCTTCAAGAGAGAGAAGCTCGAGACCCAACTTTCTATTCTTGAACCTTGTTGGGGACATGCATCGAAAAACGATCAAGAGCAGCCTGCCATGATACCATTGATCTTGATTATTTTTGGAATGAAAGGAAAGCCGAGATATTAAAATGAAATACCCATAAAAAAATTCCAGAAACAGATAAATACAACAATACATGATTTCTATTAATGAAAAAAATGTACAGAGACTATAAAAATACAGAGTGTAAGACTTTCTAGAATTTGTGGCAGATTTATCTCTGAGAAGAGATGTGACGGCTATGCTCATTCACAAGAAGATGATTACAATGAGGCTTTGAAGGCCTTTTTATAATAAACATGAATGCCAAAACCATATACATCCAAAAACCTAACCCTAGGAGATGAAGTGCCAAAAGTTATGTGGGGCCCATTGGGGTAAGTTAGTACATTAACTTCTTGGGGTCATAACTTTTGCATACTATCTCTGTTTTAGGCATGTGATAGACCATTAGAAAGGTATTTTCGATAACTACACTTTATGTCATAAAAATTGACTATGTCTATAGTTTGACCATGGGAAGCCAAGAAAACATTGTTTAGATTCCCAAAATGGCCCTGGAAGTATAGAAAGATGTATTGACATGAAAAATTACAAAATAAGCAAGTTGGAATAGGTGGGAGGCCAACAATATCCACCTAGATGTTGTGTATGGATTCATGACAACCCCATAAGTGAATAACCCACAATTACAACGAAATTTCCCCATTACAGAGAAACGTGTTGAACTGAAAACTATATAGATGAGCCAATTGGAATTTGGAACAGGTGGGTGGCCACCAATATCCACTTGGATCATAATCATTCCATTCCTCTAGTATTGGGTATCCTCCCTCCCAATGTTTTCCATTATCGTCATCCTTTTTCCCAGAAGAATGAAATTGAGAAAATTGTTCAAGAATTGCCAAATTATTCATCCTAGTACCATCCCCTATTCCTCTCCTATGGTCATGGTCCTCAAGAAAGAAAGCACTTGGTGCATGTGCCCCAAATTTTTCACCCTCAAAAAACTCACCATCAAAGACAAATTTCCCGTTCCTATCATTGATGACCCACTGGATGAGTTGAGCGGTGATCAATGATTTTCTAAACTTGATATCCATTATGGCTACCACTAGATACATATGAAAGAGGAAGATAATCCTAAGACTACCTTTAGAATTCATGAGGGTCACTATGAGTTCTTGGTCATGCTCTTTGGCCTGTGCAATGCTCCCTCCACTTTCCAAAGTCTCATGAATCATGTCTTCAATCCATTCCTTTTTCATTTTGTCTTATTTTTCTTAAAACTTTGAAAGCCCATCTCGCCCATGTGGATCAATTTCTCCATCTACTCTCTTCGCATAATATTTTCCTCAAACTTTCTAAATGTGCCTTTGGATCCTTTGAAGTGGAGTACCTGGGTCATATTTTCAACAAGGATGGCCTACAGGTGGATCCTAAGAAATTGAATATATGAAGGATTGGCCTCACCCTAAAACTTTTAAGATATTGCGTGGTTTTCTAGGTTTTACAGGTTATTATCACAAGTTTTTTCAGAATTATGGAAAAATTTCCACACCTCTCACTAAAAATAATGCTTTCACTTGGAATCCATCTGCTAATCAATCCTTCCATACCTTGAAAGAGGTTATGTGCATGACTCCAGTCATGTCCCTTCTCGACTTCACAAACACTTTTTTCCTGGAATGTGATTCTCCAAGGAAAGGAATTGGGGTAGTCCTCATGCAAGATGGCAAGCCTTTGTCCTTCACTAGAAAACAAATTTTGAAGAGACATTTGGGCCAATCAATCTATGAAAAAGGAAATGTGGGTTATTCTGCATGTCATGGATCTATTACATCATTATCTCCTGGGAAACACTTTCAAATTAAAACTAATCATCAAAGCCTCAATTATTTTCTGGAACAATGAATTCCATCCCCTAAGTAACAAAAATGGGTGACCAAGCTATTTGTATATGATTATGAGATCATTTACAAGAAGGGACAAGAAAATGTGGTTGGTGATGCTCTTTCCAGGAAATATGAAGAAGAAGGGTCCCTTTTTTTCCCTCTCCTTCATTGTACTAGATTAGCTCCAAGATTTTCACCAGGAATGGCTATAAACTCTCTCACATGAACCAACAATTGAAACACTATTCTCCATGTTCTCCAGGGTACTCTTGGCACAATGAAAGGCTTCACTACAAATTCCATATGTATTTAAGAAAAAAGTTACAGCTTAAATCCACAATGTTTGTTAAGCTTCATGCTTCACCCACAACTGGCAATTTAGGGTTTACAAAAACCTATGAAAGGGTCAAACGTTCTTTTTTCTAGGATGGTATGAAATAGGATTTATGCACATTTGTGGTTGAATGTGATGTATGTCAACACAATATGGGAGAAACAGTCAAAACCCCAAGAACACTCCAACCACTTCTGATTCCCCCTGCTATTTGGAAGGATATTTATATGAATTTAATTGTTGGCTTACCTAAATCAGGCAATAAGTCATTCATCATGGTAGTAGTCAATTGTCTTTCCAAATATGCTCATTTCCATGTTCTTCAACACCCATTCACCAATTCCACAGTGGCTCAAATTTTCATGGATAATATATCAAACTTCATGGCATGCTTCATTCTATTGTCTCTAACATAGATCCAACTTTCACCAGTAACTTTTGGCAATAACTGTTTCATTTCAAGGGAACCTAATTGCATCTCAGAACCTCCTATCATCCACAAACTGATGGCTAAACTAAAGTTGTCAACAAGTGTTTGGAAACATATTTTTGATGTTTTTCATCTGACAAAAAAAATCAATGGGCTCAGTGGTTACCCCTATATGAATGGTGGTACAACACCCTTTACCATACAACTACTTGCATGACTCCTTTTGAAGTAGTCTATGAATAAAATCCATTGTCATTTCTCTCATACATGCCAGGTGTCTTTAAGGTTCAGGAGGTTGAAAAAACTCTTACAATCTGAGAGGCCATTCTCCATACCCTCAAAGAAAATTTGGTCATGGCTCAGAATCGCATGAAGAAACAAGTAGATCAAAGTCATTTTGAATGTCAATTTTCTAAAGGGGGTGTTGATACTGAGAGGGGGGTGAATCAGTATCAAGTACAATTTATAACCTTTTTCAACTTATACTTAAACCATTCAACTATATCCAATGAGAAATGAACAATTAGTATAAGAGTTACACCAATACACCATAATACACCATGCACAATATATGAGAAATAATCAATAGTTATTGTTCAAGGGAAGTAATGACTTTCAAAGGTAGCTACAACTTCCAAATGTAAAGGGAGGGATAAACCTCCAGGAGGAAGATACAATCCTCCAATATCAAGTGAGATTTGAACTCTCCATCCTTGTCCTTTCCTTCCACCCAAGAATATATGAGAGATAATAAAACTTTACATTAAATCATCACCATCAACCAGTCATCACATAGAACCTTATAATGCTTCCTGATACTTCTTCAATTTCTGCAATTCTTCAATTCTTGGAGTACTCTGATCCTGTATATAATATTACTCAATGTATTCTCTAAAACTCCTCCAAGTTTCACTCCTTGAATCCTCCCCAAAAAGGAGTTATAGAAAGAATGGTAGACTTTATTCAATTCTAGTCTATTCAGGAGACCGAACTTGTACAGAATTCCCCACGCTCAATTTAACATCCGATTCTGAAACTCACACAAAAGAAACTACAGTCCGTACTCTTTCCAATGAAATTTGTCTCACGTCATTTGGATTCTTTATGAAGAAATTATGATTGTTTTACCCGGAACACCTATTTATTGACTAGCTTCAGGACTGGTCACAAACCCTATCTTCCACAAAGTGTATCTCCATAATCATAGTGAATCAAGAGCTGAAATTTTTACCAGGGGTACCTTGATATGTCTTCTCAATACCATATCGATTTCACCATCTGAATCGTTCTAGAAAAACAATTATAGCAAAAATGGTAAGATGACCTGAAAATAACATACCTTACAACACATCACCAAAAGACTTCATCCTCCCTTGAAATCCGACCTTCTTTACTTCTTATTTCCTCTGAAATTTGACTTATATCAAATGACTGTATAATGATGTTTATTTATACCATTTATGTCACTTCCTTTTAACATTAAGGCCGACCTGACACTTTCTTATTTTGTAATTCTTTTCTTTAATTATCTTCAGGGCCTACATGTATTTCCTTCTGCAATTCACTTTGTCATCTTCAAAAATTCATTTCTCCTCAACCATGAGTATCCACACGACATGCCACATACCACCGGAAACAACATGATGTATGTTGGTGTCCAGGTATGAACGATTATTCTCCCTTTTTCCTACATTAATTTATCAATCTCTGTGCGTATCCTTTCAAGGGAACGCGCAAGGTATATGCAGGGGAAATAGCACAATCCGTTCTGACCAAGGGTTCATGATTAAGATTCAAAACATTACTGTGAAACTAAATCAATTACAACTTCAGAAAATCAATCATAAGAATTAAAACACTGTAACAACAAGCATAGACTAATAAATAATACACACAGAAGGACGCAACACCTGATCAGAAGAGCGGGCCTAGCTCTCTAATCAGGGTTGTGTTAGTCACAACGAAGATTAAAACAACAAAATGGATGATGCTTTATAAATATGAAAAGGGTTATTACAATATCAATGGGGGCATCCCCAGTTACAGGAATAAACTGTCTTTTATACATGGAGAGGGAGAACAATCTCTTTCCTCAAAACATGGTAACCATATCCCCAAAAATATACATTAGTTGGAATGACACCAATACAAGATAGAAAAGATCAGCAAGATGCCCAAGAATAGTTCAGGGATTTGCGACTCCAGTTGCACGGCCTCCTTATGGTTGGTCGTTGCTGTGAATAGTGGATCTGCTGTGGGATATTGAAGCCTTGGTTCCTGTTCTCCAGAAGTTGTGGTCAAACATTCATTTTAGTGCTACGAATAGGAAAAACTCCGTGACTTTATTTCATTAATAAAATATTCCAATAGACAAGGTAGGGGTATTTACCTTACAGGTTTAGCATAGTAAACATAGGTAAATAAGTGAAAAAAGGTTAAAAAGGGTAATGGAAATGCAGCAGAAAGATAGCCCAATTTGGTGCCCAACATCTCCCCCCAACTAGCCTTCTGCATGACCTCATGCAGTTTGCCACCTCCGCAGGTATGGATTTCGCAGATTGTTGGCTTCCTGAAAATGGGCGAGATCATATTCTCCAACCATCTTTGTCCCTGGAACTTTAAAACCATCTGAAAGGAGGACTTCTTTCCACCAATCTTCCGAAACATTATATGCTGGAGTGTAATTTTCTACTGGCAACCAAATAGTGGGAAACTGAAACCGGATTCCCATCCACCAGACCCTGCATGTTCGGACACATGCCACATATCTGGGCACTCGGGGGAGCACATGTGCAAAATTTAGTGCCCCAAAAGGTTCCCTATTCCGGACAGTTGTAGGTGACATCATCCACCTTTTCTGACAACAATCAAGGGCCTCATCTTGAAATGTGACTAATTGCTTGACACAAAGATCAAGGAACCAATTTTGTGTCCTCAAAATTCTGTCTCTAGTTCCCTCAATTCCCAAAAAGGTGTTGTGTTTAGTGAACATGGTGACTGACCTCTCATGTTCTCCTCTTACTATAAATGGCTTTGTAACCTGATTAGATTCAAATGTGTTAAAAGCCTTCTACCAGTTGATCTGGTTGAAAGTGTAAGAGGTGAGGGCCCTTAAATGAATGTCCCCCACATATGGGACCGGGTTGAATTATCTGTCCAGGTGCAGAAGATACCCATGCAGGTAAAATTCACACATCAAATGTTGAGTTGGCACGTCATGGTGCCTCATTATTCGAAGGAATTGTACACCGTCTTCTATTTTATAACTAATCTCGTTTTTTATGCCCTCCATGCAAAATAAAATAAAACATTCATGTAAGAATAAAGAATAACAAGAAGCAGGGGGGCGACATGCCATCACCTCTTGTGCCAAATTAAACATCTGCTCCTTATCAGTTTTCATCTCTGCCACTTTCTTTTCCAGCTGCTCCATCTTAAGCTGCTGCTTCACATGCCTTGATATCATGATGTCTATACGCTCCACATATTCAAAAATGGTTGTGGAGGCTTGTTCCTGAGTTCTTTTGACCTCATTTTGATACTGAGCTGCAATAGATTTCCACGTCTGCACTTCGGCTGTTAAGGCATACTCATGATCTTCAAACAATCGCTCGACCGGGTCTGTTTGAGTAGAAGCAGAGGTTATGGCTACCTGGTCCGTCTGAGTCTATGCTTCTACTCCTATGACCTTGGACTTTCTAACTTGTTGCTTGTATTTCTTCATCCGCTTCTGCATTTTGTGTACCTGCTTCCTTAGTTTCTTGACCTCCATCTTAAGCCGCATTGTCTCTTTAAACTGTAGCTAATGTTTTTGTTTGACTGGGAGTCTTACGACCTTCTCGCCTGGCTTTTCCATTGGCTCATTCGTCGGGACTGCTTCACTTGGTCCCTCCTCTTCGCCAACGACTATTTCCTCTTGTTGCGTGCTCACCACGACCGGTGATGCCCTTGAGAGATGCTCTCCTTCTAATTTGTCTGTTGGAATCCTTCCTGGTTCCCCAGCCTTAGGGACCTCTACCTCTTTTCTCTTTTCAGGCTCTGAAGTGCATGTCGCCTAAGTAGCGTCCACCCCACACGGTTGTGGCTTTTGTGATAACTTCAAAATTGGAGGAATGGCGAGATCTTCTTCTGTGCGCCGAGGGGAATGAGTTCGCCTTGCTCCTCTTGGAATGAAGGAGAAAAAGGAGAATTGGTAGGGATCTTCAATGTTTGGTCCCGAGGTCGACGCTGGTTCTTGTGGGTCAGCGCCAACCTCACGCCCTAGTTCTCCCAACACTTCCTCCACGGGTTCCATGGCTTCCCTAGATCCAAGCCCTTCTTGTCCTCATTCCTCCTCTTCCATGGGTTCTATGGTCAGGGTGGTCACAAACTCTTCTTCATTCGAGTTGTCCTCCTCCATCGGCTCCATGGTGGAAGGAGGTCCTTGTGGGGTACCCTCGATCGCAGTATCGACCAATTCACCTACTCTTGCTTGTTGTGACCCTGCTTCTGTGGTTATCATGCTATCATATTTCTCTGCTAGTTCCATAGGCGAGGATGGTTCTTGTGGAACATCCTCAGTCGTGGTACTAGTGGGCCTTTCTGTGTCAACTTCTGCATATTCCATTGGTTCCACGGTTTCGGCTTGCTCTTGGGGAGCTGCCTCTTCTTCAAATTCTTCAGCTTCCATCTCCATCTCTTATGATTCCTCCTGGTCAACATAATCATTTTCTCCTGCATTTTCCCCCTCCATGGCTTCTGGTTCATCTTCCCTAGCAGCCACAGCGGCTGCTACTTCTTCCTCTATGGAATCCCAAAACAGTTCCCACGAGATCAGGATTTGTCTGTTGGCATTCATTACTAACAACTGAACCAACCCATGGTGGGTGATGACCGCCAATACTTGTCGCGACCCCTGAGCTGAATGTGTCATTAGGTGAAGGCTTCTTAATAATAAATAAGGCACATTTAGTGAGAAAGCCTCTGCTTGGGGAAATCGCAGGTGAGTTAGTATTCAGAGATGGTATTTGAATATGGTGGAGTATCTCCCTTCACAAGTCATATATTTCATGACGAACTCTGCTACTTCTTCCCATGGATGCGGTAGCGAGTTTCGGTCGTATCCTCAACCCTTCTACACGATGCTTTCTCTCGCCTGTAAAAAGGCTTTGGGAAACTCCGGAAGGACAATCCTTCTTGAAAACCATCATTGTCTGTTTTGAGGGAGTCCACTGACTTCTGCAATGGCTTCCTCTGTCATAGGGATTTCAATTCCGTGGACCCGAGAGCTTTCTTCTCTCAATCTGAGTGCAAATTCTGCCGCAATTTCTTCGTTTGACCGCAATTTCTCAAAGACCTGCCATATCTCCTGATTGTTCTGAATTCTAGTTGTATCTTCAGGCTCATGCCGCACAGATCGTCCACCCATTGTTGTAGAGGCAGGGTCAGCACGATGAATGTAGTTAGCTGGCAGGGGAAAATGACAGGGCTCCAAACCATTGGCAACTGAAATAACGTCATGGTCACTTTTGGGGACAACGGATGAAACAGTACTGGTACGTTTGAAAATGATGACAAATTATGGTGGTATTGTTGGATATTTTAGAGATTTAATGCAGCGTTTTGGGGTGGTGACTGATTATGACTCTGCGCGTATGAATACGCATTCCACATATCAAATTTATGATTATGAAGTACCGAAATCATTGGATTTTGTTTGGTGAGGATCATGTGTCATGAATGATTTTTCGTGGTACACCGTCGTTTATTATGATGGTTCCCCCCCAACTTAATTATGGTCATCCATGACACGTTTTGATGTCTTTTTGGAATATTTTAATTAAATCCATAAAAGTCGGCAGAGACGTACCTGGGGACCTACCTTATGGTGGAGTAACAGCAAAATGTCTGACGGATTAACGACAACAGGGCGTAACAACAACAAGGAGTAACAACAATACTGAGTAACAACAACGACGGAGTAACGATGACAGCGGAGTAGCGGTAGTTACAGAGTAATGACACCGGTGGAGTAATAGCAATTGCGGAGTAACAAAATCGACGGAGTAACGACACCGACGGAGTAACAACAATTGCAGAGTAACGACACCGACAGAGTAACAACAGTTGCGAAGTAACGACACCGATGGAGTAATGACAGTTGTGGAGTAACAGCATCAGGGAAGTAACGATAGTTGTGGAGTAACAACATCGACGGAGTAACAACAATTGCGGAGTAACGACACCAGTGGAGTAACAACAGTTGCAGAGTAACAGCCTCGGCGAAGTAATGGTAGTTGCGGAGTAATAGTAGTTACGGAGTAACAACATTTAGTGGAGTAATAACACTAGTGGAGTAACAACACTGAGTGGAGTAACAACACACACTAGTGGAGTAACAACGTTGAGTGTTACATTTCTCCTGGCTATATTCCTTTGTTATTCCTGCAAAATACAAACAAGTAAGAAATAACGATATTTTTTTTATTTTTTACAACAGAGTGAGAGTGTCCTTCATTCCAACAACCATTAAATCAAATGAATCAGAAAGGTGTTTGACAAAGGCATTTCTAGAGGTTGGACGTGTTGGATCATGTTGTCATTGATGCCAATGGTTTGATTGATTGATGTCAAGTGATTGATTGATGTCAAAGGATTGATTGATTGATGATTGATGTAATATAATATGTTAAATTTAGAAAGCTTAGAATGGCTCTCATCATGTAGGATTTTGAATGTGTTAGGGACCTAACATACATAACCCCTCAAGTGGGTAGAATAATATATTTCCATATAATAAAGGTCAATATTAATAAGGCCTGACAATAAGGAGGAATAAGTCAAATGTAAGAAGACCTAATAGAAGCTTCCGCTTCTAGAAGGATCTTCCTTTAGATTGTTCTTTTGGATAGATAGATTTAGTATAAATAGGAGTAGAGAGTATGATAAGTTTTGTCTTGAAGAATTATTGTAATAGAGGCATGCTCTGCTGGAAGTTTCCCCCTCGGAGAGGCAAGTGAACCTTGTTTCCTATCAATAAAGGTATAATTCTGGTGTTGTGGTTCCATATAATTTTTTGTTCCACTGTTATCTCTGCAATATTTTCATATTTTTTTGCTATCTTGATGTTATTTTCTGCATTATTTCTCTTCTCTGCTAATATAATAGACCCAATACCTTACAAGTGGTATCAGAGCACTTTCCTTGGCAAACAATTGTGGGTTTGTTTTTTTTCAAGGTAGAGACGTATTCTGACGTCTTAAAGCTACAAATATCTATCGTTACACACATAAACCCACGGTCGGGGATTAATACATGCAGGAAATACAAGTGGTACTCAAGCGCACATCTGTTGGCCACCCTTATAACCCCTATTGGTACCCCTTCGAGTGGTAGTGCATCAGACAACACCTGTATACAGATCGATCTAGATCTCTTGAAGCCCTCTATAGATAAAATGATTGATCGCCTGACTTCTATAGTGCCACCAAGAACAACACTCGAGAAGATACTCTCTAGTACCTAGGTAGTTGGGTAGTACGACTAAGGGAATAATCTAGCCTCCTTAGTTGGTTCCTTGAGATATTGGTCTGAGTACTACTGTTGGACCCCACACGTATATCAAATAGCTATAGCACAGGGAAAACCCTTGTCTGTAGAAACCTTGAATATCCTACCCCTTAGGATGAAAAAAAAAAAAAAACAATATCTATTACCGTGCAACTGTGCCTTCTACATTTTGGTTGCGAAATTACTACACATTTCTTCCTGTTAAGCATTTGGGAATTTCGTCACTGCAATATTATTCAATTCAGAGTATAAATCCATAGGAATAAAAAAAAAGTATAGTGGTCCCTTCAACACACTTATTTGGGACCTATCCCATTAGATTCCCCTTTTCTCCTTGATCCCAGTCATACCTTTCATTTTTAATCCTTTTTTTTTTCAGTGGACCTGACCCCTTCCTAGCTTCCTTATTTTTTCTCCTATTCCATTATATTTCCCTTCTCTCCTTGATCATCGTGGTACCTATCACTTATAAGTCCTTTTCTGTGGTCCCACCCACCCCTTTTCCCTTACCCGCACTCCCCCTCTCCAAATGGACACCACTCACAACCAAGACCTACAAGATTCCATCAAACAAGCCCAAGAATCCATCCACCATGTGACATCAGAGATTGTCTCTACCAATTCCCACCTTGCACAATTTGAGACCTAAGTCTAGCACAAATTTGACACCATGAATGCCAAATTCATGAACCAATTCAACACCCTCCAGTTTGTTGTCAACTAGTTGTTGAACCGCACTTCGAATCCTTCCTACTCAGACCAACTAGATGCTATTGATTTCTCTCATTCTATGAATTATCAATCCAACTCCTTTCATCGTGACCCCTATCTTCCCTACGTTGAGGTTAATAAATTTTATGGCTCCAATCCTACGGTTTGGGTCACTCAAATGGAGAATTATTTTTCTCTGCATGGTATTATTGATGAGTTAGCCAAACTTCGCTATGCTTTCCTCTATCTAGATCCTGAATGATGGAAATGGTGGCAATGACGTAAAAATTCACATTAGGGGTATATTGCATGGATCTTGTTTTTTCTAGAGCTCTATGACCACTTTGACACTGATACCCACTATCTCAGTTGTTTGACAAACTTGAAACAATCAGGCATAGTGGAAGACTTTATAACTGTTTTTGAGCATTTTTCCTTTCGAACAGAGAGCATGTCGAATGCGTTCTTCCATGAATTCTTTATCAGTGGCCTAAAGAATGAAATATGATCCCAGGTTCTCATGGCCTGTCCTCAAACTTGGTTGGAAGCTACTAAATGTTCTAAAGAGGCCCAACAAGTTGTTTTTTCCCAGAACAAAAAACCCTCTTTTATTCCTCGCCCTCAACCCACTAATACTAACCCTGATGACACTCCCCTCAAGGTCTAGAAATTAACTAGGGCTGAAATGGCTGAACACCAACTTAAGGGTCTTTGTTATAATTGGGATGAAAAATATTTTCCAGGGCACAAGTGTAAGGAACAATTTTTTTTTATGTCCATTTTCAATGATGTTCCTGAAGAAGATGTGACAATTCCCCTTGTTGAAGAGCCCTCCCTTCCCGATGCTACCTAGGATCCTGCTGACCCACCTAGAGTTGATCCACTCATTTCCTTGCATGCCCTCACTGGCTTCTCCCACAAACCCTCAAGCTCATTGGCTATATTAAGCATAGGAAGGTCATCATCCTTGTTGACAGTGGTAGCACCCACAATTTTATTCATTGTCGCATTGCCTAGGAAACCAATTGCTATATGTGTGTTATCAATAATTTTTAAATCATTATATCCAATGGTGGGTCCATGCAATATGGTGGGAATTGTGAAAATGTATGTCTTCAAATTGGACATTACCACCTGAAATCTCATATGTTTTCCATTGAAATAGGCAGTTGTGACATTGTGTTAGGTGTTGAATGGTTACACACTTTGGGTCCCATTCTTATGGATTTTAAGGAATTAACCATGCAATTCCAACAGGAGGTACGAAGGTATTACTTACAAAGTCTTACAATTGGTTCTCCTGAGATCATCAATTCTCATTGCATGGAAAATCTCCTCAAGAAAGGCCACTCTGGTATTATTTCTCAACTCCATTCTATTCAAGCGATTGAGACACCCTTTGTGCATCCTGACCTCCAAGCTATCATCTCCAAACATCAAGTTGTTTTTTCCACTCCTTAGGGACTTCCACCTTCTCATGTTGTTCATGATCATTCCATCCCGCTTGTTCCTAGCAGTCTTCCTCCCAATGTTCGCCCTTATCGTCATCCCTTTTCCCAAAAGAATGAAATTGAGAAAATAGTGCAGGAATTACTCCAAGCGGGTGTTATCCACCCCAATACCAGTCCTTATTCTTCTCTTGTGGTCATGGTACTTAAGAAAGAATGTACTTGGCGCATGTGTCCTGACTTCCGTTCCCTCAATAAACTCACCATTAAGGACAATTTTCCCATTCCTGTCGTTGATGATCTCTTAGATGAGCTGAGTGGTGCTCAGTGCTTCACTAAAATTGATCTACGTTCTGGCTACCACCAGATACGTATGAAATATGCTGACATCCCTAAGACTTCCTTTCAAACTCATGAGGGCCACTATGAGTTCTTGGTCATGCCCTTTGTCTTGTGTAATTCCCCCTCCACCTTCCAAAGCCTCATGAATCATGTCTTTAGTCCTTTTCTCCATCATTTTGTCTTAGTTTTCTTTAATTATATTATCATCTATAGTAAAAATTGGAAATCCCATCTTTCCCACGTGGATCAAGTTCTCCATCTACTCTCTTAGCACCAACATTTCCTCAAACACTCTAAATGTTCCTTTGGCACCTCAAAAGTAGAGTACTTGGGTCATATTGTTGGAAAGTCTAGTGTGCAGGTGGATCCTAAGAAGATTGAAGCAATGTGGGATTGGCCTCGCCCCAAGACTATCAAAAGGTTGCATGGTTTTCTGGTTTTAACAGGATATTATCACAAGTTTTTTTAGAATTATGGAAATATTGCAAACTTCTCTCCTTAAAATTAATTCTTTCACTTGGACTCCCACAGCTGATCAAGCCTTTCAAGCCTTGAAGGCGACTATGTGTACTGCTCCAGTCTTGGCCCTTCCTGATTTCACAAAGAAATTTTTCCTGGAATGTGATGCCTCCAAGAGAGGAATTGAAGTAGTCCTTATGCAAGATGGCATACCTTTGTCCTTTACCAACAAACAATTTTCAGAATGCCATTTGGGCCAATCAATCTATGAAAAGCAAATGTTGGCTATTCTACATGCAGTGTATCTCTGGCACCCTTATCTCTTGGGGCAACACTTCCAAATTAAGACTAATCATCAAAGCCTCAAGTATTCTATGGAGCAACGACCTTCCTCTCCAAAGAAACAAAAATGGTAACTAAGCTCTTTGGATATGATTATGAGATCATTTACAAGAAATACAAAGAAAATGTGGTTGTTGACACTCTTTCTCGAAAATATGAAGATGAAGGGTCCCTTTTCTCCCTATCCTTCATTGTACCATATTGGCTCCAAGATGTTCACCAAGAATGGCTACAAGATCCTAAAATTTCTCATTTGATCCAACAATTGCAAGCCAATTCTACAGTTTCCCGGGGTACTCTTGGCACAATGATGAGCTTCGCTAGAAAGGTCATTTGTATTTAAGTAAACAATCACAACTTAAATCCACGATGCTTTTTGAGCTTCATGCTACACCCATATTTAGGCACTCAAGGTTTACCAAAACCTATGATCGGGTCAAACGTTCTTTTTTTGGGGATGGTATGAAAAAGGACGTTCGTACTTTTGTAGCAAAATGTGATGTTTGTCAATGTAACACATGAGAAAAAATCAAAGCTCTTGGCACACTCCAACTGCTTCCAATTCCACCCACTATTTGGAGGGACATCTCTATGGATTTTATTGTGGGATTGCCTAAATTAGGCAATAAGTCCGTTATCATGGTGGTAGTTGATTTCCTTTCCAAGTATGCTCATATCTGTGCTCTTCAACACCCATTTACCGCATACATTGTGGCTCAACTTTTCATGGATCATGTCTTCAAGCTTCATGGCATGCCTCATTCTATTGTTTCTGATCAAGATCCCACTTTCACCAACAATTTTTGGCAAGAACTGTTCAGGCTACAGGACACCCAATTATATCTCAACACCTCCTATGATCCCCATACTGATGTTCAAACTGAAGTTGTCAACAACTGTTTGGAGACTTATTTGAGGTGTTTTTCCTCTGAAAGGAAAAATCAATGGGATCAATGGTTACCATTAGTTGAATGGTGGTACAACACTTCTTACAATACAACTACTCGCGTGACTCCTTTTGATGCAGTATATGGACAAAAGCCACCTTTCGTTCTCTCCTACATGCTAGGTGTCATGAAGGTCCAGGCAGTTGAACAAACGTTTACAGTTCGAGAAGTTATTCTCTATACCCTCAAAGAGAATTTGGTCATGGCTCAGAATCACATGAAGTAACAAGCCGATCAAGGTCACTCAGAATGTCAATTTGCCGAAAGAGAACAGGTATTTCTTCGACTGCGACCTTAGAAGCAAACTTCAATCAAGGTTGAACATTTTCAGAAACTAACGTCCAAATTTTATGGTCCTTATACAGTTCTCAAACACATGGGACAGGTGGCCTATCAATTAGCTTTGACCAACCCTTCTAAGCTCCATCATGTTTTTCATGTCTCCTAATTAAAGAAGGTGATTGGAGCTAAGTGCCAAACTCAAACCAACCTTCCCGAGTTGGATGAAAAAGGATTCATCTGGTTGCAGCCACAAGCAGTTTTGGACTAGTGTGAGCATCGTCTTCGTCAACACACCATCAAGGAAGTGTTAGTATAGTGGAAATATACAACTCCAATAGATGCCACCCAGGAGCCAGCTAACATTCTACGACAATTTTCTCCTCTCAAGCCTTGAGGACAGGGTTGATTTTAAGGGGGATGGCATGTTAGGGACCTAACCTACCTAACCCCTCAAGTTGGTAGAATAATATATTTCCATGTAATAAAGGTCAATATTAATAAGGCCTAGCAATAAGGAGGAATAAGTCAAATGTAAGAAGACCTAATAGAAGCTTCCGCTTCTAGAAGGATCTTCCTCTATATTGTTCTTTTGGATAGATATATTTAGTATAAATAGGAGTAGAGGGTATGAGAAGTTTTGTCTTGAAAAATTATTGTAATAGAGCGCTTCTCTGTTGGAGTTTGTCCCCTCGAAGAGGCAAGTGAACCTTGTTTCCTATAAGTAAAGGTATAATTTTGGTGTTGTGGTTCCATATAATTTGTTGTTCCGCTGTTATATTTGCAGTATTTTCGTATTTTGTTGTTATCTCAGTATTATTTTCTGCATTATTTATCTTCTTTGCTAGTATAATAGACCTGGTACCTTACAAAATGTGAGTTCTTCTAGCTTAGCATGGGAAAAGAATACTTGATTTATAACTCTAAAAAGAGTGTTATAATTGTGTGTGACGTGTGTCATAAGCATCTCAATGACAACATTAGCAAATGCAATTGCTATAGCTCTTTAAATTTCATTTTCATGTTTTGACTTAAGAACCTTCCTATAGCAATGTAGTGGGCCTTATCTAAGTTTTAAAAACAATTAAATTTAATAAAAAAATTTAAAAACAATTTAAGAAAAAATCAAATTAAATCGAAAATTTCAATTTTCCCTCCAATGCTATTGGATCGTCATAAGGTTATTCTTTGATCGACAAATCTTGATATTATCAACTTCCATTACACAAATTTGATAATATCAAAACCATTTCATTGATTTTTTATTTTTTCTTATATAATTTTTGAAATGTATTTTAACCTTATACTTTTAATTTTGAAAACTCCAATGCAACTACCATTAACAACCTTCTATCCAATTTTTAGAATTTTTATATCAATAATTTCATTTTCCATCTTAAAATCAACAAAAATAAATAAATCCAAATACCAACAACACATTACACTTTTTCCTCTATGCCTTTTAAAAGTATGGTTACATTTGTTGTAACTGATGGGTAGATTGTTATTTGCTTATGTTAAATCCAAATACCAACAACACATTACACTTTTTCCTTTATTCCTTTTAAAACTATGGTTACATTTGTTGTAACTGATGGGTAGATTGTTATTTGCTTATGTTAAATCCAAATACCAACAACACATTACACTTTTTCCTCTGCGCCTTTTAAAACTATGGTTACATTTGTTGTAACTCATGGGTAGATTGTTATTTGCCTATGTTGGAGATTTCACATGCATATTGGATTTTCAAGGTGGTGTGATCTCATTATTAAAATGATAATTAATTATATGTTAGAAAAAATGTTGAAGAGTGAGACTTGGTGTTAGGATTACATGTATGAAGTATTTGTTATTCAAACCTATCACATTTTACAATAACAATGATTATTAAACTTTTTCATTGAACATTAAAAAAAATTAAATATGAAGTTTTTAGAAATATGATACTAATACTGAATAAATATGATACTAATACTGAATATGAAGTCTAAAATATATCTATATATTATAACAAAAAATTAATAAAACTAGATCAGCCTATCGACATACCTGCTGATATGAAAGGACACTTTGACTGCTGTCAGGACAGTAAGGATGTTGTCAGGTTCGTTGTCAGTGGAGCCGCTGGTCTATGTTTACCTTTATGAAATTTTTTAGCTATGAATGTTTTTCCTATGTGTTCATTTATGAACAACCGTCGCCTCTGCAATAAGAAGTTAATTTCATCAGCTAATAGGATGGTCCAAATTATTTTTTAAATAATTGAAAAAAATAAAACTAAAACGTTTCTAAAGTATGACATTAAAAAAAACACATAAATTTTATGGTCAATGACTAATTAATATGCAGTCAACTTTGAACTGAATGCTATATACCTACGCCTTCAACAAGTATAATAATAACACATATGCAGTCAACTTTGAACGGAATGCTATATACCTACTCCTTCAACAAGTATAATAATAACACTGATATAACGATACAATTAATAAAAGCAGAAAATAACATTAATATAAGTTGATACAATTAATAAAAGAAAAAAATAATCAACTTTGTTGTTCATTAACCAAGAGCTAATAAAATAATAACATTGATATAACCTGATACAATTAATAAAAGCAGAAAATAATATTAATATAACTTGATACCATTAATAAAAAATAATATTAATATAACTTGATACCATTTTTTTTTTTTAAGTAAAAAGCAGAACCTTTGTATTAAGCTGGCAAAAGATGCAAACAACTGGCATACATAGGCCAGCTGTCCTGCCAACAGAGGAAACCAGGACAGCTGGCCTGTCCACTGTGACAGCAAAAATTAGGCGTAGAGTTTCGCCACCTTGCCCGAGGGAAACCAGGGATTTTGTTCTGTGTGTTCAGCCGCACAGGAAAGACTAAACTAGAGCAAGTTAAACTAGGAACGGGAGAGCTACAGCTCTGGTACATAGTAATAGGAAAGAGCATAAAAACTAGAGAAAACCAGAACCTATTCAGTCGAAATTGCCGCCATCGCCAGGGAGAACGAAGGGCTGCGCACAAGTGGGACATTGGCGTCGTGGAGTTTCTTTGGAGTAGGTCGCGTACAGCATATCCAAGCGCTGGCTGACTCTCATGGCTCGGAAGACCTGATCATCCACAAGGCTGCGCACTTCAAAGATCATCTTGAGGTGTTCGGGATGCAGCAACGACGGTGATGGCGACGAGTTTCTTTCTAGCTCCATTCCGTCTCGGCTCGGCTCCGGTCCCCTTGTCCTGCAATCCAGGGGCGCCCCGTGCTCCTGCTTCCCAGTAATGAAGTCCGGTTTCTCCTCCTCCACCACGCAGGCCACGTAGATTTCACTCTGAGCGGTGGCTGGCTGTGGAAAATTGCCCAAATTGGGAGCAATTGGCGAGTGCTTGAAGCGCGTCGGAGGATCCCAGTTGTTCGAGACAACAAACATCCGACTCTCAGAAAAATCAGCAGGGAGCGAGATAGACAGGTCCTCCTCCACATAAGTTCGGGGCGGCGAGGGTGCAGCGGTGGCGCCACCTCTACGTTTTTTCTTAGCCACGAGAATTGCTCGAGCAAACTTCTGATGGCGTTTTCTTCGTGATTCCGCTGCATACCAGCCAGCGCCTCGTCGAGGCCGACCCCGAATCCGTGGCATGGTGAGCGCGAGGGTGAGACCTTCTGTTCTGCGGTGCTGAACCAGCTGCGGCGAATTCGTATGCAAGGTGGGAGGTCTGCTACCCTTGTGACTGTAATAAACATAACCCAGCGCTGAGAAATACATTAACGCCGAGAGCTTAATGCTCTGGCCATCCGTTCCCTGTCCACGCGCGAGGAGCTCCATCATCATTCAGTGTCTACGGAGGCGAGGGCTCTTATTAACTGCCCGCAGCCAGGAGGAGGGGCCTCCATTAATGGCGTTCCCGTTGGCACCTCCACGTGCCCAGGCTGCGCCTCCACGTGCCCAAGCTACCCACATGGCACCCCATCCGGGGCAATATAACTTGATACCATTAATAAAAGCAAAAAATAACATTAATATAACTTGATACAATTAATACAAGCAGAAAAGAAGCAACTTTGTTGCTCATGAATCTTGTTAGAACTTCTTTCCAATGTCTTCAATAGCCTCGTAGCGTTATCTAAGCTAGTGTATGATAAAATAAAAAGTTGATTCTTAAATTTGAAGTTTATGTATATAAAAAAATTAGTGGCCATCTAAAATGAGTAAAATATAATGTATTTTTATAAGTTGGATTCCTAAATAATTTTTAGGATTAATTTAAGTGTGGTCACGAGAAAATATGGAATCTTTCTCCCTTGAAGTTGTTGAAGAGGTTACAAGTTCAACTTTATTAATCTGTAGAACTTTTATTTAATTAATATTAACTTTTTATAATGTCCATTTTTTTATATATTTATTTAGAGATCAATTTAACAAAACACAAACATTAAATGACTTACCGAAAAAGAAATAATAATATTTAATATAAAAGTTTAAAAAGCCACTGTCACATCATCAATTGTCACATCAATTAGAAGAAAATGTTGTTCATAGCATTTGTGTTTTAATTAATAAAAAATAATAATTTTTTAAACAAAAATCATTCGTACTTTCAATTAGTAACTTGAAACCCATCTTTGGGAAAAGTTGTCTCGCAGGTGTTCGTTATGATTTGGACGATCACATCAAATACTATTTTAGAAGAAATAAAATATTTTATTATCACTAGGAATGATTTACAAAAATTTTATAATCATTTTATTTTCGCCAAAGTTTGATATTCTATAATATGATTCCACATCAAAGATTAAATTTACGATATTTTATGTTCGTCAAAGTTTAATATTCGGTTTTACGGTTTGAAAATTAATTGAATATTTATATTTGACTTTTAGTACTTATTACAAACTATTAATTACGAAATCATAATTTGATCACAACTCATAAATTATTAGATGGAAAATTATTAATGACCATTTTAACTAAAAATAATGTATATAAATAAGAATTGTATCTATAAAAGCTTACCATAAGATATTGTGAAGGTAATATCTTTTTATTAGGAGACTTTAATGCTAGAACTGCAACCAATCAAGTTATTATTTTAAATAATGACTCCAACCCTAATCCTTTTTGGCTAGATGAGGATTTTGTCTTAGTTAACAGTTACACAAGAAACTCTAAAGAATTTGTTTGGTATTGAGTTAATCAAGCTCGGTAGTTCTCAAGATTTAATAATTTGCAATGGTCTAAAGAAGTGGCCAAATTCTAACAGGACGACTTGTATCCATGCGTTGGGTAGTAGTGTTGTTGATTATGTAATATCAAATATCCCCATATACAACCAAATAGTAAAATTTGATCTTTTAGATGACCATGAACCCGACTCTGATCATAGACCTCTAACCCTAACTCTTAACTTTGGCATGCACATAATCTCTGTAGAGGAGCACTCTTATAGCCAAAGGCACCTACTTTTTGACAAAAAAGGTCGATCTTCTTAAAAGACTTAAGCAATGCTTTAAAACTCATATCGTATCAGAACAATACTGAAGTTGACTATCATAATTTTACATCAACCCTCTCTACTTCAATTAACAATTTCTCTATTGAGGTGTACATAAAAAGAAAATCAGTACAACTATCTCTTGGTACAATAATGAATGTAAAATTTCTAGAAAAGCCATTAGGGATGCTTCCAATGCATCTTTAAAATTTGACAAGATAAATAGATACAAAACCTTAATTAAACGAAAAAAATATTATATACATAGAAAGCAAGAGAAGCGTTTGCACCTATTTAAGATAGATCCTAAGAAATTATGGAGGCAAATTCTAACTAGTAAAACTAAAGAAAATAATAAGATACCCTTGAAGGACTAGAATTTCTACCTTAAAAATCTGTATGAATCCCCTAACGTCATGGATAGCATGCCAAACAACTCTACAAAGGATGAAGTGTTTTCTATACAAGACATTGAGTTTGGGGTTAAGCAACTCTCAAAAGGAAAAGCTAAAGACATTGAAGGTTACCAAGTTGAAATATTAACAATTGGAGGACCTATCCTCATCCCTCACATACATAAGCTCTTCAATTTAGCCATCTAGCAAGGCTTCCCAAAACCTTGGACTCAAAGCCTCATTGTACCTATTTTTAAAAGTGAGGACAAAAACAATCCCTCTAATTATAGGACCATTATGATTAGCCCCATTTTAGCTTAAGCTATATGGAAGTATTTTGGAAAAGAAGATCAACACATGGTTAGAAATCCATGGAAAAAGAGCTAGATGCCATGTTGGGTTTAGAGGCTACCATTCCACTGTTGACCACCTTGTTACATTTAGGATCATTGTAGAGGAGTTCCATAACGATAAAATTGATCTCCTTTGTTGTTTCGTTGATTTTAGAAAATATTTTGACAATGTGCCCAAGACTAACCTATGACATAGGTTAGAAGAGATTAAAGTCCCTTTCGAGTTAAGTGCTATTGTGATAAGGCTATATGAGAAATTTATTGCCAAGTTTAGGAACATTGAGGTCTGGTCAGAACAAATTAACTGTAATATAGGAGTCAAGAAAGGTTGTCCACTATCCCCTACCCTTTTCGACATCTATATTGATAAGTTAAAATATTTTTTGGAGGATGTAGGTTGTGTTGCCCTGAATCTCGCTAGTATAATCATCATCCTCCTTCTTTATGCTAATGATATTTTTCTGATGGTGAAGATTCCCTATGACCTAGGAAAGCAAATAATAACCCTCAAGGACTTTTGCTATAGCATGGACATGACTGTGAACAATGAAAACGCAAAGGTTATGATAATTAAATCCAAAAGGATCACCTAAAATACTTTTGTTTATGACAACAATAGCTTGGAGGAGGTGCCTTCATACAAGTATATTGGAATCAATATACACCATAAGCTCAATTTGAACTATAACATTGAAAAACTGATAAATGGAGGGTGGAAAGCTTATTTTTAGCTCAAAAACAATTGTAAATCAACAGACCTTTGGCTTTGGGATTAAAAAAACTCCTCTTTCACACTCTTGTCACTACAATTATCTTATATGTATGTGAATTTTGGGGTTGCAGTATATCTAGAGAATCCCGGAGAAAGATAGAACAGATCCAAAAGAATTTTATAACTTATAATCTCAAAATTAAGGGCAATACTGTTGAAATTACTAAGACAATTGAGAGGGGGGGAGGTGGTGAATTAGTTGTTACTGTGCTTATTAACCTTCTCCAAGTGATCATCAAGATTATGCAAGACATGAACAACATAAATAACAAACATCAATCACACATATGGTTTACACAGAGACAGATATTCACGAGGAAACGCATAAAGGGGGAAAACCTCTTCTTCTTCGAATGATAGGTAGTATTTTAAGTTCTGTACATCATCTTTCTTTGAGAACCAACTTAAAATGAGGCTACAACCTCTTCTTTAACAAGATACAACTTGTTGAGAGCACCAACTCTCTGGTTTCTCTAGCACCCACTAGAAGGACGCACCAACTCCCTGAGTGTTCCAGCACCAATTGGATGGAAGCACCAACTTCCAGTCACATAGGCACTAACCTGTATAACAGAGAACACTGGTTCTCCCTTGCACCACCCTACCACCCTGGTTTTTCTGGCTGCAACCCGATGGAAGCTACAACTCCCTATGTTCAAGCACCCACTTGAAACTCCAAGGACAACAATCCTTCCTAGCACCACCCTGCCACCCTATTTTCTAAAGCTTTACTTGAATAATACTTTACAAAAATACAGACATTTCAACATTTACCATTTCTTCTCTGTTTTGCAATTCTGGTCTGGTTCTGTCTGTTCATGCTCAACTCCACTTGTTGTTTCTTTCCATCTACTCTTCCTCTGTTCTTCTCATTCTCTTAGGTTCTCATGCGGTCTGTTGTTTTGACCATTTCTTCTCTGTCCAACTTGTGTTATTCATCTCTGCATCTTTCACACTATGTTCATGCTCTCTACTTGATTACATGTAGTTCAACTTGTTTTACCGAAAAAAAACAACCTTCCTCTGTCTCGGCATCTTTCTTTTATTCATGCTCTCATCATTCGTTGCACTCTACATCTTTAACGATCAATATCGGGAATCTCAGAATGCTCAAGATCCATGATTCCAATGCCCCAGAACAATGATTCAAACACTTAGGAACAATGATTCAGTTAGTGTAACTGAATCGTAACTAATCAAGAAATCACGAGATGAAACAACAACCCTTTGATCAGATTCGGTTTGATGAACGTCGTTGGATTATACTCCGAGGTGGAGCCTGGAAGAGTTAGCTCCTTCCCCTAGCTTCCGCTGATGTGACCATGGGTGATGCTATCATGTGACCATGCGATTGCGGGCACGACCAAAGTTGGTTTGAGGGAAACCCGCTTTTTACCCTGCAATTCACTACGAGCCTCCATGCATCCTTTCTCCAAAACCGTGGTTTCGATTGTGGCCCGCCTTCAATTTTTAAAGTTCACGCACCTTCAATCCCCACAATGCGAAGGGATTTTCGATCTCATGATATTGATGGTGCTCCTGAATGGACAGATCAGATCAAATGGTTTATTTGAAGGAAACAAATCAATGGTCAGATTTGATCCTTACACTCATCCTTTCATTGTTCAATCCGACGGCTAGGAATTAATCAAACATTGAGATGGACGATTGTCGGAACTTCTCCCTTCGAAACTTTGGGATTTCAAATTTTCAAACTTACACTATCCTTCCACTGCACTATGATCAACGATTGAGAATACAATCGATGTGATCTTTCACATTGGACGACTCGTGTCCTTGTTGATGTGGTCTGCCACATGTCCTTGCTGAGGTGGTTTGCTGATGTGGGTGAGACATGTAGGCAGTGTAGTGGAGTGTGGAGCTAGAGCACGGTAGTGGAGTGTGACATGTAGCGGGTAGTGGAGCGTGACATCGGAGCACAGAGGTGGTATGTATGAGTGGTTTGGTGGTTTACTCGGAGGGGGTGTTAGGTGGTAAGTGGTAATGAGTGAGGGGGGTCTGAATTAATAGGAAGGTGACACGTATGAGGGTCCCACATGTAAAATACCACCAACTCAGACTTCCCCCACAGTTAAAGGAAGAAAGGTTTGGGGGGGGGTCCGATATGCCTTGTCGATCGTAGATCTGAGTGCTCGATTATCAACAGCTGAGATTAGTGTGCCCTTCTTCTAACTTATCCTGTCCTTCCACTTTAGAATGATCTAATGACTGAAATTTATTTCGGATGATCCGACAATCGAGGATGTATTTCGTCTCTCTGGGTCTCTGGGCTTTGGGGATTTCAAATCTCAAACTGACGTTCTTAAAGTGATATTTTTCCGAAGCGTAACCTCCTCATAACTTTAGATCCGAAACGAATGTTGTTCGTTGATCAAGATCTTAGATCAATGGGTCGATCTGTCTACGATGCAGCTTTGCCTTGGATTAAATCCAATGACTCTCCATCTTCTCTTATCCTATCCTTCCATTTATTTCGGTCCGACGGCTGACGGAAATTCGGGTGATCGAGATCTCTGATCTCAGCCCTTGCTTATACTGTCCTTCCACTTAAATCAATCTGACTATTTTCGGAAATTCGGATGATCGAATTCTCAATCATTTTGCCCCTCTTATCCTATCCGTCCATTAATTCAATCTGACAATTGTTGGTCCTCTGGATAGGTGATCCAACGACCATTGTTTCTCTTCCTCCTGAGCTTCTTATCTCTCCAAATTAGAAGGTTTTCTAAGTGTTCACGGGTTTCGACCTTTGATCCTTTGTGATTCTTGGACCTCATCTCCACTTCTGGAAACCGCTATCTCTTTTGAGCTTTCTCGTCTTCTGCTCTCTCAAGGTTTTGTTCATTGTTGTTCTTTCCATCAATGACAAGCATATTCTTTCTGTAAACATGCCAACAAATACACCCTATCCTATCCTCATAGAAGCAAGCCTTTCACCCATTGAGATAATTTCTATGATTAGATACCCAACGTACAAGAACAAGATAAACAACATAGATGACAAGAGGCTCACCAAAATTGCTTCGAACTCTAGCCAAAACCACTAACTGCTCAAGTGGGGATAGCATAAATATGCCAACTCTTGGCTAAGTCATTAGGGAATACAAGAAGAATCCATCATGCACAATATCGATAATGTTACAAATATTATCACTTATAAATTTAAGGAGAATATGTGGTGTGATAAAGAATTAGTGGATAAAAGGAAATTAAGTTACTACAAGGAGGTGACCAACCCTAATTTAGAAGATCAAAATTACCTCTTAGTTTTGAAAAGTGCAAAGAAGAAAAACAACATTACTAAAATAAGAACAAACTCTCACGAGCTACACAGTGAAACTAGGTGTTGGACAACTCCCAAAACACCATGGGATGAGAGAATATGTCACATTTTTTACACTAAGTAGGTAGAAGATGAAAAACACTTCCTCTTGGATTGCCCTACCTATACCCATATTAGAACCCAATTAAAAATATCTTCCACATTACCGACCTTCCTAACCTCCTAAGTCATCAAAACTACAATGATCTTGGAACATTTCTCTCAATGATGTTTTAGCATGGAAATACAATTTTAAAGAATTTGAAGTAAAATCTTACCTTCTTAAGGTTCTATAGACCAATTGGTCTCAGTGGATTTTAATCATCATCATCACCATCATAATTTTTTAGGTGGATATTTATTAATGATTTTTGTAATTAAAAATCATGAATATTAATTAGTTATGATTATTTTAAAGTTTGTTACATTGTTGAAATTTTATATTTAATTTGCATGTTTTTATCTATTTTAAATGTTTTTTTAACTATGGTCATCTAGAGGAAACAATTAACATTAAATTGGAGTAATTTGTCAACCCGCTAATTTTACGAGTTAGAAAACTACTTACCTATCTGATGAGTGAGATTGTTGTGGTTGGGATTTTTGGTTTTGATCGGAAAAGCCACTTATAAATATGTTCAATGTTTTCTAGCTCAAGAAGGAATTGAAATCATCATATTTTGGGTAAAATGTTTTGAATCTCATGAGTATCTACCAAGAGAGTTCAAGATCCATTTGTATTTTCTTTTTTTTCAAAGAAAAAGTCTATGATTTTCACCTGGTTGACTAATGGATTCATCCATTTAAATGTTGAAGAAACCAATTATATTTATCAAGATCCAAGAACAAAGCTTGATTATTGGTACTTAAAGAAGGATACTCCAAGCCTTCTTATAGATTCTAGGTTAAATCTAATATAAAAGGAAATTTGTTTTTTAAGCATGAAAATCGGGGCTTGTAGTAAGCAGGGAGTATGTTCTACTCTCATTAAAACATAGGTCATTGTTGATTGGGATTATGTTTGGCTTGATCTATTAGCCCTATCAGAGATATCTCAAGAATGGATTGAAGAAAGTCTTTGAAAAAATTATTGAAGCTCCTCTTGAATCTACGAGTTTGACCTAATCAAGGCATTTTCATGGGCCATTTTCACTGAGGAATTTTCATGGGGCATTTTCACTGAGACATTTTTCACGCAACATTTTCATTGTGGCATACCTCTACAACCCTGATCTATTAGTTTGACCTAATTAAGTGCACAAGTCCCTTTTCCCACTCTTATTTATAATTTATTTCCTCTCTACTCCTATATTCCAATATGAACAATTCATTGCATTTATGAAAACCTCTCAAAGGGAGACCTAGAAAAGTAACCCTAGATAGTCTTTGCAAATATATAGAATCACTAGATAAATGTAGAGAAGAGAGAGATTCCAAACTTTAAATAGAGTTAGAGGTAATTCTTGATAATATGTTTAGATCCTTTGAAGAAATAAAATGTTAGGGTAATTAGACAATAAAATGTTAGGGTTGGAGACCAAGTTACAAAAAATGGAGATCAGATTACAAGAAATGGAAAAACAAATCCAAGAAAATAAACAATCAACCAAAGAAGGACATGTCAATAATCTAGAAAGTCTTGGTTTGAGGAACGAGATTAAAGAGCCAAAAGAAAAACTAAATAACAATTTGGCTTTAAATAGTCTAGAAGTTAAATTGGTTATCAAACCCATCAAAGATGAGAAGAATAATCTTTTAGAGTTAGACCATGAGTGTGACAAAGAGCCTTAAACTTCATAAGTGGTTTAAAAGAGAAGAAATATCAGGACACACTCACACTAGTCAAGGAAGAAATACAAAATAAATTACAAATCAAAACAACTTGTCTCATAGAAGCAACGAGGTTGGGAAAAATAATTGACCATACTGATAGCTTAATTCATGTTAAAGTAATCTCTAATGACCATAAACATGGCATACTTAGTAAAACTTAAGTTTAAAAAGGTCAAGAATATTTATAAATGAAGACTTCATTCTAGAAGACCAAGTTAAATTAAGGAAGGAAGTTCAGAATGTAAAAGAAGTCAGAAAGGAAGGAAAATGGGTGATAATTAGAAACAAAAAAGCTATTATAGGAATACAGAACAAAAAGATAATAATAAATAGGAATTTGTGACACTCTAGGTCCTGTATTATAATTGTCATGGATTTCTGTGGAGCAAATGGCCTATGTTAAGTTGGATCCCAAGTGAAATTGATATTATATTGCTTGTTGAAACTTGGGAGCATGAATACTGTAAGGTCCCTAACATAAAATGATTTTTCTCGTGGTCTGTATGGAACAAGAGATCCCATTGAAGAGGGATTACAAGCATAATCCGTTACATAAAAAAGAACAATTTTCCTCACATTAGGCTTCAAAACAATGATCCTTTCAATCGGTACATGTGGATGAATATTTCAGATATTAATTGTAAGAAGGTTTTATAGCAATATGTTATTTTGCACCTATTAATTCCACTTTTTATAATAAAAACAATGTAGATAAAAATTGTCCTTAGAATGGATTAGAATAAGATATTTATAGTGTGAGAAATGAAGGAAGTATCCTCTTGCTAGGATACTTTAATGCTAGAAAAACAACTAATCAAGCTATTATTTTAAGCAATGATTCCAACCCTAATCCTCTATGGCTAGATGAGGACCTTGTTTTAGCTAGTAGATGCAAAAGAAACTCTCAAGACTTGGCTGAGAATTTGTTTGGTACCAACCTAATCAAGCTTTGTAGTTCTCAATATACAATAATTTTCAATGGTCTAATGAAGTGGTTGAAATCCAACCGGATGAATTGTATTCATGGGCTAGGAAACAATGCCATAGATTATGTGATATCTAATATCCCTATATACAACCAAATTGTAAATGTTTACATCTTAAACAACCATGATACCGACTCTTCTCATAGAAATTTAATCCCAAATATGAACTTTGTCATGCACAAAATCCCCATTGAAGAGGATTCTGATAACCAAAAGCACTTGATCTTCAACAAAGATAAAGTTGATCTTTTAAAAAAATATTTAAATAATATTAAGTCTCCCATGAAATAAGGGCAGTATTGAAGACCTCTGCCAAAATTTTATGACAACCCTCTCTACTTCCATTAACAAGTTCTCTATCAAGGTTTTGTGTAAAAAGGAAAATAGGATGGCCAACCCTTGGTATGATAAAGAATGTAATATTGCTAGAAAACTCATTAGAAATTATTCTAATGGGTCCTTAAAATTTGACAAGATAAATAGGTACAAAGCCCTAATAAAAAGTAAAAATGGTTCTATATAAATAGAAAGAAAGAGAATATTTTGCACCTATCTAAGTTAGATCCTATCATATTATGGAGGCAAATTCTAACTCATAAAACTAAAGAAAATGATATGATTTTGTTAAGGGATTGAAATTTCTACCTTAAAAATATTTACAAATTCCTTGATGTCGTGAACATTCAAACCCTTTCTACATAGGAAAATGTTTTTTCTATGGAAGACATAGATTTTGTGGTTAAGTGGCTCACAAAAGGGAAAGCTAAGGACATTGAAGGATACCAAGTAGAAATCTTAAAAATTGGAGCGAATATACTCATCCCTCACATCCACAAGCTCTTCAATTTAGCATTCAAGGAGGGATTCCCTAAAACGTGGAATAAAAGCCTCATTGTGCCTATTTTTAAGAGTGGTGTTAAAAACAATCCCTCTAATTATAGGACCATTATGATTAGCTATCTTTTAGCCAAGTTATATGGAATTATTTTTGAAAACAAGATCATTGTATGGATAGAAAGACACATAAAAAGAGTTAAAGGATAGGCCATATTTAGAATCTATTGTTCAACTATGGACCACCTTGTTATGCTTAGGATCATTTAGAAGGAGTGCATACAATCAATATCTTGTGTTGTTTCATTGAATTTAGATAATATTTTGACACATTGTGCATGACTAAACTTTCAAATAGATTAAAAGAGATTAAAGTTCCTTTTGAGTTGACACTTGTTTCAATAAGGTTGTACGAAAATGTTATTTCCAATTTTAGGAACACCGAGGGTTGGTCGAAAGAAATTAATTGTAATATAGGAGTTAAGCAAGGTTTTCCCCTATCCATTATCCCTTTTACATGTATGTTGACAAGTTAGAGAGTTGTTTGGAATAAGCAAGTTGTGTAACCCCAAATCTATATGGTATAGTCATCATCCTTATTCTTTACATTGATGATATTGTTGTTATGGTGAGGAGTCCCTATGATCTTGACAAGCATCTAAAAATTCTCAAGGATTTCTACTCTAATACAGTTATGATTGTTAACATTGACCAAATGAAGGTTATGATAATTAAATCCAAAAAGATCACTTAGGCCAATTTTTGTGTGATAACAAAAACTTGGAGGAAGTGGCTTCAAACAAATATCTTAGAATTGATATTCATCACAAGATTAATTGGAAATATAGCATTGAGAAAAGGATAAATGGAGGGTGGAAAACTTATTATGAACTTGAAAATAATTGTAAATCAGTGGACCTTTGTGATACATATTTATAAATGGAATGAAATGAACTAGAGATGTATAAAATATAAATACACCAAGATATAGTAAAACTTTACTTCTATTAATAAAGAGAACCTACTGAAACTGTAAAAATGCAGACTGAAACAAACTTGCTCGAATGGTGGCAACTTATCTCTGAGAAGGTATGTGACGGCTACACTCATTTACAAGAAGATGAGTACAATTAGGCTCTAAAGGCCTTTTGAACATAAAACATAAATGAGAAAACCCTAAACATCCAAAACCCTAACCCTGGGAGATGAAACACCAAAATGTTTGTGGGACCTGATGGGGGTAGTTTATACGTCAACTTCTCAAGGGTGTAACTTTTACATACGATCTTCGTTTGGGGCCCTCGATACATTGTTGGAAATGTATAACTGAGGAGTACATATTCCATTCAGCCTAACATATGCCTCTACCTACATTGTAGGCATTGTGGAGCCCAAAAACCATCATTTAGGGCCTCAAAACGGTCCTAGAAGTTTACAACCCAAAAATCTATAAAACAACTGCCAAAATGGAAATTGTTCTTTGAGCCAGTGAAATAGGTGGGTGGCCACCAATATCCACCTATATTAGTCCCCCCCCTTAATAAGGAATGGTATCCATTGCATTGAGAGCCCCCATAAGATGGTTAAAGTTCTGTTGAACTTGGACCTGGGGGAGCCACTTACCTTGATGTAGGAGTTGCCCTACTTTGACGACCCGATAAAGTTGGATCCTCTGTTGGGGAGTACCCTTAATCTAAGTGTCCCTAATTTGATCAATGGATGGATGTTACATGCAATCATGGTTGAGATATATTGGTGTCAATTGTGCTGCGATCTCTGATGTGTCCAATAATGGTGGGAAGTATGGTCGAAGGAGGTCCATATTAAACACATGGTGCAGGAAAAGGAAGGGGGAAGTACTTAGCTCAAAATAATTGTCACCCACAGCCTTGGTGACGGTGTAAGGTCCATAATAAAGTAGATGAACATTTCGAGTGGGTCTTTTAAGGTGTTATTTCTGCAAATGCAACGAGACCTTGTCTCCCACCTGAAAATTCTATGACACTCGATGTTAATCATGACGTTGTTTGTAATTGTTACCCCTAACCTAGGGGTAACTATGGAGATCATGTATCGAGGATGCCAAGTTGCATACATGGACTTCCGAGAGACATATGGATAAAACATAGCCCCGGAGGGCCCTTCTTTTCGAACCGATGCATTCTACACATCACCAACAACAACATCCACCACACCGTCTTGGTCCCAGAGGGTAATGGGTCTTTCTCCATGAGGTAATGAGTTCAGGTATCATGGTAAGTGTCACTCTAATATTTGAATCATTTGGAACATGTTGCAAAGAATCTTTCTTGATTTCAGAACGTTTTCTTGGAATTTATGTTCTTTTCCTTATTTAAACCTAGTGGGTGTCAGGTTATCCTAGTAAGTTGGTCACCCTCGGGAATAAGGTGCTACTGGGGGGTTCCTTGAAGAGTCATTCTCCATTCCCTATAATACTTATCACATTCCACACTTATTCCATGTCATCTCCTTATCTTTTGGGATTTTTGGGTGTATTGACCTGAGAAGGTATTATACCTTATTTCATGTAGTTGGAAAAAGATAAAAGACTAAAATATAAAACTTCTAGATGCTCGCCCAGACAGGTCTTGAGAACAATGAACTGCTTCTCTTAAAAGAATTGAAAACCTGCAAAAGATCAAACATATAATAAATATCCCACTTGAATGAAAGACTAACACAAGTGCGTTATAATGCTTTGATGGTTACCCTATGGAAACTTGTGGACCTCTTCTTTCAAATGACACTGTGGTATTTCCCCCTGCCCTTGATTTATCTTTGGGAATACCCAGTGTTTGGAATTTAATAAATTAATGACAATAAATGGGAATGGAAAAATGTTGCATCACAGATGAAGGGAAACTCACTCTCTACAAAGGCACCCATAAATGAGACAATACAAACCCTTGTATGTAAGGAACCCCATGCCCATAAGATCACCCCACTCCACTTCACATGCACACATTACTTAGATAGGTTCCATTTGGGGAACACCTTGGACCCAGGGAATGATTGACCCAATAGGATTCCTTGATACCCCTCCAACACCTAAATTTGAAAAATTATATAATGTCTTTGACCATTTGTTTAGTTTGAAAAGGGGGGTTTGATGCACATGTTTAGGTGGTTTTATTATTATATGTGGCTTACTTTTTATGATACTTGTGAATCATGGAACCCTGTAGGGAGTATCTTTTTTCCTTTACAGGACCTTTCCTGATGGACATGTGTTCATGAGGAGATGATCATTTCATATCTTCATGAGGGCTTGAATCCCAAGAATGGATGCAGAGACCCCAGACTTGGGGCAATATTGTGATGACTGGTTTTCATAATGAAGGAAGATTACATTTCCTTTAGAGGCACCCTGGAAGGACTGGATGATGAGTTTCCACACTTCCCCACCTAGACGTTAGCCTTTGGAGGCCTTAGATGTCACCCTAATAGCCCATGATGTTACCTAGGGCTAGGGTTTAACACCTAAATATGTTGCATTGCAGTTCTAACACGTGTGACATTGAGGATGGCCTTTGGAGGCCCAACGTTGTACTAAATGACCTCAACATCTCATGGTGGGGGCATAATGTCACCCTAGGAAGGATGAGATCACCCTCTTTAGGGTTTCTTTTGTGGAAATTGATTTAATTTTAAATTTTAAGAGAAAATTGACATGTAGGCTTTGTTTTGTGAAAAGACACAAATTTTGGATTAATAAGCCAGGATTTCCCATACAAATATGGTTGGTTGAATTCATTTTTTAAAGATAACTCACCTCTCATAAGAGGGAGGATTGAAGTTTTCTCCCTAAAGGTGTTATTGGCTGAAATAACTAGTGGTTATCTTCTTGGAGGAGCTACTTTTGATGTCTCTTGGATATTTTTGTGGTGGAAAGTCTTCAACTTTGGTTTGACTTGATTATTCTTGGTGAAGTAAAAAATACAAAATTTTGTTTATGTAATAAATAATCATGGTTAATTTTACTTGTTTCATATTAAAGATTATGAAATTGCTTGCTCCAAACCCTAGGAGATAAACATAAGGTGCTTCTTTCTCTCTCTAGCCTTTCTACTTGTCAATTTGTCAAGGATATCTTTCCTAGGGTAAGCTTCTAAAGCCCTAAAGTGATAGCACTTTAGAAGCATTATTCTAGTTGCTAGTTGCATAAATATATTTCAATAGTCTAAGGAAATAGAGATTCACTAGGGCCTATAAGTGCCTACACTCTAGTGAATTCATCTTTTAGATTTGAATACTTGAGGAATTAAGGTGCTACTCCTAAAGGTTTCACTTATTCTTCCTTGGAACACTATTATCATTGATATTTTCTCCAATTTGTATTGTTGCTACTATTGACTCCATAAGCCCAAATAAGGCACTTGTCTACTTTCTCTTGTGAAGGATTGAACAAACAACACTCAAACTTTATTCTCTCAAGCTTCTACTAACCATATCTAACCCTAGTTTATCCTAAATCACTAACTTTATTGTTGTTTTTATAAATGTTTGCTACAACCATCTAATAATAACAATTTTTTTTGCATAATTGACATTAATTTCTAGCTAATCAATTTAGAAAATTGCTTGTGACAAGTTATTATCATTATACATAGTAAATGATATCTTTTCATTGTCTTTTCAATCCTTTATGAAGAATATTTGTTGCAGTTGTTACATTTTATTAATTGTTGTTGTAAACTTATTGATTTCTACAATTTCATATCAACTAGCATAATTTCACTTGGTTCATTGTCTTTTGAGGCCAAAATATCATATTTGTACTTGTATTTTCCATATATTCTCTTTGTTTTCTTTTTCTATGCAGGTACAATTCATCACTTCCATTTGCCTCATTTCCCTAGACATTTACCTTGTGAAATATCTAACTTGAGTGACCAGTGAGAGGGAGGTAATTCTCCATCCTTATCTTTAACCTACCATCCCTTTAGGTCACTGGGTACACCTCCCTTGGGTTGGAATTGCATCTTTCCCTAAAAGAGGGGATGTCCTATTGAGGTGAAAGTGATAGGATATCCCATTGTTACACCAATCTCCCTTACTTTCCTTAGGATTTGGGCTAGTATAGCTTGTGTGATAACATTTTTGGCGCCTTTTCCGAGGAATATTTGAGTTAGTTTTACTCAAAGAAACATATTTGGAAAGACTTTCCTCAAAGCCTTTTTACTTTACAAGCTTACCTGACGACTCCACTGAGGGTGATTCCATCACTTCCTTTGATAATGTTAAAAGGATTGTCTGGCATCTCCACTGTAGGACAACCCATACATCCAACCATGGCTTCTCCATGGATCTAGGAAAAACTTTCAGACCTTTGGACATGAGTGAAATCCATGGGTACCCTCGGCAGATGCCTCCTGAATGAAACCCAAATAAGTTTCTCAAGTTTTTCGGTAATGATGGGGATATTGCCGAAAATCATATGATGGATTTCTGGGCATTTTTTCAATTGAACCTGGTGGATGATGAAGCCAAATATTTGGCAATGAAACTTTTATCGAACACTCTTTATGACAATGATAGGATATGGTATGATGGTCTCCCTAATGGAAGCATAAATATCATGGAACAACTTGAAGAGATATTCATGAGAAAATGGTCACTTCACCAAATGTTCCCCTCCTTGAATGTTGAAGACATTCCGGGGTATCCAAATTATTTTCCTCCTAGATTGGTGAGAAAGTATCCAAAATTAAATGGAGACCCACTCTTGGACATTAATCATGTTGATAATTTCTTAAGGTATGTGTTAGAGAGCAGTGTAACACATCAAGATGTACATATAAGACTATTTTTTCCTTCGCTAGACACAAGGCGAAGAGAGTGGGTGGAACATATTCGTAAGCCAAAGAGTGTGCCTTATATTACAATTCTCATTGAGGATTTCCTCAAGGAATGGATCCCAAAGATACAAGAATAAAAACATGATTTCCACAAGAAAGGACCCTATTTTATCCCTAATGAGGAATATGAAGAGAAGATCTGTGACAAGGGTCACTAATCCTTCGAAGAGGAGAAAAAGGTTCTTGATGACTCTATTAAAGGATGAAAGCCTTAAGAGGTGAGTCATGAGGATGAAGTACTAGTGTCTTCTCTTCTCGTCGAATCCATCCAAGATCTCATTCCTCCTGCACAAGAAGAGGAGAATAAGGTTAATCATTTTCCTTTCCAGGTTTTTTGATGATGCCCTATTCTATGACTCAGAAGGTGAAGAAGTAAAGGAGTCCTTGGATGAGCTAGAAACTTCATGATGTAATGAAGGTGATCATATGATTGAGGATTTTATATCTATCGAGATACGTAGATGGGATGTGATTGGTCATGATGAGGATCCCATTTATGACATTGAAGGCCATTTCCAATTGTTTCCTTCACAATAATCATATGATATTGCTACTAATTTTGACACTTGGAAACAAGGAAATGACATGATTACAGATGAATTCCAAACACCCAAGGATGACTAAATGTGTTTTCCTCATTGTTACTTCCAGTCATACCTTGAGGAGTTTGATGAATATTCTCTTGAGCACTGGGATATAGTCTATGAAGAAGAGTTTAAACCAAGGCTGTGCTCGGTTGTTGATAAAGGTGAGGACATGGTTTTACTGATGCAAGATGCTTGGGATGAGGTTTTATAGCCTCCTTCCTTTATTCCTTCATCTCACTATGTCACTAAGGATGCAACTAACATACATGCTGCTTGTCTCAAGTTTTATCCAAGGCAAGGCCTTTTCTTAGAATTTAAGGGAAGGTTGAATTCCTTAAGAAGAAGTTTTATATCTCAATCTTTCAACTTTCCCCTAAGAATTTGTCAGTCATCCTCTAGATTCTTGTTGGTCCCTTCTCAGACCTTGGGGACTGATGAGGTCCAGAGTAGTCAACCTTCAGACTCTTTGATTCAACCTCCTGAGTCTTCGATCTTTCATGACCATTTTCAAAGATGGATCGAGCACTTTTTTGGGAATGTGACTTGGCATGTTTTTGTCCCTCCCTCCCACCTCCATGGGTTATATTTTATGATTTCCTATGATATGATGCATGTTATAACTCATGTTATTTTTGTGCTTAACTTTTCATTGTTTTGGTTTATTATGAATCATAGAGGCAGGTGTTATGACATATTTCTAGGATGGTTTCACTGGTTATATGATTATACCTACCATTGGATCAACTGGTAAGTATAGGTAGGTAGACATTTGCATCCATTGTATATACCATGCATATCATGTTAGTGTAGTTACATTTTCACTTTTCATATTGATTTATTTCATTTGTATATATTATATGACCATGATTGCATGTTAGAGTAGAATTATTTTCTTTTCAAAATTTGCTTTTTACATTGATTTTTTTTATATATGGACAAAGGGTGATAGTACCACCCTAGATACTCTAATGCATTTTCTTGAGCCTGCAGAACACATGTCATATAAGAGATGTTGAGGTTCTCATGCACTCTACAATGAGAACATGTCCCTGAGTAGGAGACAGATGTTACCCCTAACCTAGGGGTAAATAAGGAGATAATGTCTCGAGGCCCATAGGTTACATACATGGAATGTCGAGAGATATATGAACAAAGCATAGCCCCAGAGGGCCCTTCTTTTCGAATTGATGCATTCTACACATCACTAGCAGCATCATCCACCACAACAACCTGGTCCTAGAGGGACACAAGTCTTTCTCCATAAGGCAATGAGTTCGGGTATCATGGTAAGTGTCACTCTAATAT
The DNA here is from genome assembly GCA_009831015.1 of Picea engelmannii. Taxonomy (NCBI): domain Eukaryota; kingdom Viridiplantae; phylum Streptophyta; class Pinopsida; order Pinales; family Pinaceae; genus Picea; species Picea engelmannii. The sequence goes on along the minus strand of ML783958.1, from coordinate 263,004 downwards.
TTGAATCATTTTGAACATGATGCAAAGAATATTTATTGATTTTAGAACATTCACTTGGAATTTATGCTCTTTTCCTTATTTAAACCTGGTGGGTGTCATGTTATCCTAGTAAGTTGGTCACCCTCGGGAATAAGGTGCTATTGGGGGTTCCTTGAAGAGTCATTGTCCATTCCCTATCATACATATCACCTTCCACACTTCTTCTATGTCATACCCTTATCTTTTGGTATTTTTGGGTGTACAAACTTGAGAAGGGATTGTACCTTATTTCATGGGAAGAAGTTGATAAAGTCCCAGAGGGGAAAAATAGTTGGAAAAAGATAAAATCCTAAAATATAAACCTTATAGATTCTCACCCAGTCAGGTCTTGAGAACAATGAACTGCTTCTCTTAAAATAATTGAAGACTTGCAAAAGATCAAACTTATAATAAATATCCCACTTGAATGAAAGACTAACACAATTGTGTTATAGCACTTTTATGGTTACTCCTATGGCACTTTGTGGAACTCTCCTTTCAAGTGACACTGTGGTATTCCCCCCCACCATAGATTTATCTTGCGGAATACCCAGTGTTTGGACTTTAATAAATTAATGGAAATAAATGGGCATGGAAAAATATTGCATCACGCATGAAGAGAAGCTCACCCTCTACAAAGGCACCCATAAATGAGACAATACAAACCCTTGTATGTCATGAACCCCATGCCCAAAATCTCACCCCACTCCACTTCACATGCACACATGACTTAGATAGGTTCCATTTGGGAAACACCTTGGACCTAGGGAATGATTAACCCAATAGGATTCCTTGAGACGCCTCCCACACCTAAATTTGACAAATTGTTTGGCGTCTTTGAGAATTTGTTTAGTTTGAAAAGGGGGTTTGATGCACATGTTCGAGTGGTTTGATTATTAGATGTGGCTTACTTGTTATGATACTTGTGACTCATGGACCCCTAGAGGGCGTATCTATTTTCCTTTGCAGGACCTCTCCTGGTGGACAAGTGTTCATGAGGAGATGATCAATTTGAACCTTCATGAGGGCTTGAAGCCCAAGAATGTATGCATATACCCTAGACTTGGGAAATGATTGTAATGATTGGTTTTCACAATGAAGGAAGAGGACGTTGCCTTTGGAGGCACCTTGACAGGCACGAAGAATGAGTTACCACACTTCCCCACCTGTACGTTAGCCTTTGGAGGCCTTGGAAATCACCCTAGTACCCCATGACATCACCCAGGGCTAGGGTTTGACACCTAAATATGTTGGACTGCAGTTCTGGCACATGTGGCATTGAGGATGGACTTTGGAGGCCCAATGCTATATTAAATGACCTCAATGTCTCATGGAGGAGGCATAATGTCACCCTAGGAAGGATGATGTCACCTTCTTTAGGGTTTATTTTGTGGAAATTGATTTAATTTTGAATTTTAAGAGAAAATAGACATGTGGGCTTTGTTTTATGAAAAGATATAACTTTTGGATTAATAAGTGAGGATTTCCTATATAAATATGGCTGACTGAATTCATTTTTTGAAGATAAATCACCTCTCACAAGAGGGAGGACTAAAATTTTCGCCCTAAAGGGTTATTGGTTGAAATAACTAGTACACGTCTTCTAGCAGGAGCTAATTTTGATGTCTCTTGGCTATTTTTGTGGTGGAAAGTCTTCAACTAGGGTTTTTCTTGATTATTCTTGGTGAAGTAAGTAAAACATTTGCAATTTTGTTTATGTAATAAATTCTTGTGTTTACTTTTACTTGTTGCATATTGAAGATTATGAATTTTCTTGCTCAAAACCTTATGAGAGAAACATAAGGTGCTTCTTTCTCTCTCTAGCATTTCTACTTGTTAATTTGTAAAGGATATATTTCCTAGGGTAAGATTCTAAATCCCTAAAGTGCTATCACTTTAGAAGCATTATTCTAGTTGCTAGTTGCATAAATATATTTCAATAGTCTAAGAAAAGAGAGATTCACTAGGGCCTAGAAGTGCCTACAATCTAGTGAATTCATCTTTGAGATTTGAATACTTGAGGACTTAAGGTGCTAATCCTCAACTTTTCACTTATTCTTCCTTGGAACACTATTATCATTTCTATTTCCTCCAAGTTGTATTGTTGCTACTATTGACTCCATAAGCCCAAATAAGGCACTTGTCTACTTTCTCTTGTGAAGGATTGAACAAACAACACTCCAACTCTATTCTCTCAATCTTATACTAACCATATCTAACCCTAGTTTATCCTAAATCACTAAATTTATTGCTATTTTTATAAATGTTTTCTACAACCATCTAATAGCAACAAATTTTCTGCATAATTGACATTAATTGCTAGCTAATCACTTTAGAATTGCTTGTGACAAGTTATTATCATTCTACATAGTAAATGCTATATTTTCATTGTCTTTTCAATCCTTTCTAAAGAATATGTGTTGCAACTATTAAATTTTATTAATTGTTGTTGTAAACTTATTGATTGCTGCAATTTCATATCAGATAGCGCAATTTCACTTGGTTCACTATCGTTTGAGGCCACAATATCATATTTGTACTTGTATTTTCCATATATTCTCTTTGCTGTCTTGTTTTGGGAAGGTACAATTCATCACTTCCATTTGCCTCATTTCCCTAGACATTTGCCTTGTGAAATATATGACATGAGTGACCAGTGAGAGGGGGGTAATTCTTCATCCTTATCTTTAATCTACTATCCCTTTAGGTAACCGGGGACACCTACCCTAGTTTGGAATTGCATCCTTCCCTAAAATAGGGGATTTCCTATTAAGGTGACAGTTATATGATATCCCATTGTTATGCTAATCTCCCTTAATTTCCTTGGGATTTGGGCTAGTACAGATTGGGTGATAACAATACTTAGCATTGACTTTCTATAAAATATCATGGACCTGTTTTCGGATGTACTGAATCCATTCAATAAACTTGGTGTCTTTTTCAGCCTCATATTGAGCATGGGATGATCAATCCTGTGTGGATGCAATAGGCAACATGACATCAATGGGACCCAATGGTTGAAATCCCAACCTCACCTCAAAGGGACTGTGATTGGTCGAGCTAAGAAGGGATTTTTTGTAGTTGTGTTGAACATAGGGGAGACTCTCATACCACGTGCAAGGATGTTTCGAGTTGTACATGCGAAAGATATGCACGATCATTTTATTGACAACCTCTTTTTGGCCATTAGTTTGGGGGTTAAAGGCCGTGGATTTGGAGAGCTTGGTGTCCAACAGTGACCAGAGGCTGGACTAGAATATGCTTAGGAACATGTTGTCCCGATCTGATATGATGGTATTTTGTATCCCAAAGTGTAGCCACACTCGATCAAATAAGATCTTGGAAGTGGTCTCCGCTATGATATTCTTCTTGCAGGATGTTAGGATGGCCATCTTAGAAAACCGATCAACCACCACATAAACACAGTCATTTCCCTGCTTGGTTGAAGGAAGGCCCGACATGTATTCCACCGAGATAGATTCCCATGGATTTTCAGGAGTAGACATAGGGGTGTATAGGCCTCTCTTCTTAGTGGTTGGTTTGGAAATAGCGTGAGCAGTGCAGGACCTAATATACTTGCTGACATCCTGGTGAAACTTCGACCAATAAAAATTCTTTTGTAGTATTGCCACAGTCTTTTCCATTCCAAAATGGTCTACCATCCGACTATATTGAGCTTCCCAAATCATCTTTGCACACTCTCTTTAAGGAACACAGACGTGGATGAAATGGCATAATAGTCCATCTTGAAGATGAAATTCAATGATAGTCACGCCTATGCCCAACATCTAGTAAGTGGTAGCGAGGTTAGGATCGCTCTTGTGAGAAATAAACCCACAAAATAGTCTGAGGCATTGATATCAATATCAAAAGGTTGTTGCAAATTGAGTAAGGAGAGTACTGGAGATGAGCACAAGCAATTTTTCAGATCTTCGAATGCTTGCTATTGTGACCCGTTGAATATGATACAAGTGTTCTTCCCAATTCTTGATGAATATGAGGATACCATCTAGATATAACTCCACAAATGAATTGGTGAAAGGCCCTAATATATCATCCATAAATATCATGAAAGTTGTTGGATAATTTGTCAAACCAAATGGCATGACTATCCATTCGAAAATACCTTCTTTGGACTTGAAAGAAGTCTTTCATACATCAGTCTATTCTATTGGGACATGGTGGTAGCCATACTTCATGTTAATCTTATTGAAAAACTTGGCTCCCTTGATCTGGTCAAGAAGGTCATCAATTCAGGGAATTGGGTACCGATTCCTGACTATGATTTTGTTTATGGATCTGTAATCAATGCAGAGTCGCCAAGTCCAATTATTCTTCTGCACTAGTACAATAGGTCTCCCTCATGGTGAGGATCTAGGTCATATGTGCCCATTTTGAAGAAGCTCTTAGATCTATTGTTTGATTTCCTCATTTTCAATCAAAGAGAAGTGATATACTAGCCCATTGGGTAGAGGTGCATCGAGGATTAGATTGATCGAATGCTTGACCTAATATTGTAGTGGTACCCCGGTGGGTGAGGAGAAGATGTCTTTGTATTCTTATACAATCTTTTCCACCTGTTTCTACTACATGGAGAGGCCTTGTGCATAGGCCATGGATGTGGCTGCAACCTTCTGTTCACTTTGAGAGAGAATCACGAAGAAGTCAAATTTCCCGGTCTAGGAAATGACCTTCTTACATTTCTTAGCAAAGATAAAAGAAATGGCAGTAGGTGGAGCTACCTCTGGTATCATGTATAATTTTTTACCCAAAGTAATAATAACACTGTGAGGTATAGAATCATATATAGCATGTCATTTCCATAAGTATGGTTGGCCTAAAATAACATCAAAAAATTCAAGGGGGGAAATATCACACAATACCTCATCCTTGAAGGGATTGATGCCATAGGGAAGATGGCACTATTGGATGATGTAGAGATCTCTTCCTTTGAAGAGCCACTTGATGGTGTAGGGATGTGAGTGTGGTGTCATCAGTAGGTTCAATCGCTTGACGACCTCTACTGAGATCAAGTTCTTTTGACTTCTAATATCGACAATGAAATGTAGCGGAGCACCCTTAACCCACACATGTGAGTGAAAAAGGAGTTTACCTTCCTCCAGTTCTTCTGGTTCACTTGGATGGACCTTGGTGGTAGCAACAGTGGCACTAGGTTCTGCATCAATGATCCACTTACCCTTGTTTGGGTTTGATTCAAAGTCCAGTAGTTGATCTTATTGATCCAGTCATAAAAGAATCAGTTTACCTCTACTACTAACATATTGCTCAGGGTTTCTTGATCGACGGAACCTACCTCTGACTCAGAGGATTTCATCTTGACCAGAAAATACTGCTTCGAGTGACACTCATGAGTGTTATGCTAGGGGATTTTATGGAATTCATATCACTTCCCGGTGTCTTTCTTCATCTTCTCATTAACCTTGTTTGTTTACAATTTGGACTAGTTTTCATGAGGTGTCCATCCTTTCTTTGTCCTTTTTTATGTGGGCTGGGGATGACTTTGCCTTGCTTTTGTTGTGAGTATTTTTGAGAACTAAACTCCCCATTCTTCTATTTAAATTTCTTCTCGATTTTGACATCATATCGATAAGTCATGCCTAGTGATGGGATGTATAGAAACTCCATTTTTCTTGGATGTATCTATGAAGAAAATCACAATACTTGAGCACTATATATTGTTCACAAAATTTGATACCCAACTTGGTGCGCAAGGTATGGAAGATATTTGTGAACTCTGCTATTGTATGGTCCCTTTCCTGTCACAGTGTGGTCCATTTCTTATACTGGTCATCGTAGCTTCCAATAGGATAGTATTGTTCCTTAATAACATCCCTAAAAGAATCCCAAGTGGGTGTGACCGAAAATATTGCAGATTCCTCAATGTCCATTTGCTCACAGTAAGTCTCCCACCAATCCTTGATGTGGGGGACAACCTTAAGGAGTGCAAAGGTAATATTTTCTTTATTGGAAAAATTATGGACCGAAAAATACCCTTCTAGCAGATTCAACCATTTATCTACATCATTAACATCTATTTGGCCTTCAAATAAGGGGATATAAAAATTGACTTGTACCTTGAAGGGGTCGATGCCTCCAAAGTGGTCGCTTGATGAAGATGCATCGAATGTTGGCAATCGTCAAAGGATCTGTGCAAATGTATACATCATCTCATTCCTTTGTCGCGCGAGGGATTCCTCGAGCAACAATTTAAAAGGATCTCATGATCCATCGTTTCTCTTTTATTCCTCCATGGAAGACCATCGTAATCGATGGGAACGGTCTTGCAAGGGCTCAACTACTTCGAGTCCCAACTCCTTGTACCTTGACCTTGTTGGGGACATTCACATATAAACAAATAAATATGAGATCGCTCTGATACCACTAATACAGATTTATAAATGGAATGAAATCAAATACAGATGTATAGCAACGAAATACACTGAGATAAAGTAAAACTTGAATTCTATTAATAAAGAGAACTCGTTGAAACTGTAAAAATGTAGACTGAAACAAACATGCTTGAATGGTGGCAACTTATCTCTGAGAAGATATTTGATGGCTACGCTCATTCGCAATAATATGAGTAAAATGAGGCTCCAAAGGTATTTTTAACATAAATCATAAATGAGAAAACCCTAAACATCCAAAATCCTAACCCCAGGAGATGAAACACAAAACGTTTGCGGGCCCTGATGGGGGTAGTTGATATGTCAACTTCCCGAGGGCGTAACTTTTGAATACGATCTTCGTTTGGGGCGATCAATACACCGTTGGAAAGGTATATTTGAGGAGAAAATATTCTGGTTGGCATAAAATCTATCTCTAACCACATGACAAGTGCTGGTGAGACCAAAAAATGTTGTTTAGGGCTTCAAAACGACCCTGAAAGTTTGGGACCTAAAAAACTGTAAAACAACTGCCAAAATGAAAAAAATTATTTGATCCAATGGAATAGGTGGGAGGCCATTGATATCCACCTATATCAATACTCCCCCCTTAGGAAGCAATTGTGTCCATTACATTGAGCACCCCCATCATATGGGGAAACTTATATTGAATGTGGCCTCGATTGAGCCACTTTCCTTGATGCAGAAGCTTCCCTGCTCTAAAAACATGATAAAGTTGGATGCTCTGTTGGATAATTCCCTTAATCTAAGTGTCCCTAATATGATCAATGGTTTATTATTCCATGCAGTTAGGGTTGATCTATGTTGGTGTCAAATTCTATGCGATCTCCGATGTGTCCAATAATGGTGGGGAGTATGGTCAAATGATGTCCATATTGAACATTGGGTGTAGGTCAAGGAAGGGGGGTATACTTAGGTCAAAATTATTTCCAGCCACAACCTTGGTGATGGGGTAAGGTCCATGCCAAACTATGTCTAACCATCAATTTGGGGGTGGAAGGACGTGGATTTGGTGAGCTTGGTGTCCAATAATGATGAGAGGTTGGACCAAAATGTGATTAGGAACCTATTTTACCAATCTGATATGTTGTTCTATGGTATCCTAAAGTGTACCCACACCTGTTCAAAGAAGATATTGGTAGTGGCCTCCTTTGTGATATTCTTCTTGTAGGTTGTTAGGATGGGCATCTTAGAAAATTGATCAATCACCACAAAAACACAGTCATTTCCCTGCTTGGTTGAAGGAAGGTCTGACATGTAGTCCATCGAGATGGATTCCCATGGCTTGTCAAAATTAGGAAGAGGGGTGTATAGGCCTCACTTCTTAGTGGATGGTTTGGAAATGGCGTAGGAAGTGAAAGACCTGATATACTTGTTGACATCCTGGTGTAACTTCGGCCAATAGAAATTATTTTTTAGTACTTCCATGGTCATTTCCATGCCAAAATGTATTGTTGTTCGCTTGTAGTGAGCTTCCCAAATCATCTTTGCACGCTTTCTTGAAAGAACACAGAGGTGGCCTAGATGGCATAATGTTTTGTATTGAAGATGAAATTCAGTGACAATCGTGCCTGTTCCCAACATTTGGTAAGTGGCAACGAAGTCAGGATCTCTCTTGTATATTTGTGACTACTCGAATGCCTCATGGCCACAAGAGTAGAGCACCAGGGTTAAGTTTTCAACTGGTGCTCTCTGTCTTATATTTGATGTTGATATGGAACTGTTGCAAGTATGTGGACCATTTTTTATGGCAGTCATTATGAAATTTTCCTTATGTCTACATGAACTACAGAGGCTTGTGATAAGTGTGGATGATTGTCTCCTTCCCGAGAATGTAGTGCTTCCATTGTCTGCAGGATTGTACAGTGGAAAAAGTTTATTTTTCATAGGTGGGGTACTTACGAACGACATCTGATAGTGTCTCATTATGATATGCCACTGGATGACCATGCTGAGTGAGAACTGCACCCATGACATAGTCTAAGGCATCGGTCCCAATCTCAAATGGTTGCTACAAATAAGGTAAGGAGGGTACTGGATATGAGCATGAAGGATTTTTTAGATCATCAAATGCTTTCTATTATGACTTATGCAACATGAAATTTTTCTTTCCACCACCCTTGGTCACTTGGCTGAGGTGTCATGCAATATGGGAGAATCCCAACATGAACCTGCAATAGAAGTTGGCAAGTCCTAACAAAATTTGAAGCTCGGTTAATGTGATCGGGGATGGCCAGTCACGAATGACTTGGATCTTGGATGGATCCACATGCACACCATGATCATCAACAATGTAGCCTAGGTATTGGACCATGTTCATACCAAAGGATCATTTTTCTAGGTTAGTGTATATCTTGTGTTGTCGTAGAGTGTGAAGTACCTGTTGAATATGCTGCAAGTGTTATGCCCAATTCTTTCTGAAGACAAAGATATCATCCACATTTACCACCACAAAATAATTGGTGAAATTTCACAATATATCATCCATCAATATCATGAAAGTTGTTGGAGCATTTGTTAAACCAAATGGCATGACCAACCATTTGAAAAGATCTTCTTTAGACTTGAAAGAAGTCTTCCATACATCAGTCTCTTCTATTGGGACTTGGTGGTAGCTCGAATTTAGGTCAATCTCACTGAAAAACTTGGCTCCCTTGAGCTGGTCAAGAAGGTCATCAATTCACAGAATTAGGTATCGGTTTCTGACTATTTTTTTTTAGAGCCGTGTAATCAATGCAAAGTTGTCAAGTCCCATATTTCTTCTTCACTAGTACAATTGGGCTCCCGCAGGGTGAGGAGATGGGTTGGATGTGCCCCTTTTGAAGTAGCTCTAGGATCTATCAAAGAGTGGCGATAGAAATGCCCATTGGGTAGAGGTGCACCAGGGGGAAGATCGATTGAATTCTTGACCTGACAATGTAGTGGTACCTCGATGGGTGAGGAGAAGATGTATGTGTATTCTTCCATGATCTTGTCCAGATGGTTCTAATATGTGGAGAGGCCTTATGTAGAGGCCATGGATGTTTCTTTGACCTTCTATTCACTTTGAGAGCGAATCATGAAGAAGACAATTTTCTCGGTCTAGGAAATGACCTTCCTACATTGCTTAGCAGAGATCAAAGAAATGGTGATAGGCAAAGCTACCTCTAGTATCCTATACCCAAAGTAATAATAACAATGTGAGGATAGACTCATATACAACATGTCATTTCCATAAGTATGGTTGGCCTAAAATAACATCACAAAATTCAAGGGGGGAAATATCACACAATACCTCATCCTTGAAGGGCTTGATTTCATAGGGAAGACAACATTATTGGATGATGCAAAGATCTCTTCCTTCGCGGAGCCACCTAATGGTGTAGGGATGCAGGTGTCGTTTCATCGACAAGTTCAACCGCTTGATGAAATTTATTGAGATCGGGTTCTTTTGACTTACACTATCGACAATGAAATTCAACGAAGGAGACTTCACCCTCATCTGTGAGTGAAAAAGGCATTCACCTTCCTCCGGTTCTTCTATCTCACTTGGCTGGACCTTGGTGGTAGAAAAAGTGGCACTAGGTTCTGCATCAATGATCTGCTTCCCCCTGTCTAGAACTGATTCAGAGTCAGAACCTACCTCTGACTCTGAGGCTTTTAGCTTGGCCACCAATGACTGCTTTGAGCGACATTCATCGATGTTATTCCAGGGGATTTTATGGTATTCACACCACTTCCCAGTGTCTTTCTTTATCTTCTCATTGCCTTTATTTGTTTGTGGCTTAGACCATTTTTACTAATGGGGTTTATCATTTCTTTATCGACCTTTTTTTTTGGGTTGGAGCCGCCTTTTCCCTGCTTCTTCTGTGAGGGATTTGTAGATCCAACCTCCCCCTTCCTCTTTTTAAATTTCTACTCGATTTTAACAACATATCGATAATACACGCCTAGTGATGAGATGTCCAGAAAGTCCATTTCTATTTGGATGTATCCATGGAGTCAACCACGATACTTTAGCACCATATTTCATCCATATTATTTAATACTCATCTTGGTGCACAAGGTCTAGAAGATATTTGTGAACTCTGGTATTGTTTGGTCGCTTTCCGTTCGTAGTGTGGTCCATTTCGTATGTTGGTCATCATAACTTCCAACATGGTATTATTGTTCCTTAATAGCATTCATGAAAGAATCCCAAGTGGGTGGGACCAAAAATATTGTAGATTCATCCATGTCCTTTTTCTCATAGTAAGTCTCCCACCAATCCTTGACATGGGGGATAACCTTAAGAAGCACAAAGGTAATGTTTTCTCTATTGGAAAAATTATGGACCAAAAAATACCCTTCCAGCAGATTCAACCATTTATCTACAACATCCGCATCTATCTGGCCTTCAAATAAGGGGATATCAAAATTGACTTGTACCTTGAAGGGGGTGGCACCTCCAAAGTGGTCTCTTGATGAAGATGCATCGCCTATTGGTAGCCATCAAAGGATATGTGCACAATTATCCATCATCTCGTTCCTTTTTCATGAAGGGTTCCTTGAGAAATAGTTTAAAAGGATCTCATGCTCCATCATATATCTTTTATTCCTCCATGGAAGGCCATCATGATCAGAGGGGACGGTCTTGCAAGGGCTCAACTACTTCAAGTCCCAACTCCTTGTACCCTGACCTCGTTAGGGACATGCACAAAGAAAAAAAAATAACAGACCGCTCTGACACCACTGATCCATATTTATAAGTGGAACGAAATGAAATACAGATGTATAGCAAATAAATACACAGAGATACAATAAAACTTGACTTCTATTAATAAAGAGAACCTATTGAAACTGTAAAAATGAAGATTGAAACAAACTTGCTCGAATGGTGGCAACTTATCTTTGAGAATATATGTGATGAATATGCTCATTTGTAAGAAGACGAGTACAATGAGGCTCCAAAGGTATTTTTAACATAAAAAATAAATGATAAAACCCTAAACATCCAAAATCCTAACCCCCGGAGATGAAATGCCAAAAGGTTTGTGGGCCCCGGTGGGGGTAGTTGATATGTCAACTTCCCGAGAGTAACTTTTGTGTACGATATACGTTTGGGGTGCTCGATACACCATTGGAAAGGTATAGTTGAGGAGTGCATATTCCATATGGCGTAGAATTTACTGTCGCCTACATGTTAGGTGCTACAAAGCCCAAAAACCGTCGTTTAGGGCCTCAAAATGGCCCCGAAAGTTTGGGACCCGAAAAAATGTAAAACAAATTCCAAAATGGAAACTATTCTTTGATATAGTGGAATAGGTGGGTGGCCATCGATATCCACCTCGATCACTTTGGAAATGGGATAATAAGAAACTCCTCTTTGAGACTCTCATCAAACCTATTATCTTATATGGTTGTAAAGTTTGGGGTTGCAACATCTCTAGAGAATTGTGGAGAAAGATAAATAAAATCCAAGTGTTTTATAACTTATAATCTCAAAATAAAAGGAAATACACCCTATCCTATCCTCCTCATGGATGTTATTCTTTCCCCCATTGAGAGCATGACTATGACTAGGTACTTAATGTACAATAACAAAATAAAAAAACATGGAAGAAAAGAGGCTTCCTAATATTTCTTCAAACTCTAATCACAATCCACCTGTAGATCAAGTGAGTTTGGAATAAATATGACAAGTATTGGATAAGTCATTGGGAAATAAAGGAAGAGGTCACTCTATAGAATAACGATAATATTACGAAAATTATTACATCTAAGTTTAAGGAGAAATTGTGATGCGATAAATAATTAGAGGAATATAAAATAAAATTAAGATACTATAAGGAGGTTATCAACCTAATATAGAACATCAAAAGAACCTCTCTATTTTGATTAGCATAAAGAAGAAAATTGATATTTCTAAAATAAGAACAAACTCTTGATATGAGTTTCATAGTGAAACATGGCATCAGAAAATTCCTAAAATGTCATGGGTTGAAAGAGTTTTCCATATTTGTGACATTAAGAGGGTTGAATATGAAAAACACTTTCTCTTAGAATGTCTTGTGTACACCCACATTAAATCACAATTTCAAAATATTTGTTATAATACCAACCTTCCTAACCTTTTAACTCATCAAAACTATGGTGATTTAGGAACACTTCTCCTAAATATTTTCGAGCATAGAAATAATTTTCTAAAACAAATGAAGTAATTCCTTACCTTTCTTGTGTGCAAACCCCTTTACAACAAGTCTAGCCTTGTACCTATTTTTTTCTCCATCTTCTTCCTTCAACCTATAAACCCATTTATGCTGCAATGATCTTTTTCCTGTAGAAAGTTGAACCAAGTCCCAATTCTGGTTATTTACCAAGGAATTCATTTCCTCTTTCATGCCTTGCTCCCACTTCTTTTTAGTGTCTACCTGCATTGTCGCTTCATAACTTTCTGGTTCACCAGAATTAGTCAAAAATATATAATACAATGAAGGAGAGTATCATTCAGTGGGTCTACTTAATCTAGTAGATCTTCTAACAACACTTGCAGGAGTTTGAGGTATCTGCTACTCCTATTGTTGTACATTTCGATTTTCTGCTACCTTTGGAATTTCATTTTCTTTGATTTCATCAAGAACTGTGTATTCTGTGTTTTCCTTTTTCTGTTTCTTTCCTTGCAACTAATCTTTGCACACGACCTTTCCATTGAATACCATATCTCTACTCCTAATGATTTTAATATTTTCATAATCCCATAAGCGATAACCAAAATCATTAACACTGTATCCAATAAAGGTACACTTCTTGGATTTTTCCTCAAGATTTGTTCTATTTTCTTTATTAATATGGAAAAATGCTTCACAACCAAAAGTCTTCATAAATGCATATTTTACCTTTTTATCTGTCCATGCATCCTATGGAATGACACCATCCAAGGAGCTTGAATGCCTTATATTTATTAAGTAAAAACAAATATCTACAACATCTACCCAGAACTGTAAGGGAAACCCAAAATGAAATCTCATACTCCTTGCACGTTCCATGATTGTCCTATTCATCCTTTCTAACACACCATTTTATTGTGGTGTTCCTGGAAGTACCTTCTCTCTACGAATCCCATGGTATGAAAAGTAATCATGAAACTCCTTGTTGAAGTATTCACATCCATTTTATGATCTGAAACACTTCAACCTTTTTCATGTCTCATTCTCAACCAAAGCTTTACATTTCTTAAAAGTGTCAAAAACATCAAATTTTTGTTGAATGCAATAAACCCAAGTTTTTCTAGTTGCATCATCAATAAAAGTAACATAGTAACGAGAGCCACCAAGAGATAGTACTTGAGATGGTCCCCATACATCTGTATGCACAAGCTGTAACTTTTCACTCTTCTTTTCCTTTCCTACTATGAGAAATATCGCTCTCTTATTTTTTTCCATAAACACAATGCGCACAGGAATCCAAATCAACTTGTTTATGATCTGGCAACAAATTCCTTTTGTGAAGTATCTACATCCACTTATCACTCATGTGTCCAAGCCTATGATTACACAGTGTTGTATCTACTCCTGTAGAAGCTAAAGAGATAGAAGACTCAACATTACTAGTACATAAATACAATGTACCTATGTTCTCTCCTTTTTCCATTACCAATGATCCTTTAGTGACCCTCCACGCCTTGTCTATAAATGTAGATATACAACCTTTACTTGCCAAATGCCTTGTGGAAATTAGATTTCTTCTCATATCTGGTATATATCTCACATATTTTTCAATAACCATTGGTTTCCATTCTTTTGATTTATTTGTACCTTACTCATTCAAATTTTTTTACATGGTTCATCATCACCCAAATAAACCTATCCAAAATCACCTTGAACATAATCTTGGAAATATTTCCTATGGGGTGTGGCATGAAATGAAGCCCCTGAATCTACTACCCAAGATTTAGTAATATTATCTAAAGAAAGAATCAAAGAATCTTGTAACACATCACCTGTTACATTTGCTTCCTAATTTTTCTCTTGTTGTCCATCTCTTTGATTATTTGGAGTTCTACAGTCTTTCTTTAAATGTCTTTTCTTCCCACAATTCCAACATTCTATCTTTCCTAGTATGGATTTGGATCTTCCCTTCCTAGAATTCCTTCGGTTCCTTGAGCTCTTTTCTCTTTCCTTTTGTCTTCCCCTATTCTTCATGGTCAACACATTACTTGATGTCTCACCTGTGCTTTTTCGTCACATTTCCTCGCTAAGGATAACATCAACAACATCATCAAATTTCAGAGTGTTTGAACTAGAGACAAAGTTACTACAACCATGAGTAAGTCGTTCCAACTTTCTGGAAATGAGCATAATATTAGGATGGCCCTAACCTCTTCGTCAAATTTCACTCCTAAATAACTTAGCTGATTAGTAACCGTATTGAATTCATTTAAATGGTTAGCAACATACCCACCTTCTGACATCTTCATATTAAATAAATGCTTCATTATAAATACCTAGTTGGAAGCTGAGGTCTTTTCATATAGTTTAGCCAATGCCTCCATCATATCCTATGTTGTCTTTTATTTTGAAATATTGAAAGCCATCGGCCCTGCTAGGCACATTCGTATCTTTCCCAGTGCCTTTCTGTCAAGAACCTCCCATTCTTTTTCCTTCATACTCATCGATTGTTTTTCTTTTCCACCCAATGGTAGGAAAAGATCCTTCTGATATAAATAATATTCCATCTACATCTTCCATAACTGGTAGTTTTGGTTGTTAAATTTCTCGACCCTAAACTTTCCATATTCCTTGATTGCTCCCACTTGAACCAAGAACCCTTTTTTCCTATGAGTTAACTTTCGTTTTGATATCAATTGTTAGAAAAACACGATCACATAGTAATAAATTAAAACAAATGCATAAATAAAACATAGAAGATACATAATACAACAAAGACAAATATATATGTGGTTCACCCAATGTAGCCTATGTCCACTAGAGAAATTTCCAGTTGTTCCTTTATTATTATCCAACAAAATGAAGGGATATAACCTATAGCAGTTCCGCTGTAACATTATCTTCTTTCTCTCACAATATCCTCTCTCAGAATACAATATTCTCTCTCATACACAACCACAATACAATTCCCCATAAAATAGGGTTTCCTTCTAGGGAAAAAAACCATAAAATAACTTCTATCGTTAGATCTACAACCTTATAATGAATGGTCCAGATTGACTATGAAATTACAATATTTTGCAAGGCAATTTTCCCAAAAAGTTCTCTTCGAGGGCACTGCCTCTGAACCCCTACCGAGGGGGGCTCCATAAAGTGTCGTCGCCCCTCCTCGGACCCCCCTAGCTCCATACGTGGGTGGGAAAGAGGCCCCACACCCCTCCTCCATCAGGAAATGGGGTCCAAACATTGCCAAAACAAGACCTTTGAATCAATAATATAATCAGGCTCCACAACCAACATTCCATATGCAAAAGAATAAACAAAGAAAAGTGTGTATGATGTGATGCATAAGTGAATATATTCTCTAGTACAAATTTCAAATAGAAGAAAAATAATTTCTAGGTAATTTTCTATGAATTTATTTTCTTATGGGTAAGATAATTTAAAATTGTAAACGTGAGATAACTAATCTAATGTCCTATGGGGAATTTGGTTAAATCAAGGTATATTTTTAGTCTATTCTTATTATTAAGTTAAACATTACTTTCTCTAATAGATGTGAATTACTCCAATTTGATACCATTTTGTATTTATGATTTTTTTTAACCTAAGAGTGAAAGGTTATTAATTTGTGTGAATGTAAGTAAAAATATTGAAGCATCATTGTTTTTTTTATAATTTATAATTTTTTTTTATCAATAAGGGTGAACAACATTAGTTGGTTAGTGTTGGTTATCCAATGATCTTTGTAATGACTCCTACAACTAAGAATCATGAATACTAATTAGTTATCTTTTTTTTTTATGTTGGTTTTCTAATAATCCAATTATTGTCTTCATGGATCTGACTACAAGTATTATTAATATATCAACGAAAATCATTGTGTAGCATTCCTTGGGATAGCCTTGGATATTAGAACTTAGATCATTTCCAATATTAGAAATTGAGTAGAATTTGGATTGAAACTTGGTGATATGAGCTTATGGTCTAATAATAAAGTGGAGAATTTGTGAAATGTAAGTTTTATTGTAATCCCACATGTCTTTAATGATAAATAAATACTATATCCACTCCTAGTAACAATGATAAATAAATACTAACTTTACAATTATAATTTTAATAAATAACAATTCTGTTATAATCTGACAAGGTTTTGGTACATTTTTAGGTTATTCTAATTATACAGTATCCATTAGGTTCCAATTCATTGTAATCTACATCATAATGGCACACTATTATACACATGGCTCCACTTAATCCAAGTTTTGGGTAAGTTTGATAGAATAAATACCCCTCAAAACTTAGCATCTAAGCTAAAGGTAGTCAATGTCATATAATACATCCCATCAAGGTGTGTTTCTAAGAATTAGTTCCCTCTAAAGAAAGAACTATTGTGTTGATTACCCTAAGGATGTTAAAATTTCCTATTAATTTCATCAATAAGGTGAATTTTATAATCATAGATATAGATAGGGTGTTGATTAATTTATTTTATAATCATAGATATACATAGGGTGTTGATTAATTTATTTTATAATCATAGATATAGATAGGGTGTTGATTAATTTGGTACTAGTGCTCCTTAAATTTATGAATGGGGGGTTGATTAACTGGTGTGATTGACGACACACCTAAAAATTATGTCATTGTCTTCACTATGCATGAAAAAACATTGGGTTTATTAGTCCCTGTCGTAGGCATAGATGGACTATAGCTATCGATAAAGCGTTGACTACATATTAGTTTGTCCTTTGACCGGAAATATTTGCACAATGCCTATTGTTGGAGCTATGGAATTAAAAGCATATAATTTTATATATTAAAAAGTAACATATATGTACTGATCTGATTGGCTAAGAGATTTGAGGTCTTATTTCCATATTCACTATTCCCAATGTAGTATATGGCAACATATCCAAACTTTTTCTAGTAGACAATATGTTTTAATCATAGATTTTTCCTGTATATTGCTTGAAGGTCGATTAATGCTACCATTAGTTCAAATGTTTGTATTAGAATTTTCTGCTACTCAAATATACCCGTCAGTTTTGATATGTACTAAACATATTGAAATGTTTTCATATCCAAGCTTTGCATATTTCTTGAAATTTATTGACACTTATTCTGAGATGCCTCAATAGGCATGACCGCGTAAATGTTTACATGACGCGACATCCTCCAACAACCCTGACAGCTTAAATGTTTTCATACCGCGAGGTCCTTAGATAGCCTAAGAGTCTTAAATGTTTATGTAAATACAGTTCTCAGAGTACATGCCAGTTCAATAGCCATTGTATGTTTCATCCTTGTTCTGCCATTGAAGCTACATACATTGTTTACTAGTTCAGTGACTGCTTCTTCTTTGTTGGTTTGTCGGGTGCTACCATTTTATGTTTCATCCTCGTAATAGTTGAAGCTAGATACATTGTTTACTGGTTCGGTGAGTGGTTCTTCTTCACTGGTTTCTTAGTTGCTATTTTTTGTTGTTTCGCTCGCGATTCAACCTGTGCTTCTGGATTTCATTGTTTCAAAGTAAGTTTTGATGCCATAGTTTCATTTTGTATTCCTTGTTTGTTGTTCAGTGTTTACAGTTTGCAAGTAACAATGTTTGCTTAATTGTAGTCACATGTTCCTTGTATGTTTCTGGTTCCTTTTCTGCTTCGGCTACAGTTTCGTAATCATTGGAGATACATATGTTGTTCATTGGGTCAGTGGCTTTTGTTGGTTCGTTGGTTCTTGGGTTGTTGGTTTTGTTTGTTTGTTTGGGGTTTGTGCTTTGGGGCCCTGGGGGTGTAGTTCAGCCTTTTCGTGCTTTCTCGCTGGTTTGGTCCTTGGTGGTTTCTTTTCTTTGATTCGTCCTTGCAGGGTTGGGGTGCAACGGCGGTGGTTGGAGCTTTTTTTTTCATTTTTTTGGATTGTTATTGTTTTTTTGGGGCGCTTTACGGTGTTCAACCCCTGCACCCACCAATCAATCTGAAGTTGTGTTACATTCCATTTTTGTAGAGGCTATTATTTGTATTTATGTGAGATTTTCCTAGTGCTCGAGTCCTGCCATGAAATAAAATAGTTGCATACAGAATTCTTGGAGGATTACATGTGAAGTTACAATATCCATTGTTTTTTTGTTGGAATAAAGCATATGTATGAAGCCTACATTTTAGAACATGTATGGTCAGATGTGCGGATATGACATGACATGTTCTTTCTCCTCTACATAGACTGGTGTGCGCATGATAAAATTTGTGTTGTGCTTGAGATATGATATATGCAACAAAGATTCTTCAAGATTATATTTTCATGTCTGGAAGCATGTTTGGGTAGTTTGCCACAGAAAATTGAGAACTCATATTGTGGGCACATCAGTCTGTGTAGAGGATAAAGAACATGGTTAAAGGGTATATCTAGATGAATTGCCAGGGAAAACCAGAAATCGTTTAGCTGCGGCCATGCAATTGCATTATATTTTCTTCCTTGTAATATATTTTGGCTAGGGAAAAAAAATCTATATGTTTACAACCATGGATAGAGAAGTGCAAAGGTTCATGTTTTTGCCTTTGTAAACTGTTCGTTGAGTCAGTTTTTTTGTATCTACATATTACTTGTTCTCCAGTGAATACCATCTTCCATTGATGTTCTGTTAAGCCCTAATATTGGCTCATTACCCCTTAATTGGGGAATATTATATTATTAATGTTATTTTATTTATGTCGTCTTTAGGTCATTAGTTCTAATTATACCTCCTAGTCTCCTATATATACCAAGGAGACATTTTCATTTTGAATCATCTTGTACTTGAACATTTAAGTGGGGTAAAAGGAGGTTGCCCCCTCGAAGAGGCTTATTATCTGAAATTATCTCTTTTTCAAGTCGTTGAGTACTTTTTCTGAGGATTTTCTATGCTATATTGATATTTGGTTCTTAACATATGGTATCAGAGCTCAAGGTCTTGGGGTTTCGCTATTACATCTGAGATACCTTGGAATTTTTGCTATAACTTTTTTTCTACAATGTTTCAGAAGGAACGACTTGGAGGATATTTAGTAGACGGATCAAGGTATGTTGGGTTCAAAATTCAGCTCTTGAGGCCTTATACTTTCAGACATACATCATGTACAAGATAGGGTTCTAGAATCATCCTGAACTAAGTCATTGCAGAATTTTCGCTATAAAAACATTTCTGTAACGTTTCAGACCCTGAAATATGGAGGCTATTTACAAAAATTAGTAAGGTATATTTGGTAAACATTTTATCTTCTGGGTCATCTTAAATTTGTAGATACACCCCGTGTAAGATAGGGTATCTGACTAGTCCTATTGACTAGTCTCAAGAAGGTGTTCCAGGTAAAACAATAATAACTTCTTCCTAGAGTATCCAAATTGAGGGGGACTAGTTTCATTGGATTGTGGACAGTTTGTAGTATTTCTGGTGTGAGTTTCAGAATTTATATCAATTATTTTGTGCGGGGAACACTATACAAGTGAGATCTCCTGGAAAGGAAAACAATCGGCAAGTTGTGGGGAAATTACCGTAAATTCCACTTGGCACATCCAATTTTGATCAGACCTATGGCATTGCAGAGAAGAAATATCAGAGAACTACATAAAAGAAAGTTTCAAAACCAGAAGGGCCAAAACTTAGGAGATACAACAGAAGAAATATTGTCTAGCAGAACCACCTCAAAATCAAGGTTCAAAAGTGATACTTGGTCAACATGCCACCAAAAAAGTGAACTTCTACACCAAATAAGCCTCCAAAAATCCTACTTGGACTCCTGATGAAGGTGAAGAAATGCATAGGGACATAAATGAACTACAAAATAAGATGGATTCAATGGAAGCTAAGTTGGATACTAAGATGGATTCAATGGAAGCTAAGTTGGATACTAAGATGGATTCAATGGAAGATAAGTTGGATACTAAGATAGATGGTTTAAAAGGGGAGATCATGAAAGTATTGAAAAATTTCATAAGAGAGAAGACACTTGAAAGTGAAAATGCATCCCATGAAATTCATGATGAGGACACAAGGAAGGTGAATCAAGAATGGAGAAACTCCAACTTTGGTTTGAATACCAACCACGTTCCTATGATTGATATGAGGAAGTTTGATGGCAAGGATCCAATCATATGGATACTTCAAATAGAGAAATTATTTGATTTCCATAATGTGCCACATACACAAAAGGTGCGAATTGCTTCTTTACATTTAGAACCTAATCAATTTGTATGGTATCGATGGATTTGTTCTCGCAAATCACTCGTCACTTGGACAATTTTCACAGAAGAAATGACAACACACTATGAGGATACAAGGAGCAATACCTTCTTTAGCCAATTGATAAATCTCAAGCAAAAGGGTTCAGTTACCGAGCACATTGAGAACTTCCAAAGATTGAATATAAAGGTAACCAATATTCCAGATGAGCACTTGATTGATGTATTCATAGGAACTTTGAAGGATAACATTCAACATGAGGTTTTTCTTTGGGAACCCAAATCATTGGAGGATGCATTTAAGGTGGCAAGAAATGTTGAAAGTAAAATAATGGCTATGGCTACTAGAAGGACCAATCTTAACATCTATAGAGAGAACAATGATCCTTCTTCTAAAACACCTCAACCTACAAGGTTGACACCTCAACAATTGGAGGAAAGAAAAGCAAAAGGTTTATTCTTTAATTGTGACAACAAGTGCAGTAAGGGACATAAGTGTAGTGAGAAGAAATTATTCTACATAGATTGTGAAGAGGAAGAAGAACCAGGACAAGAACCATCTCAAGATGAAAGCATAGAAGCAATTTTGTCTGAAGAGTTGACTCCCACGATATCGTGTAATGCATTGGCTGGAATTAACACTCCTCAAAACCTCAAGATCGAAGGATACATAAAAAATAAAAAGGTAATAGTCTTAATTGATTCTGGCAGTACTCATAATTTCATTCACTATAAATTAGCCAAAGATCTCAATTGCTTTGTATATCCAGCACTAGAGTTTCAAGTAATGATTGCAGATGGAGGAACTATCAATTGCCCAGGAAAATGAAATAAGATCAATCTTACTATGGGGGAATATGTAATGAATAGTCCAATGATTTCTATACCCATGATTTCTATAGTCCAATGAATAGTACTACGAATCCAATGGTTACAATCATTAGGAATAGTGGCTTTTAATTTTCAAGAACTTTTCATGAAATTTTCATTAGAAGGAAGAGAAATTGAGTTAAGAGGTATCACAGGGAAACCTAATAAGGTGATAAGATCTAACGGCATGACACAATTATTGAAAAAGGGGCATCAAGGCATTATTGCACAACTATTCTCACTAGATGTTCAAACATCTAAGCCATCTATTCCTGAAGATCTTCAAAGGATCATTGATAAGCATTCCAAAGTATTTGAAGATATTCCCAAAGGTCTTCCACCCACTCAAAACCATGATCATGAAATTCACCTAATTCCTGGGAGTGTTCCTCCTAACATCAGGCCATATAGATACCCTTACGCCCAAAAGAGTGAAATTGAGTGCATGGTTGAAGAAATGTTAGAGGCTGGCATTATTAGACCTAGCCAAAGTTCTTACTCTGCACCAGTGGTAATGGTATTCAAGAAAGATATCTCATGGCATATGTGTCTAAATTATAGAGAGATGAACAAGATCACTATTAAAGATAAGTTTCCCATTCCCATCATTGATGAATTGTTAGATGAACTACATGGAGCAATCTATTTCACAAAATTGGATCTTCGTTCAGGGTATCATCAGATCAGAATGAAGGAAGAAGATATCCCAGAAAAAACATTCCGAACTCATGAAGGCCATTATGAATTTTTGGTCATGCCTTTTGGCCTTACAAATGCACCTTCCACATTCCACGGGTTGATGAATTCCATTTTCAATCCCTTCCTTTGAAAATTTGTGTTAGTATTTTTTGATGATATACTAATCTATAGCAAGTCTTGGGAGGATCATGTGCAACATGTTGACAAGGTGCTACAACTACTAAAGGAGCAACAACT
>ML783958.1:199218-238484 GCA_009831015.1 Picea engelmannii | reverse complement strand
CATATTATATTAGTAATGTTATTTTATTTATGTCGGCTTTAGGCCATTAGTTGTAATTATACCTCCTAGTCTCCTATATATACCAAGGAGACATTTTCATTTTGAATAATCTTGTACTTGAACATTTAAGTGGGGTAAAAGGATGTTGCCCCCTCAAAGAGGCTTATTATCTGAAATTATCTCTTTTT
The DNA here is from genome assembly GCA_009831015.1 of Picea engelmannii. Classification (NCBI taxonomy): domain Eukaryota; kingdom Viridiplantae; phylum Streptophyta; class Pinopsida; order Pinales; family Pinaceae; genus Picea; species Picea engelmannii. The sequence goes on along the minus strand of ML783958.1, from coordinate 238,296 downwards.
CAAGGCGTTGAGTACTTTTTTTGAGGATTTTCTATGCTATATTGATATTTGGTTCTTAACATGTTCATTGAATTTTGTGGGTTCCCACATTGAAACAAACAGAGTAGCTGGAGAAAAGGAGGGAGTATTGACTACACCGACTGAAGAGGATATAGAAAGGTGCATGCTTGTACTGTTGTTTCATATTGCATTGTTTTGTATTTCATTTATGGTTTGTATATGTGTTAAACTATTTGTGTTCCTTCCTACATGGTAATTTATCTTGGTTACATACATTCCTTCTTGCATACTAAGCTAGTTTATGTCCGTTGTGTTTTCACTGCATTACTACATTTAAAGAAACAAAATCACTGGATAGGACGAAGGACTCTTTGGCAGGTAAATAGACCTTTCTCTTTTTCTTTTAGATGTTTGTTTTCATACTAACATGCCTTCATCTCGATTGCATCTTCGACGTTGTTGCCTTGGAAAAAACAGGTTGCTTGGACAAGGAGATGAATTCTTTTGTGCAGCAGCGGAGGGTTCTATGGTACAATATTCTAAAAGGCATACGAAGTGTGCCGATAAATTAAATATACAAACCGGGAGGGAGCATATAATATTAGACTTGAAAATGATGAACTCACAGTAATGGGCCTTTCTGCGCTCCCTATTTCTACTTTTTCTATTTTCTATTATCCCTTTTGTTTTCTAATTCATCCGCTTAGTGTGGTTTCTAAAAATTCCCTCATGCGTCGGTTGGCAGACTAACAGATTGACATATGTGGTCCTACTTCTACCTTATTCCATAGTTACCCATTTTTTCGATTGCGGCTTCCAGGTTGGAAGGTTGAAGATTTCTCCCTTGGCTTCCGGGGGTCTGCGATATACAGATTGGCCATGGTGACCCGCGGTCACTCCCTATTTACTGCTAAACATTTCTCCAGATAAAAAATTAAGATGCATATAGTTTTATGGTTATTTGGTCCTTCTGATGGACAATATACAGTGCATATATTTGTTTAGTCTTGATGTTCATCTGCACATGCTTGCATCAGAAAAAGTTGGACTAGTGAGAGGGCCATGAGTAGCCAGCCATCAGCAAACTGACAAGGCCAAAGGAAAAGATGCATATGTTGTGCTCTTACTATGTTTACTAAAAAAAATTCTTGGGCTATATATTCATCTATGGCATGTTGGATATGTTGATGCAATTTGCAATACATGGTTTCCAGCTCGCAAGAAGTATCAACAAATACAAGTGAACACCAAATGTGTTGCATGTTCCGCAGACCAAGAGGCATGGTTGTGAAACTGTGGCTCCATAGTTCATCAATACTATTCGTGTACTTGTAGCACACTACCATTAACTTTAGTTTTCCTGTTCAAAAAATGTCATCAGGTCTAGAGTTGTGACATCCAAAGCATTGTCAATAGAGGGCTTGAATAGCCGCCAAACTGGAAAATTGTTCATTAGGGACATATTGGTTGTCCATACCACCTACTTGGACAAGGAAAACACAAGTAGATCCATTATGTGTGCTGATATGACAAACAAGGACGCCATGATGACATTCACAGTGACTGTTCCTCCACAACTTGTCCAAAAACATGTAGAAAAGATATTGTTGTGTAATGGGATATCCATCACAAATTTTAATGTATTTCCCAAAATAGTATATGACAGTGGTGATTGCAATCGAATTATTTTTCTCAACGAAACAAGCATTGTGAAAAAAATTCTTGTTATTTGTTCAGAATATCGCTTCCTCCTAGACTCGACTATCAGGAAGCTTGCACAGAGCACTGATATTTACCTAATCAAAATGATTGGGGCTGCTATGACACTAGCAAGAAAATTTGGGTCACAACACATTCTCCATATAAAGGATGGAGAGTCGGACAACGAAAAGGCAATGGTACCACTTTTCATATTTAGTTTTGTTCTTAACTTTCGCGTCTACATATATGTCGGATAAGTTACACAAATATTGCATTGTTCCATGTTGCAGCTACAATTGTTCGATACGTATTCATATTTGTTTTCATCAATGGAACAACAATTGCATAGAGGGTAGATTCCACTTATGTTGTTCAAAAATATAACAAAGAAGAAGGATAATAGAGAAAGGATTTTTCAGACAACCCATGTAATGTTTGTAACAAAGTTGCGAGCAAATATAGTAGAGGATCTGAAGAAACTATCTAGCTCTACAATTATTGTGCGTATACATCCACAAAATCATCCTCACTTTTCTTATAGAAATAACCTTCAACAAATTTCTGCACTTGTTTACTTTTTCTTTTTTGTTTTACAGGGGAGGGGGGGATGCAGTTGTGTATTATATTTTTCAATGTATTAATCCCTTTGCTCGCATTGCCAGGTTGAAGGTACTTTAGTTGCAGCCAATGTGTACTCGACCCCCTTTGAGCCTATATGTGAAAAATGCCATTCCGCTGCTTCTGCCTCTGCTTTGATAAGTGATGATACGATTGATTGTCTGGGATGCGATGAAAAATGTCCATATATTTATGGACATTGCATCAATGGTGTTATCCGAACCGTGGGCAACACAACTGTGAAATGTTCGGTTAGGCAGCCTCTATTACAAAATGTGCTTCCTGAATTGGTAGAGTTGTCGTATGAAATGTATTTACAAAAAAAGGCAAGTAGTGTCTATATGCTGTGGCAGCTTCAGATACAGAGCAAATTCACCTTAAATGAGGACAATGCAAATTTTCATATCGGTTGAAGAAGGGAAAAAAGAAAATTAAATCAAACTTTGGGAGGAAACGAAAATACCTCATGTCTCTCTATAATATTTGTTCAACATCTAGATGAATGTTCATTTCAAGATAAAAGGAATGCGTCAACATATTTTCTTTGTATATCAAATTGTTTGGTGCAAAGGTCGATGGGTTATGATCAATGGAATCTTTTGGGAACTTTCTTCTGGGTTGTTTAAAGTATGGTTGGTTCTTGGTTATCTGGTTTGTCTATCAATTTGTATATCGTGGAACTCCATCTCTTCTTTGAAGGACACATAACAATATAGTTGAATTTTTTTGGCTAGCTGGCATGCAGATCTGCCTCATAATTTCTATGGCGTTGTGATGCAAATGTACTATGTGACTTGTTTTGGAAAATTTCCTTGATCGATGAACTTGGTCAAATTGTTGTTGTGAAATAATTTGAAATCAATGAATATATAGTGTGTGAAGTGCAAGTATCCTATCATACCAACAAGAGGCTCTTAAAATTCAAATTGATCGTTGTTTTCACATTTTTTTCTTATTCGATGAACTTGGTAAATATAATATCCTGGAATAATTTGAAATCAACGAATATATACTGTGTCGAGTGAAATTGTGCTATCATATGAACACGAGGGCCTTAAACTTCAAATTGGTCCTTGTTATGTTTGCGGTGATAGAAGTTTACACAAAAATTCTTTTGTTTCCTTCATTTTTTTAAAAATAAGCGATTTAACATACTTTAATAATTTAATGTAATTCACTTGTACAATACCAATAATAAATATTAATATTTTAGTATCTGAAAATAATGTTTTTAGCTGAAGTTATATAGGATGAGAATTGCTAAACAATTGCAATCTTGAACCCTCCAGACGTGGAATCTGCAAGTCCACCTGTCAATTTGTATATCACGGAAGTCTGGGTGATATTTGGAGGACACCGAATAAAAGAGGTTCAAATTTCAGCCCGCCAGGCCAAGAACCCGCGATCCAAAAAGTGCCCAAGTATGGAATGAGGGATCTTCATATGCTCAATAAAATCTCTTGTCCATACTTTCTAAAAGTACATGTTTACTATGTATTGCTCATTTGTCTGAAAAATTTTATATCAGTCGCCTGACTAGATTGTACAAAATTTCTCGTTTAATTAAATTATGCAATAACGAAAATTATTATTAATAATTTAGTATTGAAAATCATGTTTTTAGATATGTTAGATAGTTGATAGGGATTAGTATTTGTAAACAATGGCAAACTTGAACCCTCCAGCCCTCAAGTCCATCTGTCAATTTGTATATCGTGGAACTCCGAGGGCTATTCGGAGGACAAGGAACAATGAAAACTGCAATGTTGAGCCACGTAGCCCATAGGTCCATTTGTCAATTTGTAAATCGTAGAGATGTGCCTCATGTTTGTACACCAAGGAACAATAGAGGCCCAATTTTCAGCCTGCGAGCCCCACAAACCCGATAAAAAAAAATCACTAGATATGAAATTCATACGGGATCGCTACGGGACAATAAAACTGCAATGTTCAGCCAACCAGCCCGAGCCCACCTGTCCACTTTTATATCACGGAAGTTTGGGCGGTATTTGTAGGGGACAAAACAATAGAGACTCTATTTTTGGCCCACCAAGCCGCGAACCAAAAATTGCCTAGGTATGGAATGAGGGATCTGCATATGTTGTATAAAATCTCATTCCATAGTTTATATAGAGACAATGTCCACAAGTCCGCGTGTCAACTTGTATATTGTGAAAGTCTAGGTGCTATTTGTAGGACACGTAACAATAGATACTTAATTTTTAGCATGCCAGGTCGTGAACCCGCGATCCAAAAGGTGCCCAAGTATGGAATGAGGGCTCCGCATATGTTTTAGAACAATGTTTTTGTACAACGCACAACAATAGAGGCCTAATTTTCATCCCGCTAGCCCCATAGCTCCTGATAAAAAAAATTCGCTAAATATGAAATTCATACGGGATCTCCGCATATGTTGTATAAAATCTCATTCCATACTTTATTTAGAGTCTATGTCCACAAGTCCCTGTGTCAATTTGTATATCATGGAAGCCTAGGTGTTATTTGTGGGACATAGAACAATAGATACTTAATTTTCAGCCTGCCAGATCGGGAACCCACAATCCAAAAAGTGCCAAAGTATGGAATGAGGGATCCGCATATGTTATAGAAAAATGTGTTTGTAAAGCGTGGAACAATAGGTGCCCAATTTCCATCTCGCTAGCCCCAGAGCCCCCGATAAAAAAAAAAACGCTAAATTTGAAATTCATACGGGATCGCTACGGGACAATAAAAGTGCAATGTTCAGCTAGCCAGCCCGAGTCCACCTATCAATTTGTATATCTTGGAAGTTTGGGTGCTATTTGTAGGAGACAAACAATAGAGACTCTTTTTTCGGCGTGCCAACTCGCAAAACCGCGATCCAAAAACTGCCTAAGTATGGAATGAGGGATCCGCATATGCTGTATAAAATCTTATTCCATACTTTATATAGAGACTATGTCCAGAATTCTGCGTGTCAATTTGCATATCTCGGAAGCCTAGGTGCTATTTGTGGGACACAGAACAATAGATACTTAATTTTCATCCCACCAGGTTCCTAACCCGCGATCCAAAAAGTGCTCAAGTATGGAATGAGGGATCCTTATATGTTCTAAAACACTATCAATTTGTATATTGCGAAAGTCTAGGTGCTATTTGTAGGAGATGGAACAATAAAGACTCTATTTTTTGCCCGCCAGGCCGCGAGCCCGCGATCCAAAAAATGCCTAAATATTGAATGAGGGATCTGCATATGTTGTATAAAATATCATTCCATACTTTATATAGACTATGTCCACAACTCCGCATGTGAATTTGAATATCGCAGAAGTCTAGGTGCTATTTGTAGGACACAGAACAATAGATACTTAATTTTCATCCTGCCAAGTCGCGAACCCTTGATCCAAAAAGTGCCCAAGTATGGAATAAGGGATCCGCATATGTTCTAGAACACTATCAATTTGTATATCGCAGAAGTCTGGGTGCTATTTGTAGGAGACAAAATAATAGAGACTCTCTTTTCGGCCCTCCAGACTGTGAGCTCGCGATCCAAAAATTGCCTAAGTATGGAATGAGGGATCTGCATATGCTGTATAAAATCTCATTCCATACTTTATATAGAAACTGTCCACAAGTCCGCGTGTGAATTTATATATCGCAGAACTGTAGGTGCTATTTGTAGGACACAGAACAATAGATACTTAATTTTCAGCCTGCCAGGCCGTGAACCTGTGATCAAATGAAATGTTTAGCCAAGCAGCCTGTAGGTCCTTCTGTCAATTTGTATACCGCAGAAATCTGGGTGCTATTTGTAGGACATGGAACAATAGAGACTATTTTTTTAGCCCTCGATGTTACACATCAAAATTACTCAACTAGATAAGTGTCGCATATTCCTCTCAATTGTCGTAAGTGTCGCATCTTCCTTACAACTTTCGCAAGTGTCGTAAGTTGTTCACAAGTGTCGCAAATGTTGTTCAAGCATACTGCCATAAAAACGACACTAAGGAGGCACTTAAAACATCTCATGCACTTGATTTGGAGAGGAGGAATTGATTAACTGAAATCAAGGAACTCTTAACACCTGAGAAGAGCTCTTAAACACAGGTTCTAAGGGTGAGCGCTCCCCTACATTAGCCTTAGGAGCACTGGCGCTCCCCTATAAGGCCTCAGGGAGAGTTATAACGCTTGCTTGCCCCTCTGAAGGAGCGTTATCCACCTTTGGAGTGTTGGCGCTTCCCTTAAGCTTCCTAGGGAGCGCTACAACGCTCTGATGCCCCTTTTGAGGGAGCGCTGCCTAATCTGAGGCAGTAGTTGGCCCGTTGAGGAGAATAAGGGGAGGATATTTCAAGATTAGAAGGCAGTTGCATTCGAATTCTTGGTTCCATCAATGGATCCCTGATCTAAGGAGGAGGTTCCTCAACTTGTTCTAAAGATAACTCAAGAGGTTAAGCTCCTCTTAACCTATATAAGCAAGCTCTATGATGGTGAAAAGGGGGAAGAATTGCTAGCATGAAACCTATGATCTCATAGGAAACACACAGTCAACCAAAGGAGAGTGATCAGTGAAGTTTCTATCATCCAGGTTGTGGATCTTTCGAGCAAGGGTTAGACGAAGGGGACTTGACGAAGCTATCAAATTCACATATACGATTGTAAGTACTACTGTCGTTATTCTCATCAATATGACACGCTTGGCCTGTTTCTTTATAGTTCGTGTCTGATGTTACATGAACTTATCATTGATAGATAGATCTGTTTTCAAGCTAATATCAATAGAGTAGGAAGTGGTCGTATCTTGTTTGTCTACAGGACTCAGTGAGAAGCAAAGGATTGGAGCTTAACTTAGAGCATGCAGGGACAAACGTCGATAAAGAGGTACTTCTATTCTCCTTCCTTCTCACATGTTAGTTTGTATAGATTTGAAAGGAAGTCAGTGTCCATGTTAATCATTTTCTGTCTTATATTTAAGGTCATGCTCTTTGAGGCAATCTACCTATCCGCAGGGAGATTTTCCTACTATAGAAACTGGCGACTCCGCTGGGGAGATAGCCTCAAATCAAAACTTTTTGTTTTGATTTCTCCTCATTGACCTTGTTCTACCCCTTGATTGTTTCAGACCTATTTCACTCCTCTTTTGATTGGTTTCATGAGCTGATCGGCTCCCTACCTCATCATACTCAGCCTAATTGTCGAGATTGAATTACAATTTTTTATTTTTTGACAATTTTGGGAGTTTTTTGAACCTGCCGCCCTTGTCCCTGTGTTAACAGAGTGCCAATGCTCCCTAATAGCCTTACACAGAGTGCTATAACACTCCTTGTCCTTAAAAACAGAGCGCCAGCCCTCCTTTGGCCAGTAAACCTTCCAGAATTGTTTTTTCAAGGTTTTTCTCCTCTGTGTCTCTCTTGTTGGGCAACCTTGTGAGTCAATCCTTCTTCTTTCCAGTTTTGACATCTGTCTTTTTCTTGGAGAACAAACATCTTGTTGTTTGGATTTTGTAGCCTTCCTAACTATTGTTGTTGAGTTTTTCTTCCATTTGGAGTTTGAAACCCATGCATTGTCTTTCTCTCCTTGTCAACTGAACGAAAAACGCTGGTGAAGGTCATCAAAGGTCTACATATCTTTTCATTTGGTTTTAGTTAAGATCATTGTTCTTCGACTTTTTCTTTTTGGGTGTGAAGTTTGATTTCTCTTTGATTGTTTCTTTTCTTTCGCTTATTGTTTTGATCACAACAAGAGGGTGTATTGTTTCTATGATTCTTGCTTGTGTTGGTCTGATTTCCATTCATCCAAGAAGATAATTAGCGAGACAAGCATTGTGTTGAATTAATCATTATTCATATAGATAGATGTTCATTATCTCTCTCTCTCCCTTAGATAGATGTTCATCGAAAAAGAATGAATGCTTATCATTTTTGATGCATTTTTGGGACTGAGTCATAATTCCATTCATTTCACTTCCATGCACCCCTTTTGAGTAAAGAACAACTATAAAATGAATGCTAATTAAAAATTATTTAGAACTTTTTCTCTTCTAGGATCCTCCACCAACAGTAGACTAGGCTTAGTACTTTGGATTAGGCTGTGAGCATAACTCTCCAAAGTTTCCAAAACAAATAGTAGCATCCTGATTTAGGGAGAGTCAAATCCAATCATCATATAAGTCTGCCAGGGATCCCCCTCTCACATAGGGGTTACGCACGAGGTCGCATTCGGGTGAGCTACGGGGACTAACCCTCCGTGGTTTAACTGATTGTGGTGGTCAGATCGTATTATGGGGATCACTTTGAGGTAAATCCACAATTACTGCATGGAAGCCTTTTAGTTGATTTCGGGCTCGATACCCTGCCCGTATGTTCGGATCGGACTGTCGACTGTTCCCGCCCAGGGGTTGACTGCGAATTGGTAACCTTAGTGGCCATAATCTTTAGGGTCTTACACAAGGTGACAGTGACGGGAAGCCTCACTGTACCTAGAGCAGACATTGGTCAAACTCACTCGGGCTCCTTGGAGGGTAAATCCACAATTACTGCATGGAAGCTTGCACCAAGGCATAAGTCCGTTAGGCAGGTCACCATTGTAACTGTTCCACCCTACCCCGCCCCTTCTAGACTTGATCATGCGACGTTGGATTTCATCACCAACTAGTACGGTCATCAAAAGAAGGTCATGTTTGCTTGGTTGTGATTCTTAGATTTCTATTAGCGTATGCTATTTCTTTCCGGTAGTTGGCCATAGATCTTTTTCGCCAACTCTTTTTCGCCAACATCGAACCTCCATGCCATTCGCGGAGGCTACAGGGACTTCCTCCAGAAAATATGGAAGGAAACACCCCTTTACCCCCTCATTCTACTGAGGAATCTCCTCAATAGAGCGAGGTTCAAAACACTACAACTTCCCAGGAAGAAGTTCCCACTCCTTTAGAGAATTTTCAAATTGTTTCAGAGTCTCCGGAAGCTTTCCGCATTCCGGAGGGATATGAACGATGTGTCCTCCAACTCAATTCCGTTGGTGAATTTGTTGTCGTCAATCCTTCTAACATTCCGATTGGGTCTCATCAAAACCCTTTAGTTGATGACCCTTTTTGGACCGCAAACATTGTTTGAATTCCACCGCGCTTGGTGCGAGATCTTTATGGAACAGGGAAAGGTGTCGATGCGCCCATCTCCTACACCGTACCCCTAAACCATTTTACCGGTACCACCATTTTTACAGCCACACTGCCCATTGGTCCAAACATATCGTCCATTGGCCCAAGGTCTACTCTTCCCCTCTAGATGGCCCAATCTACAATAGTCCCTCACATCCCGACTATTCCCGCCGGTAAAGCGGTGGTCAACCAAGCTGTGATTGGCACACGTGTAACACCAAGACCTACACTCCCTTTTGGGTACAGGTCGCTGAATGCTTTCACTGCCACTACTACTCAAGCCACTACTACCCAAGTTGTACTGGGAATTTCCATACCTATCCAACAACCTGGAGGGGCTGGTCTTGGTGGTTCTAATCCACTCGGCAGCACTGGTCAGTCATTTACATCTGGTTCTCAAATTATGGGAACTCTACCTTAAGCTGGGGGGCATCCTCCCACCGGAGGACAAATTCCATTTGGGGGTCACCCTCATGCTGGGGGGTAGCCTCAATTCGGAGTCCACCATCAACCGTATGGACAAAATGTGTCCGCCACACCTAATCCGTGGAACGTCCCTTTTCCAGGAAACCCACAGTTCTCAGCAAGAAAAAATTCTCAGACTCTGCAACAACCTCCTCATGGACAAATGCCAAACCCAACCTATAACCCGCAAAACCCATCCGGTTATCCTCCGCTCACACATGCTTCTCAAAACACCTCAAATCCTATGTACCTTGGTCAAAACCAACCTCATACAAGAGGGCCCACTAGTTACAATTATCCACATAACCCAGTGATTGGCCCCACTGGTGTCCCCATGCCACACCAGCATTACCGACAGGTTAACCGACAACTACCTTTTCTAGCTACCCTAGACCTTCCAGACTTGTCTCGGTTAATGAATGATCATATTTATCATTCTCCGGTTTGGCCAGCTATCCCAGCTAAACTTCCTTCTGATATCCCAAAATTTGACGGAAAGTCCGGAGAAGACCTAAACAACCACGTGATGACTTTCCATTTGTGGTGTTCATCCAACTCCCTCATGGATGATTCAATTCATTTGCGTATTTTCCAATGAACACTTACGGGTTCCGCAGTGAAATGGTATATTTAACTACCACACGCATCTTTTCATGATTTCAACTCCCTCGCCATGTCCTTCCTCCCACACTTCCAACTACCCATTCGATACGAGACGGGTACTGAACTATTAACCTCCCTTCGTCAGACAACTTCTGTACATATCTCCAACCATATTCATGAATGGAGATGACGACGAAGGCTAATCAAAGCAGTCATTCCTGACCAATTGTTAGCAGAATGGTTCACTAAATCATTGTTACCCCAGATCGCTCGTGATGTTTCCATGGGTGGTGTGGTCACCGAGGAAGAAGCTATCGCCTGAGATCAGTACTTAGAATTAGTCTATTCACAATCTGGTACTCTGTACAAGTTGATACCGAATGCTACCCATTCCACTAATGATCCATCCAAACCATCGTCTGCTTCGCATGCGGATGGATTTATTGGCTCCGTCAAAACCCAATCTACTTCCCAGTTGGCTAGAACGATTCAGTGGCCCGCTTCGACGGCTGCTCCCAATCTAACTGCACCCTCTTCTACCCCCCCCTCAAACTCAGGTCTCTGAGGTGAATTCGGTCCAATCAACCCCTTCACAACAACTTGGGGGCAAGAAGAAAGTGAGAAATAAACCAAAGAAGAACAATAACAATGAACAACCCAAAAATCAACCGCAAACCCCTGCTGCCGGAGAAAAACCACAACGAAAACCGAAATTCCCGTGTCTCATTTGTGGTGACGATCACTACACCCGAGAATTTCCACATCGCGATGAAGTGGCCAATCTTTTTAAGGGAAATTCACAACCCGTTGTGCTTACTCAGCCTTTTCCATAGCAGCAATGTTTTGTTTCTCAAACCCCCACTGTTGGGGGTAGTTCCAACCCACCCCATGATGAGGCCTCGACAAGTGCCCACATTTACATTTTCAATGAGGTTAACCTGACCACTCACTTTGCGACGTATGACGCACCAGTTAAACCTGACAAAATGAAGACTACTAATGGTTCTTCACCAGACCCGTTACCATCCTCTATTAATCCTCCATCTGTTAGCCCTCCATCCGGGCCACTTCAGATTGAAAAACCTTCTTTTGACTCTATCTTATGCCTCCTAAGAGCACCATCCGGAAATCTAAGTTCAATCCTAATTCACGGGCTGCCCAAAATTACAATATTGTAGAAGATTTGGCCCAAGCCCCATGTGCTATGTCTGCCTTGGAAGTTCTACAACACTGTCCCAACCAATGCAGAACACTCTTAGCTGCTATCGGCACTTTTGATCCTGAGTCATCAAACAACCTCATGTTTAATCTAAACGACCATCAACCGCGACTCTCCCACCAACTATCTTTCCAAATCGATGTTGTTGTTCACAATCAACAAATCCATCGAACTATCCTGGATGAGGGAGCCTCTACCTGTTTCATGTCTCTAGCCTGTTGGAAAGGCTTAAAATCAACCTCCCTTAACAAATCCCCTACGATGTTACGCGCTTTCGATGGACGAGGTTTTCATCCTCATGGGTTATTACTATCCCTAGCTGTTCAGTTGGGCGGAAAAACCGTTACCGTTGATGTCGAGGTGGTCGATACTCCCCTTGATTACAACCTATTACTCAGAAGAAGTTGGTTCTATGCTATGACTGCCATCGCCTTGTCGGTGTTCCGATGTGTACAATTCCCCCATCAAGGAAAAATTGTCACTGTCGATCAGCTTGATTTCTGTACACCCGACGCTCGCATCCCTGCCACCAACAACATTCCCTTTTTGGGAGACCACCCAGTTACGTATCAAAGTGTTGGTGTTGGCTTATTGAAAGATTCTAGCCTTATGGGTACTTTCCCTACACCACTTCCACCTACCGTGCATCATATTGTCGTTGTCAATATGATCTTGACTATGCCTTATCAATCCTTGGAATCATCTAATCCTTGGATTGTACCTAGTCCTCTGGAATTCGATGTGCTCGGTGACACCATGACACTTAGCCCAACCAAGGCCGCATACGTAGCTATCCAATATTCCTCTCCCTCTTCGAACAATTCACATTCATTGGCACCCAATGCCTACTCGGTGCCCTCATGGTTGGATTCCCTGTCATCTGTCGTTGATTACATTTCCCAAATTTTTCCTTCGGACGAATCTATTATGGAAATTCTTAGCATTGACGATCTGCCTTGGGATGATAACCATCATCGATCCTCTTTTCTTCCTCCTTTGGAAGAAATTCACCAAGACATACGCTCTGTCTTCCCTCTCGATGTTACCGATGCTCCGCAATCTCCCATCCTCACACAAGATACTCTCTCTGAGGGGAACATGGGTAACATCTCTACTATGATCGTTATTGATATTTCGATCAAAGAAGGTGTCATGGAAAACATCAACCTTGGTGCTAATTGCACACCCGAGGAAGTGGTCTCTTACACTGCTTTGTTTAAGGAATTCTGCGATGTCTTCGCATGGAGCTACAAGGAGATGCCAGGGATCGACCCTTCAATCGTTGTACATGAAATTAAAACTTACCCTGACGCAAAACCTGTTCGACAAAAGCTTCGCCCGGTTCATCCCAAGAAAATCACAGCTATAAAGGCAGAAGTTGAAAAACTTCTAAAATATGGCTTTATCTACCCCATCCCTTTGACAGAATGGGTCTCCAACCTTGTTCTGGTTGCTGAAAAAAAAGGGACCATCTGTGTTTGTGTATACTATTGAGATCTCAGCAAAGCTTGTCCTAAGGACAACTACCCTACGCCCTTCATCGACCAAATCATCGATAATTGCGCGGGGAGCATAATCTTCTCTTTCATGGATGGATTTTTTGGGTATAACCAGATTGAAATCTTACCTGCTGATCAACATAAGACAACCTTTATCTGCCCATGGGGGACTTTTGCCTATCGAAAGTTACCATTTGGCCTAAAAAACACCGGTGCTACTTTCCAGCGGGCCATGTCGTATGCTTTTCATGATATCAAGCATATCGTAGAGCCTTACCTCGATGATTTACCTGCCCACTCATCCAATCGATCCGATCACATCGATCACTTGCAAGCGATTTTTCTTCGATGTCGGTTCTACCGTATTCACTTGAACCCCCACAAGTGCATTTTCACTGTCGAATCCGATTGACTCCTCGGTTTCATTGTCTCCAAATATGGGATCCGAGTGGATCCCCTAAAGATCAAGGCCATTCTAGCCTTACCCCCACCTACCAATTTGACCCAACTCCAGATTTTGCAAGGCAAAGAAAACTTCCTTCACCGTTTCATCTGCAACTATGCCGAAATAACTAAAGGATTCATGCGGTTACTGTAGAAGAACACCCCTTTCATCTGGGATGACGCTTCCCAACGGTCATTCGATGCTCTCAAGCATGCCTTGACCCAAGCTCCCTTGTTACACCCTCCGGAGTACACAAAGGACTATATCCTTTACTTGACCGCCTCCACTTCCACTATTGCAATGGTGTTAGTTCAGGAGGACCTTAACGACGAAGAACATGTGATTTATTATCTAAGCAAGAGTCTATCTGGACCCGAACTCTGATATTCGCATGTCGAGAAACTGGCTCTGGCAGCCGTCATTGCTGTCCAGATATTCTGCCATTACATCGTATTACGCACCACCACGGTGATCACAGACTCCAACCCCATGTACCACATCTCGACGTGTCAAGTACTTGGGGGCAGATATTCTAAATGGACCGTTATTCTTCAAGAATTTGATCTTGAGTTTACGAAGGCTAAAGCCAAAAAATCCCTGGTGTTTGTAGAGCTCATCTATGCTCTCCCTCGTGCCGATGAAAACATTGAACCTACAGATTCTCTCCCCAATGAATCTCTCTTCCTCATCAGCACCTCCAATCCTTGGTACAGAGACATTCTCCTCTACCTTCAAACCCAACTTTTTCAGCCCAACATCTCTTGCGAAGAGCGTCGACGCATTCATCACCACTCTTGCCGTTATCTCATCCTCGGTGACACCTTGTATCACCATGGTATTGACACCATCCTTCGGCGATCTTTGATTCACGAGGAGACTGAATGCGTTTTGAATAATTGTCACCTTGGCACCTGTGGCGGTCACCTTTCCAGGATGGCCACAGCCCAAAAAATCCTACGTGTCGGTTACTTTTGGCCCTCAAATTTCAAATATTGCATCGAGGCTGTCAAAAAATGCCCACCCTACCAAGTATTTAACAAGAAGGCATGCACCCACCCTACTGCGCTGCACCCCATTATCGCCATCGAACCCTTTTCCAAGTGGGGTATCAATTTCATGCAGTGTAAGCCTACCTCAATCGGGGGGCACGGTTACATCATCGTCGCAATCGACTACTTCACCAAATGGGCTGAGGCTATGCCTACCTTCCTGAACGATGGTCATACTACAGCTCTGTTTATTTTCAACCATATCATAACTCGTTTTGGTGTACCACATGCCATTGTCACTGATCATGGTGCACACTTCAAAAACCAGATGATGAGAGAATTACATGTCAAATTGGGTTTTCTCCATGAAAACTCATCCCCTTATTACCCTCAGGCTAACGGACAAGTTGAGGCCATCAACAAGGTCCTAAAAACCATGATCCAATGCATGGTAGGGGAAAAAAAGACATCGTGGCATTTACAACTTTTCTCCGCTCTCTGGGCCTATCGCACTTCTGTGAAAACCTCAACTGGATTCGCTCCTTTCTAGTTGGTATATGGCATTGAAGTCATCCTACCAATCGAGTGTGAGATTCCATCACTCAAACTGAAAGTAGAACTCCTACCCCATACTTCTGCTAAAGAAGAACGATTCTTGTATTTATCCAAGCTGGACGAAACACGTCATGATGCTTCTCTCATTAATGAGGCACATCAGAAATGAATTAAGAATCAATACGACAAATCCGTCCATCCTCGGACCTTTGTAGAAGGAGACTTAGTCCTCGTTTATGACCAAGCTCATGACAAATTGGGGACAGGAAAGTTAGAACCTATGTGGCATGGTCCTTACATCGTGAAGCATGTTCTACACAGAGGTGCTTACGAACTAGTAGATCATGATGGAATTTCCCTGGGAGAGCCCCGAAATGGGCTTTACCTTAAAAAGTATTATGCCTAGATCACCTAGCATATGTACTTTGTACATTATTGTATTTTAGTTTGGTGTGTCTATTTCTTTCGTGTGCTCGAGTCTTTACCTTTTCCACTCATGACTGTGCTTGTGTTTTCATGCACAGATGACGTCTTCCTTTCCTATCTTTTTTGGGTTCGCAGATGGCGCTAGTCGACATACCCGGAACATTGCTTTGGAAGCATGGGTTATTTACCAATTTGACGAGGTGGTGAGTTTAGGAGGTATCTGCTTAGGACCAACAACCAACAATATGGCAGAATATCACGCTGTCATTGGACTGTTGACCCAAGCCTCCTCTCTAGGTATCTCTCGTATCATTATTTACTTAGACTCCCAACTTGTGGTCTATCAACTCAACCGTATCTACGCTATCCGTAGTCCTATCCTGCTATGTCTCCACTTACAAGTTCGTCGTCTTGAACGAATGTTCGATTACATTGAATATAGACACATTCCAAGAGAACTTAATAGTGTTTCGGATTTGTTAGCTAATTATATCATGGATCGGTATCTTGCCCACATATAAGAGTTAAGGAAAGAAAAATTGTACATTACATGTAAATTAAAACACATCCCAGACATCATCATGTACAAATCATTAGCACTGTAAAAACTCGAAACTATATATATATATATATATATATATATATATATATATATATATGGCATGACTGAAATGTTTGGATTACATCAAAAAGTATGTAGAAGATCAAAATATTAGGTCTTTCCACCCATACAACGTTGCCTGACAAGGCATACAAAAATATGATCACCGGAGAGACTCTAATCTCCCCGCACTACATTGTGCTGTGAGTAACACATCACCGCACGCACTACGCGCCTCAATAGAGAATTGATATTCTCTGGCACTCCCACAGTATGCCTCTGCAGATGTAAAGGCACTTCTCCCCTCCGTAAAGGAGGAATGCCCATCGTGAGGCCTTGGAGGTTTCTCTCAACCTCCCGTAGACCTATCACTGGTACTGCCAGATCTGCTGAAACTGGGACACCCCCACGACATCTTGGTATCGGTAGATGGTCCGGGCGCACTTCTCCCTTGTCTGCATGTTGAAAACAATAAATCTGTTAAAACACTTCTACATACCCAAAAAAAACATATATATATTAAAAAACTTAAAAAACAAAAACTAGACAAGCTATGGCCCAGTCTCTTAACTGACACATCCCAGTCTTCCCCTGTGGGCAAAATCAAATCCATGCTCCCGCGGAAATCTACCTCAGCATAAGGGAAGTCCTCTATCCAGAGATACTGCCGTCTCAGCCAGGAAAATAAATCGCCAGTGAAATGGAACTCTGACTCCGATACTAGCCTTGGAGACAGACTAGTCCACCTCTCCATCCTTGGTTCATCCACTGGTCGCACCGCCAGTGCTATCTGAGGCTGCATCTGGGGGATGCGCTCTAGAAAAAATGAGACCAAAAATGAGCCATAACCAAACAGCTTATGTCCTGTCCTGCATCGTGAAATATGTTCCTTCACATTTCGAAGGATCCCTGCACTCCAGTTGAACAGTGTTGGTTCCAAACACTGAACACCGTAAGCCACCTGTGACCTTGATGCCAAATACGCGCTAGTACTTCCCGTCATGCTCGTGATGGAAAACAGTATAGACTGGAGGGGTAGCTCTCGAATGTCCTTGATAGGGATTCTACCCCCTACCAGCCTTGCTCCAGGGATACAGTGGCGTGCCAGATACACGTCCACTTGTTCAAGTAGTGCCCTCTGCCCGAAGAAAGATATGGGGACCCCTCTTTTCGAGAGGCCAGTCAAAAAATACACGTCTTCTAACTCAATGGTTAAAAGTTGTGTGCCAATTCGGAATCCTTGCTCTGCAACATCTGAGGCTGCATCTGGGGGATGCGCTCTAGAAACAATGAGACCAAAAATGAGCCATAACCAAACAGCTTATGTCCTGTCCTGCATCGTGAAATATGTTCCTTCACATTTCGAAGGATCCCTGCACTCCAGTTGAACAGTGTTGGTTCCAAACATTGAACACCGTAAGCCACCTGTGACCTTGATGCCAAATACGCGCTAGTACTGCCCGTCATGCTCGTGATGGAAAACAGTATAGACCGGAGGGGTAGCTCTCGAATGTCCTTGATAGGGATTCTACCCCCTACCAGCCTTGCTCCTGGGATACAGTGGCGTGCCAGATACACGTCCACTTGTTCAAGTAGTGCCCTCTACCCGAAGAAATATATGGGGACCCCTCTTTTCGAGAGGCCAGTCAAAAAATACATGTCTTCTAACTCAATGGTTAAAAGTTGTGTGCTAATTCGGAATCCTTGCTCTGCAACATCCCATAGGCCGATCATATGCTCGAGCAATAAAATCTCTTTCTTCATTTTTTGCAACTTGAAGAATTTGAGCAAGCCACAATCTCGTAACGCGGCCCGTGTGCAGGGAATCCGCAAGGCAGCTAAGTCATCCATCTCATGTTCTCTTTCTTTCCACTCGATCATGGTCGCTGAAGTTACCTACAAAACAAAAAAATAAAGAAATTCATTATTTCCACGTTTTGGCAATTTCGACAATTTTTAAAAGCGATTTAAAACATGAAATAAGATGCCCACATCATTTAAAAAGTGATCACACCCTCTTTTACAATCACCACGCCCTTCCCTAGCCATTTAACATTCATCAAACAATAATAAAAACGTTTAAAAAGATCAAAACGATTTTGTGGTTGCGTGGGTGTATGGGAATATTTTATCACAGATTCCTTGCCAAAAAATGACCTATCTAATTGAATATTGAGGCATTGGCATCTTAGCCACCCTTTTCTAGAACGTTTTTGCAAAAAGAATCCCATTTTTCCATTGATTTTCAAAGAGGTCGATTTGGTTCTATTTGGGGCAACTTAGGGATTCATATTTTAAAATAAATGATGCTATTAAAATGAATGTGAAACCATGTGTTTGAAAGAAGAAGAGATGGACATCTACCTGGTCCAAACGGCAAGCGAAACGGTGAACCATGGCTCCAACAACGAACAAAACAAGATCCACTTCAAAACGAGAATCTCCACTACTCCAAAATCCTTGTGCAAAATGAAATGGTAAATGGAATTTTCATTGTATTGTTATTTATAAATTTTCATTTTTACAAGGTATAGTCATTTTTGGGTTTCTCTAATAACATAATGGCTTCACTAAACCCCTGGTTTGTAGTTCTGACGTCGCAGGTTTCCTGGCAGTTCTGGTGGATGATTTACCTTGTCACACTTATGAGCATAGTCTTAGTTCGTTCTCGAGCTCGATAATATGATAACGCAACCGGATAAACTTTTATCTCTTTTTCGGACCCGTATAGATACATGAATGCACGAAAAAGTGATGTTGACTTGTGGAGGGGATTCTATCGTGACCCATAAGGATTTTGTATAAAGGAGAGAGGTCATTGTGACATTACATATCATGTAGAGTGTGTGGAGACATGATGGAGATATAATAAGTGATTATGCACTTGTTCTAAGAGGCTTGGTGATTTCAGCAAAGATAAATTATGCTAGCGTGAAAAATATGGCCTAAGGTTGAGGAATCTCTATGTTTTTTTCTTGGTAGGGAAAGACACACCTGATGTGTGGGAGAGAGAGACAACCTTAGAAGGAATATATTGTATGAAGTGGATCAAGCCATACGAAGTGTATGTACATTTTTTCGCATGTACATGGGTTACAATGGGAATAGTCATGTACGTACGCGGGTTGTTGTAGGAACAGACACATACATATGTACAAGATATTCTAGGAAGGGACAGGTCCATACGTATCGAAGACAAGTGACCTCATCAAGTT
Source organism: Picea engelmannii (assembly GCA_009831015.1). Lineage (NCBI taxonomy): Eukaryota > Viridiplantae > Streptophyta > Pinopsida > Pinales > Pinaceae > Picea > Picea engelmannii. The sequence goes on along the minus strand of ML783958.1, from coordinate 218,828 downwards.
GTACAGGTGGTATGCAACAGATTTGTGGGAAGAGAAGTTTTCTAGGATATTGTTGAAGTTTGGTTTTCTTATTTGTATGGGTATGGAGAAAAACGTTGTTCTCAATTTTGGTAAATTTGGAGGGAAATGTTGTCCTCATATTTTGGCGATATTGTATTGGCTGGGAGGGTTGGATTTGTCCTCAGGATTTCCGATGATAACAAGATTATATAACTAAAATTTTGTTTCATATGCGTGATGATTCATCTCTTATCTTTTGTGGTTCCACTACATGTGTTTTCATTCAATAATTTTCAATGTATAATTCTTTAGTGATAATATCTAGGTAATCTAGGGAATTACTCTTGGTTCACTAGGAAACCATTTCTCATATTTTAAAATTAGCCACATAGAATTGCATGTGAAAATTGACAGGCATAAGTAGAAACAATACTCGGTGAAGGTTTGTGCAATCGACACAAAGAGATTGGTGTCTCTTGATAAGTTGGTTCTTAGCGGTGGGGATTGGTGTCTCCAATAAATTGGTGTCTATGAAGATGTGTAAGAGTAGGTTGATTCCATTCAAACAAAGAGATTGGTGTCTCTTGCTAAGTTAGTTCTTAGTAGTGGGGATTGATGTCTCCAATAGATTGGTTTTTATGAAGATGTGTAAGAGTAGGTTGGTGCCTACCATGATTTGTACCAGTGGGGATTGATGTATCCAATAGTTTTTTTCCATTAATATTTGTAATAGTAGGCTGGTGCCTACAAAGAATTATAAACATAATTTTTTTGGTTTTCTCCCGAAATGGTTTCCATCTATAGTTAATAGGTATCATATGTGATTGTTTTTTTAAGGTTGATGAATGCTTGAAAAAGTAAAAAATTGTCTTATACTGATTCACCCCCCCTCTCAGTATAAGTGTGTGTTCAACAATTGGTATCAGATATAGTTCCTTAGGAAACTGTCTGAACACTAGAAGGTAGATCTTGGGAGCACACATGGATGGTCAAGAAGCTTCCTCCACAAACATGTCTCCATTGTTTGACAAAACAAACTATTCCTTCTGAAGAATAAGGATGTGAACCTATTTAATGGCTCCTGTTTTTGATATTTTTCAATAATTCATGACTGGTTATATGACCCCATAAACTCCACCAGCAGATGCACCCGAGAAGAAACCTAGTGAAAATAATGCAAAATCCATGAATATAACCATCTTTTATGGTCTATCGGAATCCAAGTTTGTTAAGGTGATGTATTATGGATCAATACAAGAAATTTTGGACAAGCTTCAAAATATCTATGAATTCAATGACAAGTTTAAAAAGGAAAATCTCCAAACTCATAGATGAAAGTTCAAGAGTCTGAAATTAAAGATGAAGAAAATGATGCACCTTATCTCCTTCACGTGGATGAAATTGTTAACACCATTAGAGGACTTGGGGAAAAGGTTGAAGAATTGATGATTTTACAAAAGATGTTAAGGTCACTCCCCTTAAGATTTGATCCAAAGTCTCTACCGTTGAATAAATTAAGGATATTGATCAACTAACAATGGATGAATTACATGGGATCCTCACGACGTATGAAATGAGGACAAAGAAATAAAAACCATAAAACCTTCAAAACCTCAAAGAAGACAAATAAAAAAGATAAAAAATCAAGCGATAGCTTCAATAATGAATCAGATGTAGAGGAAGCTCATTTTGTGAGAAAATTCAAAAAGGGATCCGATAAATAAAAAGGTAAGTTTCCCTTTAAATGTTTTAATTGTGGAAAAGTATGGAATTTTGTTGATAAGTGTCCATATGCAAAGGATGAAAGTAGCGATGATGAAGAATACCATAATGTAAAGAAAGGGAGAAAACAACATCAACAAAAAAAAACACAAACAAGACAACCATGAAAAGAAGAACTCTTGTAAGAAAAAGAAGAGTCTCTACTCAAAAGGGTTTAGTGACTCGTCCAGAAAAAGCAGTGAAAGCAGTTTCGATAGTGACAAAGAAAAAAATCTCTTTATGGAAATCAAAACAAAGATCAATGAATACAAAGGGAAAGAAATGATGGTTTCAAAAGAAGAGGAAAATGCCAAAACATATGGGGAAGTGGATATTGAAGAAGAACTCATGTGTGCCTTAAGAGATATAAAGAATCTTAGGAAAAATAATTTGAAACAAAAGGACCATCTACAGAAATATGAAGAAGAGGATCGTGATTCAAAATCCAAAATGTCACAAAGCCTTGAAGAAACAGACAAGACTATTATAGCCTAAATATTCAACTAGAAGAGGAAAAAATGATGGAAGAAGTGGTGAGAATCCAACTAAAGAAAAAGGAAGAGAATTGTGGAGATCTAGAATCTAAAATTGTTTCATTAAGAAATGAACTGGAGGAAACAACTATTAAGTTGAATAGAAGCTTGAACTTTGAAAAGAGTATTGAAACCTTAGATAATATAATCAATTGTCAAAGGTCTCCATTCATTAAGATAGGTATTGGATATGATGATGTTGTTGCCTCCCTACCTACACCTGGCCTTGCTACAACCAACTAAGTTTTGTTTGTTGAAAGTGGAGTTCAGACTAGTTTTACAGAAGAGAAACCTATTGTTGATTGTGTTGAATAGATTGATGAGCTTCTTGTTCCTCACATGCCAGAATTTGAGCATGTTATTGATATGCTGGGTTTTTCTACTCCTATAAGTGAAACTGACATTGAGCCTACTTCCTTTGATCAACCAAAACAAAAATATATTCCCTATAATCATCCTCACCATAAAAAAACAAAGGAATGGAAATCATTCTTTCAGATATTTACACAAGAGACATGAAAGACAAAATTGTGGAGCAGTGTTGACTACTAGGATAAATTGTGGTTTCATTGATGTAAATCATTTGACCAGATGTTTGAGGAATTCATATCGTTGTGTAGCATCAAGCATACATCTGTAAAATGTTCCTCTTACTTATTGATGATTCCTTAAAAATGGTAAGCCGAGAATCGACCTGACATGTCAGTCGACTAGAGTTTCAACTAAGTATCCATCGACTGGAATTTTCGAAGATAACTATTGTTGCTACTTATGATCCCTCTAGGGGGGAATACTTGAAGTTGTTGATATGTGAACCTCACTGACGTCTTCTTGTTGACTTGAGTGTTACTTGTTGAATTGACTTGTATTTGATGAGACCAATCGAACCGTGTTCAATTATTGTTGGATATGTACTACTGCTTATGTTGGAAACATATAATATCTAGATTGATAGAGACTGATTATGTTGCATTGTTGGTGATAATGTTTTCATTAATTTCATATTACAAAATTACAATAAAAACACCATTTCCAATATATATATATATATATATATATATTAAAAAATGGGTGCATGTGGAAAAGTAAAAAGTGAAATGGTGGTTCCAAACCCATGGATTTGGGGTATTTTCCCATGGTATTGGGAATTAATTATATAATTAATGGATATGTCCCTTCATGAAGGGTTATGAAAAAGAATAAAAATAGAAAGTATTGAGAGAAAGTGTGTGTGTGAAAAATGGATGACCAAATATTGAATATCATTCCAAAAGGGAAGAGTTACAAAATTAGTTTCAAGTCGGCTTGGAATTTTCGTGATAACTTATGTTCTGGGACATTTTTGACCTTGAAATTTTGAAGAGATGGAGGAAATATCTTGGTATACATTTGGTACAAATTTCAAATGATGGTTCACTATACTTTCAGAGATATGCCATGTGGAAGTTAGGGTTCCAAAATGCTCCTGAAATCAATTTCAAACATGGAAACTTGGCACTTTCTCTATAACTTATTTTCTAGGACGTTTTAGACATTAAAATTTTTCATAGACGAAGGATAGTTATTTGCTTACATGTTTTAAAACTTTCATATTCTATTTATTTATAATTGTGGATATATGACTTATGGAAGTTAGGTTTTCTGAATGCTCATGAAATCAATTTCAAACAAGTCAGCTTCGCACTTTCGCTATAACTTATTTTCTAGGATTTTTTTGATCTTGAAATTTTGCATAGACAGAGGAGATATATTTGTGTACATGTGTTCAAAATGTCATATGTGGGTTCACTATACTTTCAGAGATATTCCCTATGGAATTTAGGGTTCCTTAATTCTTCTGAAATCAATTTCAAATATGTCAATCTGAAATTTTCACTATAACTTATTTTATGGGACTCTTGAGACTACGAATGTTTTACAAAACAGAGGATACATATAGAAGTACCTCAGGTAAAACTTTCATATGTTGGTTCATTGTACTTTATTAAATATGCTCTGTGGAATTTAGGGTTTTTGAATGGTCTTGAGATCAGTTTCAAACAAGTCAGTTTGGAATTTTCACTATAACCTCTTTTGGGGGGCTCTTTAAACTGTGAAATTTTTACAGAACCGAGGAGATATATAGAAGTACCTTAGGTAAAAATTTCATATTTTGGTTCATTGTAATATTTGCGATATTTTCTATGTAATTTAGGGTTTCTAAATGGTCTTCAGATCAATTTCAACATGTCAGTTTGGAATTTTCACTATAACTTATTTTCTGGGACTCTTTAGACTGTGAAATGTTTACAAAACATAGGATATATATAGAAGTACCTTAGATAAAAAAAAAAAATGTTGTTTCACTGCACTTTATGAGATATTCTTTGTGGAAGTTAGGGTTTCATAATGGTCCTTAGATCAGTTTCAAATAGGTTAGTTTGACATTTTAACTATAACTTCATTTCTGGGATTCTCTAGAATGTGAGATTTTTACATAACATAGGAGTCATACAGAAGACGTACCTCAAGTAAACATTTCAGAATCATGTTTGCAAAATTGGATATGTGGCATGCTATACTATTGCATTCTTGGGAAGAATCCCAAAACAACAAGCTTTGGGAAAGTTATCATTTGGAAATTCAAATTTTGTTTAGACCTGGTAAAGGAAGAAGTAGTGAGTAGACCTAGTGAAGACAAAAGTAGTGAGCATAGCCATTGAAGGTACAAGCATCGAGTAGACCCAGTGAAGATAGAAGTATGATCTGAAAATGGAAGGTTGGCTTGTTATGCTATGCAAGCACCCACTACTTCATTAAAATAAACTTTACAGGACCTTGCTTCATGTGTATAAATATGCAATATCAACTTATGTGTTAAGTTCATGCTTCTTCCTTTAAATGTTTATGTATGAGGAAACGTTCTTGTAAATGGTTAAATAAATAATTCAAATAAATACATAGCAACAATACTTGCAGCAAATAAACCATCAAACTCACAACAAGAACAAGTTGATAAAGGAGTTCACCCCCCTCCGGGCTACATCTCCTTGAGCCTCCATCAATGGACTTGGCTCTCTGGGATTAATTTGTCAAACGTTCTTTTACAAGATGTTGCTCAACTCCAATGGAAAAAAAAACTGTACCATTGAGATCAGAACACATAAAAACCCCAAAAATGACTAATAGAACTCTGAAAACGGATCATGGCTCATCTGGGCATGACCTCTTCTACATGTGGCCATAAGCTTCCCTGAGCTTCTCTTTGGAAAAAACACCTGTAAAAGTCCTCAAAAGCCTCTGAAACCTGTCCCAATGTGTTCAGAGCATATCAATTAGCCAAAAATGATTATTCAATCACAGAAAACAAACATATGCTCACCAAACCATGTCCTCGATCAATGAGGGCTTCAAGCTCCCTGGAGCTTGCTGAAAATTCAATGGTGAAAAACTTGCAAAAGAAGTCTTCAAATGGCCTTGAAAACAGCACCAATGGATCCAGCACATCCAAAAACCCCTAGCTGGTCTTTTACGGCACCTCAATCGACCAAAAGATGAAGAAGTTAGGCCTCCTCCATTTTCCTCCTTCAAGCTTTCTGAAACTGGTTCGCCAAAACGCACCTCTGTGTGCATGAACCAAGAACAGGCTCCCAAAACGCGTTAAAACCCAGCACCGGGTGCAACCGTGCCAACGGTGCAAACCATAGAACAGTTAGGGCGCCTCCAGCCCCTAACCGCCAATCTCTCGGGCATGTGGGGGTCAATAAGACCACACGCATTTACAAATAGGGGGCTCCGTTCACAAAGCAAATGAAACGAAGACAAGTGGCAGCATGTGGTTGCATAACCGTCCAAACCATATTAAAAACCGCGCGCACCAATCCACATAGGGCATGGTCATACGGCGTTGGCATATAACTGTGGGCTTAACACTTAACAAATCCCACGCACCATATACACAATGGTATATGTGTTCAAAACGGAACTACGGGTTGCGCATTCATATGTGCAATGGTCAATACAAAAACCACGGTGTAAAATTTTAAACCCCGCGCATACCATTACACCCACGCACACAATGTTATACCATGGTTCTATGCCATATAATAAGACCACGGGTCGGGGCTTAGCCCTGGCCCGACCACCCGTCCGTTTCAAACATTAACACAACTTAAATATTTTCCAAACCATATATCAATCAAGAACCAACTCGTGGTCCAATGGTCGTGCGACATTTACAAAGGTGTTACATGGTGGGGAGGTCACCGGTTCGAACCCGGTCGACTCCAAAAACTTTTGAAACCAAAACCAAAATGGACAAATACCGGGGTGCCATGTGGCACCTTAACCACCAATCAAACCTTGACACGTGTCGCAATGTGATTCACCCAAGTCATCTGCCACATCACTTGCCACGTCGACTTCCGTACGTCCAGTCACCTTGCCACGTTAGCCTGCTGACGTCACCCATGCCACGTGTCACCCTTCCAGTGGTGACATGTGTCACCTCTGGATTGGTCCAGCCGTATGCCCAAAAAGTCAAATCTTCCTGACATGTGTCATCACCTGGAGCTACCACGTGTCCTGTACGGACTGTACGAACAGGTACAGTCAGCATCTAAAATTTTTGCTTGTTTGCCTTGGCGAACAGATCACGATATCTTCTCCATACGGACTCCGTTTGAGAAAGTAAATATACTGCCAGAATCAGGAAGACGAGACGGACGTAATGGCACCATTTTCGTCACATTCCGAGCACTTTGAAATTTGAGCAAATTTTGATCCCCTGGTCTAGATTTTGATCAAAGTAGCAAGCAGACTCGGTGAAGGTTGGTGCAACTCACATAAATAGATTAGTGTCTCTTTCTAAGTTGGTGATTGGAGGTGGGGATTGGTGTATCCAATAGATTGGTGTCTATGAAGATTTGTAAGAGTAGGTTGGTTCCACTCAAACAAAGAAATTGTTGTCTCTTGCTAAGTTGGTTCTTAACGGTGGGGATTAGTGTCTACGAAGATATGTAAGAGTAGGTTGGTGCCTAGTAGTATTTGTACCAATGAGGATCGATGTCTCCAGTAAGTTGGTGCTTTCAAATATTTGTAACAGTAGGTCGGTGCCTACAAATAATTATAAAGAGAAGTTTTGTGGTTTTCTCCCGAAAGGGTTCTTGAATTTAATAATATTTTTGTATTGAAATGTGATGGCTCATGAAAAGGTCTTGGAGGAGTATTGATGCAAGAAGGATGCTACTTGGAATTCACCAGTAAGAAATTATATGACCACAATTTGGGAAAATCCACATATGCGAAGGAAATGATGGCTATCCATAATGCAATGGATACATGGAGGCCATATCTCATAGCAAGGAACTTTCAGATCAAGATTGACCATCATAGTTTGAAGTACTTCCTCAGAAAATGGTTGTCTTCACCAGAAGCATAAATGGGTCACCAAGATATTGGGGTATGATTATGAGATCATATATAAGAAGGGTAAAGAGAATATCGTGAATAATGTTTTATCTATAAAATTTGACGAGGATGGGTCACTCCTTGCCTTATCATTACCAAGTCCAGGATGGCTTGAGAAATCCCACAAGGAATGCCTAGAAAAAATATTGTAAGGCATCTCATCTAATGGCTTCAGGTAGATCCCAACCCACCTAAAATTTATACGTGGAAACAATATACATTGTGGTATAAAGAGTGGATTTTTTTGGCCAAAGATTCGACCCTAAAATAATGAGTCTTATAGGAGCTACATTTATCACTGATATCGGGTCACTCTAGATTTCATAAAACCTATAAGAGAAATAAGTGTTCATTCTTCTAGGAAGGAATGAAAACATATATCCAATATTTCATAGCATCATGTGACGCTTGCCAATGAAACAAGGGAGAGATGGTGAAGATACCGGGGGCATTGCAACCAATGTTTTTTTTTTACGTGAAATTTCACCAATTTGTCTAAATTATAAAAGTTTTAAAGAAATTTAGGCTAATTTTTTTCATTTTTTCATAAACAATAAAAAATTTGTAGCCTAATTTATCATAACAATTCTCTACAAATTTATACTTTTCTCCTAAAAATAAAACCTTTCCATGAATATATAATATGAGTTATTAACATTTTCGCCAAATATGTGATTATGCATATCCATTTTTATGGAATATTCGTTACAACTTAATATTTATGCTACCATTGATATTCTTGGGAATACCATGAACTTATATTTGAAATCATGTTAAGCATTTGTATCAAACAATTGTTTTCAAGACTTAGCATTTTTTGTTCATGTATCTCCATTTTTATGGAATATTCATTACAACTTAAGATTTATGCTACCATTGATACTCTTGGGAATACCATGAGCTTATATTTGAAATCATGTTAAGCATTTGTATCAAACATTTTTTTTTAAGACTTGGCATTTTTTGTTCATGTATTTCAACATGCAGATGGTAGACCATGATGTATATAGTGTTTTCATATTAGAGTTTTTTAGAAAATTGAAGAAAATATTTTATGTATTTCTAAATATATTTTCCAATGCCATTGTTTCTAGTTGTAATTTCTCTCTAATTTCTATGAAAGGTTGATTTTTCTATAAATGTGGTAATATAGGATTTATTATTATTTTTTTGTTGATGATTCAAAATGACACTCATGTATTTGTGTTGTCACCTAATTTTCAAGGTAGTAAAAAAATATAAATTGCTTATCACCTAAGATAAAAGATCATTTTTCTTATAAATATTATTTGATTTCCAAATAGCTTGATAGATTATGAATTATATTAATTGAAAAAAGAAAAACATTGATTGCAAGCACTACCAATCCCAACATAGATCCAGATAGATATTTCAATGGATTTTATCATGGGACTTCCAAAAGTAGGAAAAAAATCATTCATCATGGTGGTTGTTGATTGTCTTTAAAAATATGCTCATTTTTGTGCCCTAACTCATCCTTTCACTCCTTTCTTAGTTTGCCACACCTTCATGGATAAGATCTTGGAGATACATGGTATTCCCATTTCCATTGTCTTGGATCAATACCCCCCCGTTTACCAACAAATTTTGGCAAGATATATTTAAAATTCAAGGTACACAACTAAATATGAGCATTGCATATCATCCTCAAACTGATGGTCAAATAGAAGTAGTCAACAAGTGCTTAGAAATCTATCTGAGTTTCTTTGCTTTTCAAAAACTGCACCAATAGGTATAATGGCTTCCCCTTTTCGAATGGTGGTACAATACCACTTATCATGGAGCTACCAAAATGACACCATATGAAGTTGTTTATGGAAAAAAACTCTTGTTAGTGGCATCCTATGAACTATGAACCTCCAAGATTCATGCAGTAGATAGAACACTTCACACTAGAGAAGCCATTATCTATATCATCAAGGACAACTTGGTTATGGAGTAGAATTGAATGAAACAACAAGCTAATCAACATAGATATGAATTTTCTTTTGTCAAAGGGGATCATGTGTTTCTTCACTTGCAGCCTTATAAACATACATCACTCAAAGATAAACTTCCCCGGAATCTAGCTCCTAAGTTCTATGGTCTCTATCAGATCATACAATGCATTGGTTAGGTTTCCTACAAGCTGGCTCTACCAACCCACTCCAAGATTCATTCATTCTTTCATGTGTCATGTTTGAAGAAGCTTGTGGGATTAAATTGAAAAGTGTAGACCAACCTACAAAAAATTGATGAATAAAGTTCCATTTGGCTCCATCTAGAAGCATTATTGGATACCAAATATTGTTAGTTTCGCCAGTGCACTATTAGGGAAATATTGATCCAATGGAAATATATGAAACCAGAATATTCCACATGGGAACCAACAACGATTCTAAAAAATTTCCTCACCTTTATCCTTGAGGACAATGTTTCTTTGGAAGGGGGAGGGCATGTCAGGGTCCTACCTTGACCCCCTTAGATACCTTAAAGTATTAATGTATGATTTCAACTTCCTTAAATAAGGCCCATTAAATAGTTAGTTAATAGTCATTCATTGTAAAAGGGGTCATCTTTATTAATAAGACCCAAATTCGTCAGTGGGCCTTCATTATAAGTGGGCCTATAGGTAATTAAGATTCTCTTTGGATAGCTATATATTGAGTAGAAGGTTATGTAATTTTTTGTCAAGAACTATTATTGTAATTGGAGATTTTCTCTAGGAGGTTTCCTCCTTCAAGAGTCAAGTGAATATAACTCTCTATTTTTTATTATCAAGAGATATTTCTTAGGGTTTATCTATTTTCTCTTATGTTCTTTGTTTTTCTATACATTTTATGTTATTTATCTAAAATTTTATGGTTAATTACATTGCATTGGGAATGTAGTTTTTGTTTCTCATCGAGTGCATATTATTAATACTTAAAATGTAACTCAGGCACAACACTTGAAACACCTTTGTAGGGATCTCAAGGGGAAAAGGTGGGGATGGAAACCCAATGTATGATTAAATCCCTAAACTTGATAATTATGGGATTAGACCGATTAGTTAGGAAAATCAATAAATTATTTCCTCTTAAGGATATTAATCCTCTAATTATGTGTGCATCTAAGTTTTAATATGTGCCTTAAGTTAGTGATTGATTACTTTATATTATGAATTATAATTCAAATCTAATTCCAACATAAATAAAATGATGAAGTAATAAATGTAGAAAAGCATTATGGCAATTGTTTGTTAATTAAATTAAAATATAGATTCTAAATTAAAGTGAGTTACACATGTAGAACTAGATTGTTAATTCAATGTAAATATGCATAAATTAATGTTGAATAAAATACTAAAATGATTAAGTTATTAAATTCATACACTTAGCAAATTATAAGTACAAAATAACTATTAGTGAAAGGTGTGCATATGCACAACAATTAAACAAATGGAAAAAAAATGATCGCAAATGAAGCAAGAAAGCTATGGAAGAAAAAAACATATATAGATAAAGAAAGACAAGTGTGGGTATATCCAAATAAATTTTTTATTCATAAATGAATTTCTCTATAAAACCAATACCAATAGTAACCCAAATAGTTCCAACAATTGACTTGGCTTCCTATAAACACGATGTTTTTGAGACCATATGTTGTTCGCACAAATTTAAATCCAAGAGGGATGAAACCCCATACAATGTGAATTCTTTACTAATTGCATAGCCATATTGTCTGAAGGGTATTTGCTTCATGGAAATGTTACTCGTATAGACATTTGCAGAGAAATACATACATTAAGCAAATAAGCATAATCTATTATCAAAGGAAAACGCCTCTAATTTCACCCTAGTGTTGGACCTTAGGTTTTATCTTGTGTGTTGTCTCTTTTCTCCTCCCTTTACTCAAGTAACCCTCCTCTATTTTATTAACCCTCCTCTATTTTATAAGAGGTGGGAAATTAGATTAAGATATGTAACTGTTGCCTCTTGAAGTTACTCTAGAAATTAATTTATGGGTTTTAAAATTTTAAATTTAATATAACAAGAATTTTGAAGGTCATAAAGATTAAAGGAAAACTAACATCCTAAGTCAACTAAGGGTCTCAAATCAATTAGTGTGCACATGAAATAATTTTATTGATGCATAAATTCCTCTAAAGTCCATTTGAAGACAATTTTTTCATTATCTATTCCACACACAAGTTTTGTTGTTTAGTATCATCAACAATGCATCAAAACATGTGCATAAATACATCAATAAAGTTCATCAAATTGTTCCATGTAGTTTTCCAAGACATTTACTACTACATATCCATCAAACAAACTATATCACAAGGTCTCCATGCATTAAGTACAATATTTAACATGGTGGGTATTTTTATGATAGATTTACTTATACATGGCCTTAATAACGTGGATCATATCCCCATTATCAGTTGGGACCATGATCCACTCATTAAGTTCATGTAAAAATTTAATGGTAGATTTCCCATCAATAGTCGGTAAAGCCAAGACACCCTACTAACCATCCAATCAAATGCTAACATCAACATATGCTAACATCAACATGTAGAAATATGAATCAAGAAACTATAGCATGACCAAAACCTCACTCTTCAACCATTCATGTGTGTAATGGCTAATATGAATAAACAATTGTGCATGCATTTCATGCAGAATGCATATAAAAAACATAAGTAGGGTAACAAGATGATAGTATGAGATAGAAAACCTGCTAGCAAGCAGTTAAACATAGGATTCAAAATTTCTTCATCCACCAATACTCCTTTCAACACTTGATTTCATATTTATAAGCCACAATGACCATGAGTATGAAAATAATCATCCTTAACTTAATACTTCAGCAAACCAAACCTTCAATACAATAATCCTACTTGAAATCTCGCTAGTTCAATATTTTATTCTTTACAAACATGGGATATCAACAAAGATTTGGGGAATGCGTGCATTTAAAACATATCTTAGCCCACCATAATAGATTGTGGAAGATATTGGGTATTGACATCACGTATATATAACCTTTTCTACATTTATAACAAAAGGAGATATAAATACGACCTTCCATAATAAAATACAAATCAAAACTATCTCTAGGAAGTTAATAACACAAGGAAACTAATATGGTTGGAGCATGCTTCATGTATTACAAAATAGCTCATATAACACTCTATTTAGATATATATACCAGAATCCAAACAATTTTGCATACACCTATAACATTCTTCTATACCCCATCCATAGTATGGTCTTCAGAACAAAGGTACATTAAACCCATAAAAAATATCAACTATCAATCAAAACCTTAGAGACCATTTAAATAATATGGATAACCCACTCCTCAACCCATCATGGCTTGTACTAAATTCCATCAAATAAAAAGTCTATTGTGATGGAATATTGAAAATAATGTTGTAATATACCAGATATAAAAAGTATGCAGAACATAAATAAAATGCTAGAAATGGTAGAATAATAGCAATATAACCAGAACAATCACCACAATAACATTGAAATGATATAAGAATAGCAATAGAAATAGAACTTTGATTCTGAGAGAAATGTTCACGAGCCTCTTCGAGGGGTCAACCTCCAGTCGAGCAGAGCTCTATTACAATAATATTTGAGCTAGGGTTCTCATACCCTCGACTCCTATTTATACGAAATATGTCTATCAAAAGAAGCATCTAGAGGAAGATCCTTCTAGAAGCAGAAGCTTCTATTAGGTCTTCTTACACTCGACTTATTCTATTTTATTGAAAGGCCTTATTAATATTGACCTTTATTACATCCAAATATATTGTTCTACCTATGTGTGGATTAGGACCCTAACATGTTCGCCCCCTTAGAAACAACCTTGTCCTCAAGGCTTGAGATGTGGAAATTGTTGCAGAATGGTAGATGGTTCCCAAGTGGCATCAACTAGAGTTGTATCTTTCCACTGGACTAACAATTCCTTGATGGTTTTATGACGCAGGCGATGCTCACGCTGGTCCAAAATTGCTTGTGGTTGTAGCCAAATGGATCCTTCTTCGGTTAACTTGTGAAGGTTGGTTTGAATTTGGCACTTAGTTCCAATCACCTTCTTTAAGCATGAAACATGAAAAATAGGATGTAGCTTAGAATGACTGGGCAAAGCTAACTAATAGGCCACCTCTCCCACATGCTTGATAATTGTATAAGGACCATACAATTTGGGCACTAGCTTCTGACAATGCTTGGTCTTGAGGGAATTTTGCTTGTAAGGTTGCAGTCGAAGAAACACTTGATCCCCTTCTGCAAATTGACGTTCAGAGCGAACTTGATCTGCTTGTTGCTTCATGAGATTTTGTTCCATGACCAAATTCTCTTTGAGGGTACGAAGAATAGCTTCTTGAACTGTAAGCATTTGGTCAACCGCTTGGACCTTCGAGACATCAGGTAAGTATGAGAGAACTGAAGGTGTATTGTGTCCATATACCGCTTCAAAAGGAGTCATGCATGTAGCTATATGGTATGAAGTGTTGTACCACCATTCAGCTAGGGGTAACCATTGAGCCCATTGATTTTTCTTTTCCGAGGAAAAACACCTCAAATATGTTTCCAAACACTTGTTGACAACTTTCGTTTGACCATCAGTCTAGGGATGATAAGTTGTGTTGAGATGCAATTGGGTGCCTTGTATCTTGAATAGTTCTTGCCAAAAATTGCTGGTGAAAGTTGGTTCGCGATCAGAAACAATAGAATGTGGCATGCCATGAAGCTTGAAGACCTGATCCATGAAAAATTGAGCCACCGTGGATGTTGTAAATGGGTTTTGAAGAGCACAAAAATGAACATACTTGGAAAGGCGATAAACAACCACCATGATGACTGATTTATTTCCCAATTTGGGTAAGCCTGTAATAAAATCCATAGAGATATCCCTCCAAATAGCAGGTGGAATTGGAAGTGGTTGTAGTGTTCCCGGAGATTTGACTGTTTTTCCCTTGTTGCGTTGACACACATCACATTCAGTGACAAAATTGCGAATGTCTAGTTTCATGTCATCCCAGAAAAAAGAGCGTTTGACCCTGTCATAGGTTTTGGTAAACCCAGAGTGCCCAGCTGTGGGTGTAGCATGAAGCTCAGAATGTACCATGGATTTAAGTTTTGATTGTTTACATAAATACAAATGGCCTTTGTATCGAATATCATCATGGAGCCAAGAGTACCCTGGGGAAGCTGGAGCATTGGACTGCAATTGTTGGATCAACTGTGAACTTTTGGGATCTTGTAGCCATTCCTAGCGAACGGCTCGGAGCCAATCTAGTACAATGAAGGAAAGAGAAAAAAGGGATCCTTCATCTTCATATTTTTGAGAAAGTGCATCCGCAACCACATTGTGTTTGCCTTTCTTGTAAATGATCTCATAATCATATCCAAAGAGTTTGGTCACCCACTTTTGTTGCTCTGGGGAGGAAATGCGTTGTTCCAGAAAATACTTGAGGCTTTGATGGTCTGTCTTAATTTGGAAGTGTTTCGCCAATAGATAAGAGTGCCACAAATCAACGACATGCAGAATAGCCAACATTTCCTTTTCATAGATTGATTTTCCCAGATTTCTTTCGGACAATTGCTTACTGGTAAAGGCCAAAGGCCGACCCTCTTGCATAAGGACAACACCAATTCCTTTCCCTGAAGCATCACATTCCAAGGCAAAGGTCTTGGTGAAATCAGGAAGGGCTAGGATTGGAGTGGTGCACATGACCATCTTCAAGGTTTGAAAAGCTTGAGCAGCTGCTAGACTCCAAGTGAAAGAGTTCTTTTTTAGGAGTGCAGTGACAGGTGCTACAATCTTTCCATAATTCTTAACAAACTTGCGATAATAACCTGTTAAGCCCAGAAATCCACGCAAGCTTTTGAGAATCTTTGGGTGAGGCCAGTATTGCATAGATTCAATCTTTTTAGGATCCACCCTAACGTCGTCCTTTCCAACCAAATGACCCAAGTACTCGACTTTTGAGTTGCCAAAAGCACATTTAGACTATTTCGGGAAAAGTTGGTGCTGAGAGAGTAGATGGAGAACTCGATCCACATGGGAAAGATGTTATGTCCAGGTTTTTCTATAGATGAGGATATCATCAAAGAAAACTAAGACAAAATAACGGAGAAAAGGGAAAAAGACATGATTCATGAGGATTTAGAAGGTGGAGGGGGCATTACACAAGCCAAAGGGCATGGCCAAAAACTCATAGTGGCCCTCATGAGTTCTAAAGGCAGTCTTGGGAATGTCTGCCTCTTTCATACATATCTGGTGGTAGCCAGAACGAAGATCAAGTTTAGTAAAGAACTGGGCACCACTCAATTCATCCAAGAGGTCATCAATGACAGGAATGGGAAATTTGTCTTTAATGGTCAGTTTGTTGAGGGCACAGAAGTCAGGACACATTCACCAAGAACCTTCTTTTTTTAGGACCATGACCACAGAAGAAGAATAGGGGCTTGTACTAGGGCGAATAACACCTGTGTTAAGGAGTTCCTAGACCATTTTCTCAATTTCATTTTTTTGGGAAAAGGGGTGACGATACAGACAGATATTGGGAGGAAGGATTCTTGGTACAATGGGAATGGAATGATCATGAACACCACAGGAAGGAGGAAGTCCCTAGGGAGTGGAAAAGACCACTTGATGTTTAGAAAGGATGGATTGGAGGTCTTGTGACACTGAGGGTGTCTCTGTTGCTTGTATGGTATGGAGTTGGGAAATAACACCAGAATGACCTTTCTTGAGCATCTTTTCCACACGATGGGAACTAATGATCTCAGGTGAACTGATGGTGATGCCTTGGAACTTATATTGTTGGCCCTCCTGGTCTAATTGCATGGTTAATTCCTTAAAATCTATGAGAATGGGACCCAAAGTCCTTAGCCAGTCTGCACCCAACACAATGTCACAACCACCCATGTCGATAGCAAACATATGATATTTCAGGTGGTAGTCACCAATTTAGAGACACACATTTTCACAACACCCTCCACATTTCATGGATCCACCATTGACAATCATGATTTGGAAATTATTGATGGCATGGATGTAGCAATGAGTTTCTTGGGCAATGCGGAGATGAATAAAATTATGGGTGCTTCCACTATCAACCAGAATGATGACCTTCCTATGCTTGATGTAATCGATTAGCTTGAGGGTTTGGGGAGCAGATAAGCCAGTGAGAGAATTGAGGGAAATGACCGGTTCTACTTCGGGAGGGTCTGAGGGAGGGGTTATGTCAGTGGTTTCAGGTGACTCAGACACAAGGGGGGTTTCAACATTCTCTTCTGAAATATCCTCCGAGATGGCCATAAAAAGATTTTTTTCCTTACACTTGTGGCCTGGGAAGTATTTGTCATCACAATTATAGCAAAGGCCTTTGAGTTGGCGTTCAACCATTTCATCCCTGGTCAGTTTTTGGATCTTTAGTGGAGCGGAGAGAGTAGTTGGATTTACTGGTTTAGTGGGAGGGATAAAGGAGGGTTTTTGGTTTTGAGAAGATACAACTTGTTGTGCTTCTTTATCTCTTTTAGTAGCCTCCACCCAACTTTGAGGCCGAGCCATGAGGACATGGACCCAAATCTTATCCTTGAGGCCATTGATAAAACACTCTTGGAAAAAGGCATCATACATGCCCTATGTTCGAAAAGCCAGGTGCTCAAAAGCAACTATAAAGTCTTCCACTGTTTTTTATTGTTTCAACTTTGTCAAATGGCCCAAATGGTTGGTGTCAGTGTCAAAGAATTCACAAATCTCTGCCACAAAAGTTTTTCTCCATTGCCACCATTGCCAACGTTCTTGATCTAGATGGAGAACACCATACCAGAGTTTTTCCAAGTCATCGGTAATGCCGTATAAAGAGAAATAATGTTCCAATTGGGTTACCCAACAAGTGGGATCTGAGCCATCAAATTTAGTTACATCCACCCGTGGAAGGTGTAGGTCATGTTGAAAGTGATGGTGCTAAAAGTTAGAGGAATGTTCAGCTTTAGTATCTGAAGGTGGGTCAGATAAATGGTTATCTATAGGGATATGCATCTTGGTGCAGAGCATCGAAATGACAGATTCAAGCTGGGTAGTCAGGTCTTGTTTGATTTCCTCCATTAAGGAATGCATGGTTGTATTGATGGCAGCAACATTGGCACTGAGTTGTTTCACTTCTTGTTGGGTCTCGGTGAAATTAGATTGTAAGGTATTGAAGTGAGCTTCCAGGTCTTGGCTACTGGTATGGTCCATGATGATGAGGGAAACGAAATGGGGCAGGTGGGGTCAAACATTTTGCTGAAAAATGATATGTATGAACGTAATAAGGGTGAAGAGATGAATCCAATGGAATAGGTCTCAAATAATGGTGCAAAAATTTCCAATGCCCAAATGCTTAACCGGGAATAATTTTGTAGTGATTTGGAAACCCGAACACAGTTGCGCAGCAATAGATCTTGTCTGTTTTAATTTGTTTATGTTTATGTCCCCAAGGGTTAGGTATTCAAAGGTTCCACAGAAAAGGGTTTTCCCCGTGCTATAGCTCTATGATATACATGCGGGGTCCAACAATAGTACTCGGCCCAATATCGCAGGGCACTAACTAAGGAGGCTAGACCGTGCCCTTAACCGTACTACCCGACTATCCAGGTACTAGAGAGTATCTTCCCGAGTGTTTTTCTCGGTGGCACTATAGCAGTCAGGCAGCCAATCGATTTATCTAAAGAGGGCTTCAGGTAATATAGGTCGATCCGTACACAGGTGTTGTCTAATATGCTACCACTTGAAGGGGTACCAACAGGGGTTACAAGGGTGGCCAACAGATGTGTGATTAAGTACCACTTGTAATTCCTGCGTGTATGAATCCCTCAACCACAATTTTATGTGCGTAACTAGATCTATGTGGCTTAAAGACGCCAAAATACGTCTCTACCCTGAAAAAAAATTAACCCACAATTTCTTTTGAGGAAAGTGCTCTAATACCACTTGTAATATACCAGATATAAAATGTATGGAGAACATAAATAAAATGCTAGAAATGGCAGAATAACAACAATATAACCAGAACAATCACCACAATAACAATGAAATGATATAAGAATAACAATAGAAATAACACTTTGATTCTGAGAGAAATGTTCACAGGCCTCTTCGAGGGGGCAACCTCCAGTTGAGCAAAGCTCTATTACAATAATATCCAAGCTAGGGTTCTCATACCCTGGACTCCTATTTATACTAAATATGTCTATCAAAAGAAGCATCTAGAGGAAGATCCTTCTAGAAGTGGAAGCTTCTATTAGGTCTTCTTACATTCGACTTATTCTATTTTATTGAAAGGCCTTATTAATATTGACCTTTATTACATCTGAATATATTGTTCTACCTATGTGTGGGTTAGGACCCTAACAAATGCACACAAGAATCAAATGTATGTCGTGTAAGTATTGGGTATCGAGCCAATGAATTACCATAACAAAATTATCACTAAACCATATGAAACTATATCAACCGGTTAGGGTCAAAATTGAAGAAGTAAATTAAAATAAGAAAAATCCTAAGGCCTTCTATTAAGAACCAAATACTTGCACACATAAACACTACACAAATTCAAATAACAATATATAAGAACCACACTTTTATTATAAGAAAACCTTTGAGGTAGGGTAACACCATACAATGGACCCTATTATGGAAGGGATCCTCTCATATCCACTTGCCTCTTTGAGGGGGAAACCTCCTATTGAGTTACCATTCCAAATACAATACTTCTCTTCATATCTCATTACATTGCTTGAACCCCTTTATATAGTGCTACTAACCACCTAAGAACATTCTAGAGGAGGAACCTTATAGAAGTAGAACCTTCTAAGA
>ML783958.1:151460-186753 GCA_009831015.1 Picea engelmannii | reverse complement strand
GGATTCATCTCACTATGAGAAATTGGATTCTAATCTATACTTGAATGACACTTTGATTATCACAATAGACTATAGTCAATTTTTCCCCAAGAAATACGAGCTCACCCAAAACATTACAAATCCAGACTACCTTTGTGCCAACATTGACTACACCATGATATTTTTCTTCTATGGTTGAATGAGAGACCGCATTCTACTTCTCACAAGACCAAACTATGGTTTTAGAGCCAAGATGAAACACTTATCCATATCTAGACTTCCTATCATCACCATCTCCAACCTAATTCGAGTCGATGTAGCCAACTAATTGGTTCTTAGTACTACCATATTTTATACCAAGCTTGTAAGTTCTCATGATATAACAAACAATCATCTTTGTAGCCTTCAAGTTACTCTCCTATTGATCATGCATGAACTAAGAGACAAAAATAACAGCAAATAAAATATTAGGTCCACTATGATTTAAATAAATGAAGGTACCAACAAGTTGCCTATAGAGAGTAGCATCAAATTTCAAAGAATCACACTCTTTATTAGTTAGCTTCACTCTTGATTTCTTAGGTGTAACACATGATTTACAAATTTCCATGTTGAACCTTTGTAAGATATTTAAAATATATTTAGCTTGAGAAATAAAGATATCATCATCCATATGTAAAACTTGGATGCCCAAAAATAAATGCAATAGACCAAGGTTAGTCATCTCAAATGTATCCACTAATTGTTTCTTCAAATCCAAATTTATATCAACATTACTTCTAGTGATGACCAAATCATCAATATACAATGAAAAAATTAATTTTCCCCATTTACAAGTAAAACATAGACATTGTGATCAGAATCACAGTGTTTGAAACCAATATTGAGGAAAAAATGATCAATCTTCTCATACCATACTCAAGGGGCTTGTTTCAAACCATACAACGATTTCTTCAATTGATAGACAATATTACCATCCCCAAATATTAGTGGTTTCTTCGTATAAATTTATTTAGTGAGATAGCCATTAAAAAACATTTATGACATCCATTTGTTGTAGCTCCTATCTAAAATGACTAGCAAGGGAAAGAATTAGTTGAACTGAATTCATCTTTGCAACAGGGGAAAAGGTTTCAATGTAATTGATGCCTTCTTACTAACAAAAACTTTTGGCTATCAAATGGTGTTTATTCCTTTCAACAACACCTTCATATGTGAACTTGGTCTTATGGACCTGTCAACACTTCATGAAATTTTTTCCTTGTAGTTAAGGAACTAAGTCCCATGTTTGATTCTTCATTAAATAATGACACTAATTAGTCATGGAATTCTCCCATTTAGGTTTACCATGTGCATTTGTATATGTATTCAAATCACATGCTTCTAGCACATGTGAAATTAGAGTAGCACTAATAGCAACTTTTTGGACTTCTAGTCCTTCTTCAGTCCTTAACACCTTTTGCATTAGCACTAGCATCTTGAATTGTCTTGGTTGTTCGTCTGGGAAGAAAAATTGTTAAAGGAGTTCCTATCCTAAACTCACCATTAATGGAATAAATAGGGGACCATTCCAAAACTTGTGGTCAATTTTGCTATAGAAGGTCTATTTTCTATAGAAGGGTTGATGTTTTTAACCTAATTTTGCTCACCTAATTTTTCATGAGTACTTTCAACTCATTAAATAACTTTGGAATCTTCAGTCATGTTCATATCATCCCCATCATCATGTGACCTAAATCTTGCCACTTTGAGCCGAACTTAAATCCCAAATTTGAAAAAATAGTTAAAGTGCAATATTTGGCATATTTTCCGCATGTAGGGTGCACACTAAATCCTTTAAAATCCATGCTTTATCCCTAAAATAGAAAAGAAAATTGGCTCATTAATTTTGTGTTCCTTTAAAAAATGGTGTAGTGATCAAAAGTGGACCTTATCAGGCTATTTTTTTCCAAATATAAGGTTTGATATAGTGATCTAGATTGGATCGTTATATTGTTTTTCATCTATCTCAATCCTTTCAGGGTGGAAAAAATTGGAGGAATAAGCTTGCAGGATCATTTTAGTGGTAGGTCCTAGTTTGGAAAATTGGGGTTCAAAACATTTTGGATCCATTTTGAGGAATCAAATGACATTTTTTTAGGTTCTACTATTTAGAAATTTTGCATACACCCTTGACAATGTTCTACACTTCGAGACCTTTCCAATGGTGTGGACCATGCATTGATCAGAGTTCGTATGAAAAATTTATGAATCCCGCAAGTTGACCTATCATGTTGACCACCATGGTACAAGAGGATGCCATGTCATCCCCCATTAATCATGCATATGGAGCTAGTCATGTATGTAATTTAAATAATATTCTAGAATGTTCAAAACCCTATCAAAATTGAGGGTTGAGGAAGTCAAGAACCTACCCCTAGATGGCTATTGGGATATGTTAAATACCAGATCACTAGGAGGAGAAGGGGTTCCATTATTTTGCATTGTATCTTGTACCATAGTTGATAAAAACATCTAAGAGTGGTATTCTATGAGTATAACATAGGAGGAGAGATCATGTAGCAACCATATAGGCCACAGGTCAAAGACAACTCCACAGATAATTCCTCTTTCTTTGTGTTTGCATCATTTCTATACCAGAGAAAAGAGAGAAAAGTAGCCTCACCCTCTAGCTAGGTTTTCTCTGGTATTGGGTTTCCCAAATCATATCTTGTGTTTATTTGTGGATGGTGTGATTGTATTTTATTGTTCTCTATTTTCCGAATTTTATATTTTTCATGCATAAGCAGAAAAATTAGTAACTAAATATTCTAGAATTTTAAAGGAAAGATAATTGTAATAATAAAAAATTTAGTTATTTATCAGATATGTTGTGATGAATTGTTCCAGTGGAATATCCACGACATTTTACAAGTCATATTGGTATCATAGAATGCTTTTTGGGGGGGGTATTTGTGGGAAGTTGTAGGATATGGGAATTGGATTAAAGATAAGTTGCATAAACCATAGCCATGGAAGATGAGTGATGCAGTGCCCCCACCTCAGCAGGGTATGCTAACCTCTCGATCTCTGGATCTTCTCAATCTTTGAGTTGGAGCATCTCTTCGATTCCCTGCTGGAATCTTCAAGAAATGTCCACAGGTCCTTTTCACGAAACTCCGTCATATGAACACGCACTAGGAACAAGCTTCTCTTACGCGACCAATGGTTGTGACCATGAGCCTAACCCAAAAGGTGTTTCACGATTTCACGTGTCAGGTCTTTGCATGTGAATCACCCCGATTCTCCCAAGCTCTGAAACCCCGACAGGAGTTTAGAGTGTACTAGATCCTCCCCTATCTTCCTTCAATGTGACCACGGGTGGTGACCACACACTTGAATGAAAGGTGCCTCACAATTTCATGTTTCGTGACTCTGGGGGTCTCCCTACCTCCACTCTCTCGATAGCCGAAATCACGATGGAACTAGATCAACAGTCTAGATTATTCCTTTGATCAACGGCTGTGATCAAGTCATGATTTCGTGTTTCGCGACTTTGGGGGTCTCCTTACCTCCATTCTCCTGATAGCCGAAACCGTGATGGCACTAGATCAACAACCCAGATCTTCTCTTCAATCAATGGTTGTGATCGTGTCAGGATTTTATGTTTCGATACTTTGGGGGTCTCCTTACCTCCATTCTCCCAATAGCTGAATCTATGATGGCGCTAGATCAACAGTCCAGATATTCTCTTCTATCAACGATTGTGATCGTGTCAGGATTTCACGTTTCACGACTTTGCCTCTTATGGAGTCCCTTCAACACTTAGTCGAATTCCAAGTCTGTTCACTCCTTGCAGTAGATTCCTACACAAGACTTGGTTCTTGCGGATGACTACGCACTCCTTGTAGCAGTCACTTTGCACTCCTTGCAAAGGGAAATTCTCGTGCTATATCTTTTGAGCTTAGGAATCAAAACAGATCTCATCATGCACTCCTTGCATTCTATGTGCACACCTTGCACTCACTCAACAGAAGAGAAACAATTGAAACTCATACTAACATTCACAGTTTCATTCATTCATAACGAAATTCATTCATTTACGAAAACACAATAACAGAGAATCACAAACAGTAACAGCATCACACATTTGGATCAAATTTCCTCTGTTATATTCATTCATAAAATAAAAATGGCTACAACTATTCTCAAACAACAAATAAAACTCAAAAACTCATACTAACTTGCAACAACCTCATTTGGGCGTACAAAACCTCTATTTATCTCAGAGGGTCCTTAGGGTCCCCCCCGACTACTCGTCTACTCAAAATGAAAACCTAATTGCTACCTAAGTTCAGTTACATTCAAGACTCGGAGTGGAACTCCCTGATCACTCATGATCATTTCCCCTCCAAGCGTTTGATCTTCTCTTGTTCTTCATCAGCTCCCCAAAGGATTCGCAGTAACTCCCAACATTTGAGATTATGAAATGATTCTTGAGCATTGATATTTCCTGCCACTTGTGCTCGCTGATGACACTGACGATGCTCTTGTATCATACTCCCGCTGGACAAAAAATCATGGACTCCTGTCCATGAGCTCCTGCACTGAATTTCCATGATTCTGGATATCAACTTCATTCTCCCAACTGGCATCTTCTATTGGGCATCCCTTCCATTTGACCAGATATTCAAAATAAGCCTTCCTCCTGGTCTTTTTGCCAATTCTCTGATCAATGATCTTCTCCATCTATGGTTTTTCTGCTATAGGAATTTGTTTCTCCTACTGAATCTTACCTTGATCTTTTGATCCCTCTGTGTCATATTTCTTGTAAGGATACAGGTCTAAAATGTTGAATATGGGCGATATGCCCACATCATCTGACAACTCAATCTCATAGGCGTTTGCATCAAACTTCCTCAAGATCTTACATGACCCTATCTTCATTTTTAACTTGGTATACGTTCCCTTAGGGAACCTTTATTTCCTTATATGTGTCAGAACCTCATCTCCCACCTCAAATTGAAGTTCTCTGTGATGTTGATCAACTCTACGCTTGTACTCTTGGCTAGAGTTTCGTAATTGTCCTTTGATCTGGCTATGGATCTTCTGCATTTCTGCAGCAAAATCTTCTTCTCCAGTGCTTCTGATCTCACTCTGTCCCAAATATCTCAACTCAGATACTCCCTTGGGTTTCATTCCATATAATATCTAGAATAGGATTTTTCCAATGCTTCTATTTGGCGAGTCGTTGTATGTAAATTCTGCTTGTGGCAGAATATGATCCCACTGGTTATGATGCTTAGTGACCAGACTCCTCAACAAGTTTCCCAAACTTCTCTTTACCACCTCGGTCTATCCATCTATCTGAGGATGATAAGTTGAGCCGAAGGACAGATCCGTTCCTAAATTCTTCCATAGTGTTCTCCAAAAATGACCAACAAATTTTGTGTCTCTGTCCAAGATGATACTTCTAGGTAGGTCGTGAAGTCTCACAACTTCCTTGAAAAACAGATTTGCAACATGGGTTGCATCATTGGTCTTCTGACATGGGATAAAGTGTGCCATATTTGAAAATATATCCACCACCATAAATATGGAATCACATCATCTTTGTGTTCTTGGCAGTTCTAACACAAAATCCATACTTATCACGTCCCAAGGCCTCTCTGGTATTGGCAATGGTTGATACAATCCAATGTTCTGTCGTTTACCTTTTGCATGTTGGTAGATTCTACATATGTTCACAAATTTCATCACTTATGTCCTCATACCTGGCCAATAGTATGAACTGCTCAATTGTGTGAATGTTTTATCATGGCCAAAATGTCTAGCCAATCCTCCATTATGCTTCTCCTTCAAAAGGTTGTCCATCATTGAACATTTTGGTATGCATAATTGATTTCCCTTGAACAACAATCCCTCTTGAATCATATACTCTGCCCACTGTCTCCTATCTCTCAGCACAGGATTCATGCATGCTTCATATGCCTCCTTGAAATTTGGATCATCACTGTACATTTCCTTAAGGTGTTCAAACCCCAAGGTCTTCACCTGAAATTCCTCCAGAATTAAACATCTCCTGCTCAATGCATCAACAACTTTGTTAGCATTCCCAACAATATGTTTTATGACAAAAGTAAAATTATGCATAAACTCAATCCACTTTGCATGCTTCTGATTCATTTTTTCCTGTTTGGTTATGAATAGTAAAGATTGGTTATCGTTATACAAGAAACATTATTGTGGGACATGGTAATGTCTCCATTTATTCAAGGCTTGAATTATGGCATAAAATTCCTGATCATATGTGGAGTATTTTCTCTTAGTCTCATTCAGCTTCTCACTGAAATAGGAAACCGGTCTATTATCCTGGCTCAAAACTGCTCCAATTGCAACTCCACTTGCATCGCATCTCACCTGAAATGTCTTTTCAAAATTTGGCAAGACCAAAATTGGTCACTCTGTTATCTTCTCCTTCAGTGTATTGAAGATCCTCTCTGCCTCCTCTATCCATTTAAAAGAATTGTGCTTCTTCTTTACTATATCCATCATTGGTGCACAAATTCCACTGAAATATCTGATGAACTTCCTATAAAAACTAGCTAATCCATGGAAGCTTCTTACCTCCAACATGCTTCTTGGTGACGACCATTCTTTGATTTCTTTCACCTTTTATGGATCCATCTTCAGCTCATTTGAAGAGATCACAAAACCCAAGTAAATGAGTTATGTCTTAATAAAAGAGGACTTCTTCAGATTTATCAGGAGCTTCTCCTGTTGTAGTATTCTCATCACTAGTGTCAAGTGTCTCAAATTATCCTCTTTAGTCTTGCTAAAGATCAGTATATCATCTAGATATACAACAAAAAACTTGCCAATGAAATCTTTCAGTATTTCATTCATGAACCTCATAAACGTACTCGGGGCATTTGTTAAGCCAAATGGAATAACAAGCCACTCATACAAACCTTCAGTTGTATTAAAGATTGTCTTCCACTCATCACCTTCTCTCATCCTAATCTGGTGATATCCACTTTTCAAATCTATTTTAGAAAAGAAATTTTCTCCACTTAAACAATCCATTAAATCATCCATTCTTGGTAAAGGAAATCTATACTTGATGGTGATCTTGTTAATGGCTCTTGAGTCTGTACACATTCTCCATCCTGCATCTTTCTTTGGACTCAACACAATTGGTACTTCACATGGACTCAAGATTTCCCTGACCAAACCCTTGTCTAACAATTCCTGGACTTGGTTCTTCACCTCCTCATTATCTCGAGGTGTCAGTCTATATGTTGCTTTGTTTGGCATACTTTCTCCTGGTATCAATTCAATATGATGGTTGATACTTCTGATGGGTGGCAATGAGTTAGGAAGCTCATCCACCACTATGTCAGCAAAATTATCCAACAATTCCTGAACTTCTTCAGGAAAATCATCCATTGAAGTACTTGTAAGGATAAATTTGGGTTTCCTCACCACAACGAACTGCATCTCCTATTCTTCCTTGACTTCTTTCAGGAGTTCCTTCCCACTCATGAGAAGTATGCTTGTGATGGCTTCCTCTTTCACTTTATTCTCCTCTATTGGTAGCAACATGTGTATTTTACCATTCTTCTCCAAGGTGTATGTATTTTTCCTCCCATCGTGACTGGCATTCCTGTCAAACTGTCATGGCCTTCCCAACAAAATATGGCATACATCCATGGGAATTACATCACACAGAATTTCATCTCTATATCCTCCTATCTTAAATTCAACCAAGCATTGTTTAGTAACCATTACCTGGTGTCCTTTTTGCAACCATGAGACTTTGTATGGCTTCAGATGTGCAGTTGTCTCCAGCTCCAGTTTCTCTACCATCTTTGTGGATACTAAGTTTTCAGTACTCCCACTGTCAATTATCACCTTGCAGACTCTATCCTTAGTCTTGCAAGTTGTCTTGAAGAGACTATTTCTCTACACTAGATTCTCAACTTTTGCCTATGGTTTTAAGAGAACTTTTCTCAACATCATGGATGTTCCATCCTCTACTCCTTCTACTTCAACATTTCTTCTTTGTGCTTCTGAAATGTGGGCTTCACCTTCTCCTTCTTTCTTTCTCTTGGGACATTCCCAAGACTTATGTCCTGCCTTTCCATAGGTGTAACATCTCACTTCTCCTCCTCTGCCTCTTCCTCTTCCTTTAGAATAACTTCTTCCACCATCTTTTTTTCCTCGGGAAATTCCTCCTCTTTCTGAGTGACTATGTGGTTTCTCAGTTTCATCTTTGGATTTTTTTTCTTGTCATGGGAAACTCTCTGGACAATATTTGTATGCTACTATGGTGGATGTGATCCACTGGTAGTGACTGTGTTTCACTAGTTAGTAGAAGTATGCTACTAGGAGTGGTTGTGTACCACTAGATAGTAGTTGAATACTACTATGTATAGACACAATTGTGTTCTATTGCATGGAATTATTCGGATTTCCCTAGAGACTATCTAGTTGGATAGTGATGATGGTGCTTGTGATTTGATCATGAGATATCTTGTGTGGCTATGATGATGCTACCGATTGAATAGTTTGTTTGTGCTCCAGACTATTTCCTTTAAAACCTCCATAGCTAGGAGGGAGTCTTGATATTATGGTAGCTACGGGAGGTATTAACCTCCACATGTAAACTTTGGTGAGACTAGAATATTTCGGGAAGCAAGAGAAACCCTAAATATTTGGATAATAACCCTAGAAGACAAGTCAGCTTAATAGAATAAATTAATATTGAGTTATTATCCCCCAGGAAGAGAAGTTGGATCAGTTAGTTAAGATGGAGCGGTATAAATAAAGGGAGCTATATCTCATTTATCACTCACTCACTCACGATTGCATAAGGACAAGAAGTGTGCATGAGTGAAGGAGAACTCCAATTGTTGCAGTAGTGACTTTGTCTTGGGTTATTGGTTTGGACTTTGTGCTTGGTCTTTGGTTATCCTTGCTTGGTGTGCTAGCCTTGGTTGGCTATTGGTATGCTACCAGAATTATTATGTATTTCAAGTTTAAGGTGCTCGGGGGTGGTCTTGTGCCTATGATTGGGTGAAAATATTGTTATATTGTCTATGGTGAAAGGAGCACACCCATTTTTATAACAACTCTATGGTGGGATGAGTTGCAGGTAGACAAAAGAAGAAAAGGAAAATTTAAGACCAAGAGTTGGGACAGAATGGTGGCCAATTTAAAGGAAAGTTCATGCCTAAGGATTATCAATTGAATTTTTTTAGACAATTGCAAAACCTTAGATAGAAAAATATGATAGTAAAAGAATACATAGAGGAATTCTATTGGTTGAACATTAGAGCTAGTCACATTGAGGAAGATGTTGAGAAGGTTATGAGATACATGAATGGTTTGAGGTATGAAATTCAAGATGAAATCATCCTTTTGTCCCTGAGAATTGTTGAATATGCATACCAAACAACTTTGAAGGAAGAAGAGAAGTTGGCCAGAAAGCAGATCTAGAGAAAAAAAGGAAGGAGTCCAGCAAGAGGAATAGGAAAATCCAACAGAGGAATATTTCAATCTTCAAAATAAGAGGAAGGAAGTTCAAGCAACCAGTCACCAAAAGGAGGAGAATCAAGAAGAAGAATATTTTTCTCAAGAGGACGAGGAAGAGGCAGACAAATGAGATGTTATACATGTGGTAAAATATGATACATGTCATGGGACTGTCCAGAGAACAAGGAATCAAATAAGAGGAATGCACATGTTGTAGAAACAAAGGAAGAAGATGTGAATGCAGTAGCAAAAGAAGAAACTCCAAAGGTAGGGGAATCATTGTTGTTGAAGAGAGTTTTGGTTAAGGAAGAAAAGATGGTTCGAACTAGCTCAAAGGAAAAGTTTGTTCAAGACTGTATGTAAGTCAAGAGATAAGTGTTGTAAAATTGTCATTGATAGTGGTAGCACAAAAACTTTGGTTTCCACATAGATGGTAGAGAAATTGGGACTACAAAGGCTAGTACGTCCAACTTCGTACAAAGTGTCCTGGTTGCAGAAGGGACATCAAATTTTGGTGAATGAATAGTGTAAATTGGAATTCAATATTAGTATCTACAAGGATGAGGTGTTATGTGATATAATGCACATGTCCATCTGCCATATGTTTTTGGGAAGGTCATGGATGTATGACAGAAAATCCATCCATGATGGTAGAAGGAACACTTATTCTCTCGAAAATAATGGGAAAAAACATGTGTTGTTACCTTTCTCAATGGATCAATTGAAGAAGAAGTATACATTGAACAACCTCAAGGTTTTAAGGTACATCCCAGAGACACTCATGTTTTCATATTAAAGAAAGCCCTGTATGGACTCAAGCAAGCTCCAAGAGCTTGATATGCTAGAATTGACAGTTACTTAATAAGACTTGGTTTTTCTAAGAGTCATGCAGATCCAAAACTCTATTGCAAGGTTGTGAACAATTCACCTGTGATTCTACTGTTAAATGTCGACGATTTGTTCTTGACAGGTGCAGAGTCTCTCATCACCCAGTGTAAGAAGGAATTAGCTTTTGAGTTCGATATGAAATATCTTGGTCTCATGTACTATTACTTGGGACTAGAAGTATGGCAAAAGCATTGTGAAATCTTCCTTGGACAAGGAAATAATGAAGTGAAGATCAGGGATGACTTTAGGGGCTAAATTTCACTCATGGGCTAGTTTTCCATGGTTTTTCCCAAAAACATATTCGGTATTCTAAAAATGGTTCGCCCAAATTCTAAAGGATAAAATTATTTTACCTTAAAAACCACCAAAATTTTATACAAACTATATAAAATCCTTAGAAATTTGAATATTTTTACAAAAATATCGCTAAACATTTTATAGTTGGAATATGAAGGATTAGTAAGATTTTCCAAGGTTTCTACATTTTAAAATAAATTTCCATCCTTAAAATCATCCCTGGTAAAGATTCTTCAGAAATTTGGAATGATGGATTGCAAATCCATGACCACTCCTATGACCACAGATATAAGAAAAGTAAGAGGATCAGATTGTGATCTAGTAGACCCGTCCCTATATCATCAATTGATTGGGTTGTTAATGTATCTAGTGAATACTCGACCATATATTTTCTTTGTTGTAATCACTTTAAGCCAGTTCTAGGTGGAACCCATACATGAGCACTGGATAACTGAAAAGCATGTTCTAAGATATATTCATGGGGTGTTAAACTATGATTTAAGATACAACTCATACAGTGATATACAACTTCATGGATTCACATATTTAGATTGGGCAGCGAGTGCATAAGACAAAAGGAGTACTTCAGGGATGTGTTTTAGTTTAAGCTTTGTTATGATATCATGGGCTAGTAGGAAACATAAGTTTGTCACACTTAGCATAGCATAAGCAGAATATGTTGTAGCATGTGAGGCATGTATCAAAGCAATATGGATGAGGAAGATGATTTTTGGATTATTGGATCAAGTACTAGATTCGACCATAATATATTGTGACAATCAAAGTTGTATGACGCTATCAGAACACCTAGTGTTTCATGATCGTTCGAAACATATTGATATCAAATACTGCCTTATTCATGATATATTCCAAGAAGGATAAGTGAAACTCCAATATATCTCAACAGATGAGCAGGTAGCAGATAGTTTGACAAAGCCTTTGTCCAGGATAAAGTTTGCATACTTAAGGGATAAAATGGGGCTCATTGATATAACTCCCTTAGTTGAAAGAGAATATATGGATCGTCGGGTTGCAAGGGAGCACTAATATGTTATTGATTCATGGAAAGTCATTTTCTAGTTTGGAAAATTGTCCAGGTTGGGCAGTTCCTTTCGAGTCCAGAAAGTGGTTCGAGATTTCTGACGGATAGTCATTTTCTAGTCCATAAAATGGTCCATATCGGACAATCATTTTCATAATGAAAATGGTCTGATAGATTGTTGATGTACCATAGACAATGATTCCCCTTGTGGCCAGTGTGGGGGAATGGTATAGGACAATCATTCTTATTGGCAATCACTCTCAATAGTGGTCAAGTAGAATGGTCCACCTCATTGGGCAATCATTCTTTTGAAGTTCACAGTTGTGAGAAGTTTCGAAGAATGGTTTGTTTTGGAGGTTGGTGCGGGACAATCATTTTCTTAGGAAATGGTCCGGACAGTCATTCCCTAGGGTAGACTCATTCTCTCCATGTTGCACTATGATTAGTTCCAGAGGAATGGTCTAGTTAGGTGAATGGTCCAAGTTCATCAATCATGTACATGCATTCCATAGGTCAGACTCATTCTCTCCAGGTTTCACTATGATTAGTGACGGAGGAATGGCCCAGTTAGGTGAATGGTCCAGGATCAGAAATCAGGGACAATTATTCTTCTATGCTTGGGAATAATAGTCCAGATACCCCATGGCTATTGTGTTACTTTCTGAGGGTGAATGATCTTCCATATATCACATATGTGAGTGGAAGAATGGCCCAGATGACTCAGTTTGTATCATGATATTGTTGATATTAGATGATATGATTATTGTATAGATTGTAAGTCTCTAGACAATATTTGTATGCTACCATGGTGGATGTGATCCATTGGTAGTGACTGTGTGTCACTAGTTAGTAGCAGTGTGCTACTAGGAGTGGTTGTGTACCACTAGATAGTAGTTGAATACTACTATGTATAGACACAATTGTGTTCTATTGGATGGAATTATTCTGATTTCCCTGGAGACTATCTAGTTGGATAGTGATGATGGTGCTTGTGATTTGATCATGAGATAGCTTGTGTGGCTATGATGATGCTACCGATTGAATAGTTTGTTTGTGCTCAAGACTATTTCCTTTAAAACCTCCATAGCTAGGAGGGAGTCTTGATATTATGGTAGCTACGGGAGGTATTAACCTCCACATGTAAACTTTGGTGAGACTAGAATATTTCGGGAAGCAAGAGAAACCCTAAAGATTTGGAAAATAACCCTAGAAGACAAGTTAGCTTAATAGAATAAATTAATATTGAGTTACTATCACCCAGGAAGAGAAGTCAGATCAGTTAGTTAAGATGGAGCAGTATAAATAAAGGGAGCTATATCTCATTTATCACTCACTCACTCACGACTGCATAAGTAGAAGAAGTGTGCATGAGTGAAGGAGAATTCCAATTGTTGTAGTAGTGACTTTGTCTTGGGTTCTTGGTTTGGAATTTCTGCTTGGTCTTTGGTTATCCTTGTTTGGTGCGCTAGCCTTGGTTGGCTATTGGTCTACTACAAGAATTATTTTGTCTTTCAAGTTTAAGGTGCTCGGGACTGGCCTTTGTGCCTATGATTGGGTGAAAATATTGCTATATTGTCTATGGTGAAACGAACACACCCATTTTTATAAGAAATATATGGTGGGATGAGTTGCAGGTAGACAAAAGGAGAAAAGTCATGAGTTGGGACAAAATGGTGGCCAATTTAAAGGAAAGTTCATGCCTAAGGATTATCAATTGAATTTTTTATACAATTGCAAAACCTTAGATAGAAAACTATGATAGTAAAAGAATACATAGAGGAATTATATAAGTTGAGCATTATAGCTAGTCACATTGAGGAAGATGTTGAGAAGGTTATGAGATACATGAATGGTTTGAGGTATGAAATTCAACATGAAATCATCCTTTTGTCCATGAGAATTGTTGAAGATGCATACCAAACAACTTTGAAGGAAGAAGAGAAGTTGGCCAGAAACAAGAGCCAGAGAAACAGAGGAAGGAGTCCAGCAAGAGGAAAAGGAAAATCCAACAGAGGAATATTTCAACCTTCAAAATAAGAGGAAGGAATTCCAAGTAACCAGTCACCAAAAGGAGGAGAATCAAGAGGAAGAATATTTTTCTCAAGAGGACGAGGAAGAGGCAGATAAATGAGATGTTATACATGTGGTAAAATATGACACATGTCATGGGACTGTCCAGAGAACAAGGAATCAAATAAGAGGAATGCACATGTTGTAGAAACAAAGGAAGAAGATGTGAATGCAGTAGAAAAAGAAGAAAATCCAAAGGTAGGGGAATCATTGTTGTTGAAGAGAGTTTTGGTTAAGGAAGAAAAGAAGGTTCATGAACCAGCTCAAAGGAAAAGTTTGTTCAGGATTGTATGTAAATCAAGAGATAAGTGTTGTAAAATTGTCATTGATAGTGGTAGCACAAACAATTTGGTTTCCACATAGATGGTAGAGAAATTGGAACTACAAAGGCTAGTACATCCAACTTCATACAAAGTGTCCTAGTTGTAGAAGGGACATCAATTTTGGTGAATGAACAGTGTAAATTGGAATTCCATATTGGTAGCTACAAGGATGAGGTGTTATGTGATATAATGCCCATGGCCATATGCCATATTTTGTTGGGAAGTTCATGGATGTATGATAGAAAATCCATCCATGATGGTAGAAAGAACACTTATTCTCTCGAAAATAATGGGAACAAACATGTGTTGTTACCTTTGTTGGATGAGACATCTAAGAAAGAAATTGTTTCAAGTGTATTGTTGATACGTGGGAAGGAGTTGTTGTAAGAAGTAAAGAAAGAAGAAGAGATGCATTTTTCCTTAATTGGTAAGACAAAGGCAATACTCACTAATACAAATATGGATGATTTACCTACAAAAGTTAAAGTTATGCTTGATGGATTTTTTGATATTATAGTGGATGACTTACCAAATACTTTACCTCATATGAGAAGTATTATCCATCACATTGATTTAATCCCTAAAATAGGTTTTCCTAATAAAGCATCCTAGAGAATGAAGAGATTAAAAGGAAGGTACAAGATATGTTAGATAAAGGATTGGTGAAGGAGAGTTTGAGTCCATGTGTTGCACCATTAACAATACTCATCCCAAAGAAGGATGGAGGATGGCACATGTGCACTGACTCCAAAGAAATCAACAAAATTACCATAAGGTACAAATTTCCTTTTCCTTGCATAGATGATTTGATAGATTGTTTGAGTGGTTCAAAATATTTTTCAAAGATTGATTTAAAGTGAGTATATCACCAAAATAGAATTAGAGAAGGATATGAATGGAAAACTGATTTCAAGACTAATAATGGACTATGTAAATGGTTGGTTATTCCTTTTGGGATCACAAATGCTCCTAGTACATTTATGAGGTTAATGAATGAGGTCTTAAAGGAATTTATTGGAAATTTTGTGATAGTCTATCTATATGACATCATGATCTATAGTCAGACAAAAGAGGAAAATTTAAGGCATCTCAAGATGGTTTTGAGTACCCGGGAGGAAAAATTG
Source organism: Picea engelmannii (assembly GCA_009831015.1). Taxonomy (NCBI): domain Eukaryota; kingdom Viridiplantae; phylum Streptophyta; class Pinopsida; order Pinales; family Pinaceae; genus Picea; species Picea engelmannii. The sequence continues at coordinate 171,514 of ML783958.1, read as the reverse complement.
GTGATAAATTTGAGGAGATACAGTTTTATGAAGAGGGAGATGATATATTTTGGGTTTGTAGTATTTGAATAAGGTTTGAAGATGGACCTAGAAAAGGTTCAAGCAATTGTGAATTGGCCAACCCCAAGAAATGCATTTGAGGTAAGAATTTTCCATGGACTTGAAAGTTTTTATAGAAATTTCATTAGAAGTTCCAGTAATATATGTGCACCTATTGTAGAAACTATTAAAGAAAGCAAACAACAATTCAAGTGGACTGAAGAAACTAATAGAAATTTTAAACTATTGAAGAAAAAGATTATTGAAAAGCATGTGTTAGCTTTGCCAAGCCTTGATAAATTCTTTCAAGTTGATATTGATTCTAGTGGGACTGCAATAGGAGTTGTCTTGATTCAGGATCAAAGACCAATTGCATATGTTAGTGAGAAATTAAATGAAGAAAAACATAAATATTCCTCTTATGACAAGGAATTTTATGCAATTATTCAAGCACTTAAGAGGTGGAGGCATTACCTTATGCCCAAGGAATTTGTTTTGTATAGTGACAATCATGTATTACAATTTATAAGTAGCCAACCAAAATTGAATCAAAAACATACCAAGTGGGTTGAATTTCTGCAGAATTTTACATTTGTAATTAAACACACAAGTGGTAAGACTAATAAGGTTGTTGATGCTTTGAGTAAAATTAATTTAATTTTTCAAGAATTTCAAGTCAACAATTTAGGCTTTGATGGTTTAAAATAAATGTATCAAGAAGATGCATATTTAAAGGATGCCTATGCAGCTTTTGAAAATCCTATTGCTAGTAACATAAGTCAATGGTTCGACTATATGATACAAGAAGGACCATTGTTCAAGAACAATAAATTGTGCATACCAAGGTGTTCAATGAGGGAGAATCTGATCAAAGAAAAACACAGTGGAGGAATGTCAAGACATTTTGGACAAGATACAACCTTTTCTCTGTAGGATTAAACCAATATCCAAGACCTAATTGTGAGAAGGAAATACTACACTGGCTAATTGAAAGAGAGAGAGAGGAGAGAGAAAAATAGAATCAATATTCACACATAAGAGACTAAGAAACCAACTCTAATCACAATGTATTAATCCTTGATAATGAGCACAATATATAGGATTCTCCATGTGAGGAGTAATGTGCACTAGGTTGATATTTTTGTGTGCATGATTGAGTTAAAAGTAACTTCTCCCAATAGCAACAATTAACTAAAGTCAAAAGTTGCTAATAATAATAAAAGGTCAAAAATATAAGTGCAAAGTTAGTGAGAACTCTACATGAATTCAACATGCATTCCATAATAGAAAACATCTCCTAGAATAAGACTAGAGTCCAAGAATGGAACTAAAGTCCTAATTGAGTGAGAATTTACTAATTATGGAAAGTCATTAAATAAGTGAAGTGAGTTAACTCCAAGTATTAGATGGTTAATGTTCACTTCCCTAGGAGGATAATATCATTACCAAAGTGCGCTCTATAGCCATGAAATAAGAAATATCTCCTAAAATTAAGGAAATATGAATTATCTCTTAAAAAATAGGAATTTTCCTAATGGTGGCTAAAAATAGGAATTGACCTAATGGTAGCTAACAAATAGGAATTTACCTAATGGGGGTTTATGAGCCCATGGGTTTGGAAACTCATGGTATTTTCCCATGCTATTACATATAGGAATCCACCGCCTATAAATAATAGTCCTCCTAAATAGTAGGAAAAGGGGAAAAAATGAGTATGTCACTAAGTATGTAGTTGAGCATGTATCCCAACACCCCCCCTAAAACACAACTGGGGTGTGCACAATGATGAGTCCCAAAAATATAAATCCATGTTAGGTACTCATGTACAACTATATATGCATAGCAATTGAACAAAAGTGAGTTAAAGAGGGAAAACCCATGGGAATAAACCCCACCCCCCTCAAAATATGTTGCTAACAAGAAAATAATGCTAACGTGTTCAACTGCTAAGATGATGTATCCCTCACTCCTATAATTTACCTCAATAATACAAACTTATGTTCGGTGAAAGGCTTAGTGAATATGTCTACCACCTACTCTGAAGATGGATAGAAATGCATATCAATGACTCCATCTAGAATCTATCCTTGAATAAAGTGCATATGAACCTCAATGTGCTTGTTTTGCTACCTCTGAACTAGGTCTCTACAGAAATTGAGAGTACTCTGATTATCACACCAAATAATTGTCAGACAATGAAAATGAACTCCCAACTCTGTAAGAAATTGTTGCAACCAAATAGCCTGAGTAGTAACGTTCACTGCACCCCTGTACCTTGCCTCTGTCGATGATAAATAAATTGTTGATTGCTTCTTACTTGACCAACATATAGGTCCTGATCCAAGGTAGAGGACATATCCTAAAGTGGACTTGCAATTAGTGCTATCTCCTGGCCAATCTAAGTCTGTGTAACCAACAAGATCCAAGGAAGATCTTGCTTCATAGTGTATACCAAAACTGGTAGTCCCCTTGACATATCTGAGAATCCTCTTTGTTTCCTTCTAGTGAATCTCATGAGACTTTTGCATGTACCTGAAAAATGATCCAACTACATAAGATATTTTTGATCGAGAGTGTGTAAGGTAGAGAATACTCCCCACCAACTCTTGATATCTAGTACAATCAACCAAAGGTGATGCACCGACATCATATAGTCTAACCCATGACTAAAAGGGTGTTGGATTTGGCTTGAAATATATCATATAAAACCTATCAAGTAGATATATGGAATACTTGGACTGAGAAATCTTGATTCTTGAATCATTCTGGCTGATTTCAATACCAAGAAAGTAATGTCCCATATCTGTCATGCTAAGCGATCTTCACTGCAGAAATGGAGGAGGCTAAGCTCCCTGTGATGAGTAAATCATATAAATATAGAACTATCAGTAGAAGCTAATATGTGTTCCTCATCATATTCACATTAGTATATTATATACACCTAAGAAAACCTCTAGAGAGAAGATAAGAGTCCATTTTAGCATACCATGCCCGAGGTGCTTGTTTAAGTCTGTACAATGACATCCTCAACCTACAAACTAATGACAGATGTTGAACATATCGCTTTGGATTCTCCATACATATCTCCTCATTAATATCTCCATATAATAGTGCATTATTCACATCCATATGGTGTACCTCCAAATTTCTAGCTGCTGCAATAGCTAAAGCTAATTGAATGGAATCAATCTTGGCAACCGATGAAAAATTCTCCTCATAGTCAATTCCTTGTACCTGTGAGAAACCTTTAGCTACTAACTGAGACTTATAATTTGTAATGTATCCATAATAATCCCTCTTTTTATTGAAAATTCACTTACATTTAACAATCTTCTTGTTGGAAGGTGGAGGAACCAACTCCCATGTGTTGTTCTCTATTAGGGAATTATACTCCTCTTTCATAGCTTCCTCTCAATGGGGGTTTCCTTTATCCTATGCATAATACTGAGGATTTGATCCAAGTAACATATAAAAATAAGTATGGATCAATGGCTCCATGGTAGTAAAATTTTGTGAAGGCTCCACAAACTGAGATATGGTCCCCGTGGATCAGCAAGATCACCCACTAGATCACTTGTTGCATGAAGATTTTGTTATTCCCATCATGGTCAATGATCTGGAACTGAAAATTCTTTCTACTGATAAGAAATATCATATATATCATATTTAGAGCTCTAATCATAAATATGATTGGAAGGAGTCTCATAAAGTTCCACAACTAGTGGTCGTTGAGATGGAGGTGTGGATTGCTTCGGAAGTACCTGTGAAGGACCCTCTTCAAACTTAACGATCCTTTGAATGAATAGTGTATATGAAGTATTATCTAATAACCTATATCCCTTCAATCCCTCTGGATATCCAACAAAAATACACTCCTTACTCTGATATTCCATAGCTTTCCTCCTATCGAAAGGGATCCTATCCCATGCACGTGAATTGAAAATTCCGAAGTGAGTGACTTCCAGTTTCTTCCCCTCTCCAAGCCTCATATGGAGTGAATCCCTTGACTGATTTATGAGGAAATACATTATAAATGTAGGATGCATAGTTGATAGCTTCAACCCATAATTTGGAGGTAGTTCTCTATCCTGCAACATGTAGTTGGCCATCTCTTTCAATGTCTTGTTCTTTATCTCTGCTACCCCATTTTGTTGTGTAGTATATTGGATAATGTGTTGCAACTCTATACATGATTCTGAACAAAGATGCTCAAAATAATTATTGACATACTCTCCTCCATTGTCTGTGTGAAGCTTCTTAATCCTCTTCCTTGTTTGGTTCTCATCTAGATGCTTGAAATATTTAAGACACTCAAAGACCTCATATTCTAATTTGAAAAAGTAGACCCATGTAAATCTTGAAAAATCGTCAATGAAAGTAAGAACATACTTAGATTTACTGATCAATGGGAGTGGGAAAGGACCTGTAATGTCAATGTGAACCAACTCTAGAAGTGATGATTCCCTCCATGCTTTACCTATGTTGAACTTCTCCTTAGGATGTTTTCCCAGTATACATCCCTGGAAAAAACCATCTGTGTACTAAATGTGGGGTAATCCATCTACAACTCCACCCTTACTAAGGTGATCTAAATATTTAAAATTCAGATGTCCAAACCTCTCAGGCCACAACCTGGACTATACATTAGCATGTGTTAGAAGAGATACATAATCATATTTATGAGTGAAGTTAGAGAAGGTGTACAACCTAGAATGGTGATTAACCTCATCAACAACAATTTGTGAACCATCTGACAAGTCAAAAATAATAACTGAGTCTGGATTGAACTCCACCTTCTTTCCTAAAAATGAATGAGTGATTTGATAGACTGAGAAAAGATTCACCAACATATTTGGAACATTAAGTACATCTTGAAAGAATCCATGGTCTAGATCAACTCTACCCCTACCACACACCTCTGCAAGAGAATCATCTCCCATAAATATCAGTGGTCCAAAACAAGTCTCCAAGTATGAAAAAATTATATCCGATAAGGCCATGTGATGGTTAGCCCCTAAATCAAGCACCCAAGAATTAGGAGAAGATGAAATATAAATTAATGCATGATCATTACCTCTTTATGATGATGGATTTTTCCTTGCATTATCTGGAATACAATCCTCGAGGCAATGTTGCTTAAGTGTTTGTGCCATGAGACCTATGGTCTTTTTCATGCAAGAACTCTCAAGATGGAACCCCCTATTACAATAGGAACACTTTGTATTCTCGTTCTTTGCTTTTGATTCCTTTGAACTTGAAATCTCATCTATGGACTTTTGTTTACCTTCCTTCTTGTTCTATTGGTCCTTCTTACCATTGTTCTTCTGCTTATTCTTCTTTGAGCTTCCTTGAGCTGTTAACACATGGGGCTTGGAATTCTTAAGTGCCCCTATTTGGATGAGATTTGTTTTCTCATGGACAAGTGACTCCATGAAATCATATAGGGATGGCATATTCCATGTAGACCCCATATCTAACCTGGTAGTATGAAAATAATAAGTGTAGACATAATACTCTGGTCCTAGTTTTGTTATAATTGAAAAGATTAATTGTTCATCTTTCTTATCAATTCCACAAGCCTTAACATGAGAAACAAAAGTTTTAACCTTACAAAATTAGTCATGTAGGGTCTCAAAATCTATTGGATTCAATGCATCTAGATCATTCTTTGGTTGATGACCTCTTATGTTTTCTTTCTTTCCTAGCAAATTCTTCAACTTTGTCCAAACATCATTAGGAGTCTTGAAATTATCGACATGAAATAGGATATTTGGAGAGATGCTCAAGCACAATATCCCATAGGCTTCATCCATTCTGTTGATGTATTTTTATTTCTATATGGATAAAGTAGGCTTGACCTCAGTCCCCATGGTGATCCTATACAAACCCTTGCTTTGAAGTAGAAGCTCTATCTTGGGCTTCCACTTAAAGTAGTTGAATGGTGTCAAGATCACTGAAGAAGATGGATGATCCATAGTTATCTATGGGATATCCAATCTAATCTATAAACCTACAATAAAATTGAATACTCCCTCACAATAATGGCTCAGATACCATGTAGTATTAAACCACAATCCAAGAACTAATTGTGAAAAGGAAATACTACACTAGCTAATTGCAAAAGAGAGAGGGAGGAGAAAGAACAATAGAATCAATATTCGCACATAAGAGACTAAGAAACCAACTCTAATCATAATGTATTAATCTTTGATAATGAGTACAATATATAGGACTCTCCACATGAGTAGTGTGCACTAGGTTGGCATTTCCATGTGCATGCTCAAGTAAAAAAGTAACTTCTCCCAATAGCAACAATTAACTAAAGTCAAAAGTTGTTAATAATAAGAAAAAGGTAAAAAATATAGGTGTGAAATTAGTGAGAACTCTACTTGAAGTCAATATGCATTCCATAATAGAAAATATCTCTTAGAATAAGACTAAAGTCCAGGAATGGAACTGAAGTCCTAACTGAGAGAAAAATTCTAATTATGGAAAGTCATTGAATAAGTGAAGTGAGTTAATTGTTGGTTGTGGAGCTTGATTATCTTCTTGTTTCATAGGTATTTTTTTTCAATCGTGTTTATACCCCATCAAGACTTTACACCCCTCCATGTGGGGGGATTCCAGGGGGGATTTCCCCCTCTACGAGGTGTTGTAACAGATGTTGGAAATTGTTCTACTCAATTTCTTTATCCAAAATGTGTTTGAGAATCACATCAAGCTTATTAACCAACTAGGGATCTCAACTCCAAATTACCTCTAACTTGAATCATATTGTTGAAGACATTGTAGGGCCTTTTTGGAAGAAAGATTCGTGTTCTAGGTCTCTCACTATGCTTCTAATATGTCATTCTTTCCACAAAGGCAAGCAAATGGTGTAGAATTTATTTCTACCTATTTTCAACCACAAAGATTTGAATGAGGAAAGTCACATGACTACTTCGTCCAATTGATTTTGGAATCTTTGAACTTTTCCTCCGCTACCTCTTGAGATTTGGCCAAGTGTCCTTTCCTATTGGAGGATCAGTTGTTGTTGGTAGTAGAGGATTTTATTTCAGAGCATTTGAACTTGTTAAATAAACAAAAAGGAAATTTACAATATCAAGAAATTCCAATCAGAAATTTTTAAAGCAGGGCAGGAGCTCTTTGGCGCAACAATAAGACTCTCATCTATTTATTGTCGAGGTTGTATGTTAAAGTAATGTTGTTTGATTCTACCTTTTAAATGGATAGGGACAATGGAGGCTGCTATAGAACAATTCTTGTCAGTTGCTAATGATGCTAAGTTACATGGAGAAATGTACAGGCAACTTGCTAGGCTTGTGATTAAAATACTCCTTGCATGGAAGAAACACGTCCAAGGAGGGATGCATTATTGGAAAAAATTTAAAGGATAAGTTGCAACACCTTGCTGGACAGCAATCTGGTTTTCTTGATTCTCTTTCTCTCACAGTAAAAGACTGAATATCAACATTGCAAGAACTTCAGAGCAAACATGATGAACTTGAAGCAAAATTCTTTGAGGAAAGAGCAGCATTGGAATCTTAATGTCAGAAGTTGTATGATCCACTATAATCAAAGCGATTTGAAATTGTAAATGGTATCACTGATGTTGAAGGAAAGGATGAGCCTGAGAATAATACTACAACTGATGAGAACAAAGAAGAAGATAAAGGAGTTCCCGAGTTTTGGCTCACTGCAAATAAAGGCCAACGAAGTGCTTTCAGTACAGATAACAGACCGTGATGAAGATGCTCTGAAGTATCTAAAGGATATTAAGTGTTGCAGAATTGATAACCCCAAGGGTTTCGAGATTGATTTTTACTTTGACACGAATCCCTTTTTCAAGAATTTTGTGTTGACAAAGACCTACCACACGATTAATGATAACGAACCCATTTTGGAGTGGGCAATAGGGACAGAGATTGATTGGTATCTGGGAAAAAATGTGACTCAAAAGCTTATGAAGAAGAAGCCCAAGAAAGCCAACATTGTTCAAAGAAGTGGACCGGTCTCCTGAGTGCAAACAACAATAAATCACCGAATACCTCTTATATTACTTCACATGCCGCATGCACGAAACACCACGAAGAGCACCCACACAAAATTCACAAAATTTAAACCTCACTATTTCAGGATTTTGACCATTGTTTGAAAAACGACATTATGCCACTTCCTCCGAAAGCTCGAAGGCTAAAATCATGGTTCCAATCACACTCATCACGCCGATGGGCAGGGTTATGTTTGTCAATTATAAATCTAATAGTCGTATTCGCACACAGCCAGGAAGGGAGAGGGCCCTACAATTGATATATACCTTGGTACGATGTATTCGTGCGTTGGGGTGTGGCAGCATGACAGAGTGGAGATCATCGCCAAATCAGACAACTCCCTTTTATGTGGGTTTCACTAATACTGAGCACCTCATTGGAGACACTGCAAAGAATTAGGTTGCCATGAATCCCACCAACACCATTTTTTATGCTAAGAGATTGATTGGAAGGCGTTTCAGTGATGCTAGTGTCCAGAATGACATCAAGTTGTGGCCTTTCAAGTTAATTCTAGGCCCCGGTGATAAGCCCATAATTGTTGTTAACTACAAAGGCGAGGAAAAGCAGTTCACTGCAGAAGAGATCTCGTCCATGGTGTTGATGAAGATGAGGGAGATTTCAGAGGCCTATCTTGGTATACAAATAAATAATGTCGTGGTTACTGTTCCTGCATATTTCAATTATTCCTAGAGGTAGGCCACCAAGGATGTTGGCGCAATTGTTGGATTGAATGTGATGAGAATTATCAATGAGCCCACTATTGCTGCTATTGCATATGGTTTGGACAGGAAGGCTGGCAGTGTGGGTGAGAAAAATGTGTTGATTTGGGTGGTGGAACATTTGATGTTTCACTTCTGACTATTGAAGAAGGTATTTTTGAAGTGAAGTCTACTATTGGAGACATCCATTTGGGTGGCGAGGATTTTGATAATAGGATGGTTAACCACTTTATACAAGAATTCAAAACTTTAGTCGGCAATCTCTTCAAAGGAACAAGAGTAGACGGACAACTCAACTCTTACCAGCTTGGCTCCAGATCGAATAGAGGTTTCCTCAGATAAGGAACATGTGTCCCTTAATACAACTCATGCGCATGGAGGCGAATCAAATGCATATACTTCTATAGATAGTTCGCTAGAAATTAGGATTTATTTGTGCTTTTAAATCAGTTTGGATTACTGTTATGATTAGTTTAAGATGGTTGATAATTAGTTTACTTTCAGTTAGGTGTTAGAATCCAACGATGACAATTCATCTTCTCAAGACAGAAGAGTTATATAAAATGATGATCGATTGTAAAAATAGGGGGGGAACTCTTTTGAAGAGGGCTCCTATTGAATGTGGAGATATTCTGAAAACCTGGAATGGAGTAATGCAGGAGAGATGTGTTCACTTGATATGTGAGATTCATCACAGTCAATTCTTTCAGTATGTTCTCTATTTTGTCATTGTCATATTGTCTATCTATTCCTTTATCGACTGAGTTAAAATTTGTTTGGAATTCATTTTACATGCTCCTTACACACAGTTGATAGGTGTTGTGTTTCGATGGTGACGAGTCCGAATTCACTCAAGATAAGTGCTATGTATCTAGTTATTAGCCTCCAGTCTTTTTCCTCTAAAGTTGTAGTGAAAATTCATCCTTGTTAGATGCTTTCATTATGATGGTCTTTTCCTTTTCTTTTTCTGCTACTATATCATGATTATCAATTGTTGAAAGATAGACTTACTTTGCCTCATTTCCCTCAAGTGGAAAAATCACTGCCATTATCCCTTTTCTTTGGTTTTCACTTGACTCCATCGCCCAATAGGCCCTTTTCAAATCTGTGCAACCACCAAACTTATCAAAATATCTTGTCTTATAAAAAATCTGGCCTTCTTACTCCTGCTTACTAAATATTCTTTGAGTATAAAACCTTGCTTATTGAGAAAGCCCTATCTGAGTGTATTAGGTCAGAAACACACTCTAAAGAGATTTTCAGGGATTGGCTTGCTGCAACCCAAGTCAATCTCCGAACAACAAATAAATTATTCTTTTAAAATGTGTTAGGGCTTGGTTCTATTACAACCTAGAGTCGATTCTTGCGACAACACGAGGTCTGAGGGAAAATCCCTCGAAGGAAAAAATTGTCTTGTAAATGTCTATTATAATTTCATAGTAAATATGGACCATTCATTATAAGGTCACAGAACTGACGGTAGAAGTTATGTTAGGTTTTTTTGTCCTAGATTGCAACCCTCTTTTATGAGGGAAATGTATTGCGGTTGTGTATCATTGTGAATATTGTATTCTGGGAGAGGATACTGTGAGAGAAAGAAGAGGAAGTTACAACAGGTGTGTTGTAGGTTGTATCCCTTCATATGCTAGATAATTAAAAGGAAGAACCTAGCAATTTCTTTGGTGGACGTAGCCCACACTGGGTGAACCACGTATATTTGTGTCTCTATTGTATTGTGTACCTTCTGTGTTTTATTTCTACATTTTTTTTATTTTATTTCTCTGTGATCCTGTTTTTCTAACAACTGGTATCAGAGAGAAAGGTAAATCATAGGAAAAGAGGGTTCTTGGTTCAAGTGGGAACAATGGTGGAAGATGGAAAGTTTAGGGTCGAGAAATTTAACGGCCAAAAGGATATGTTTCTACCATTGGGTGGACTAACAAATAAGCCGACAACCATGAAGGACGAAGAATGGGAGGTTCTTGACAGAAAGGCACTAGGAACGATACGAATGAGCTTGGCAGCATCAGTGGCTTTTAATATTTTGAAAGAAAAAACAATGAAGGATTTGATGGATGCATTGGCTAAACTGTATGAAAAACCCTCGGTGTCTAATAAGGTATTTCTAATGAAGGGATTATTTAATATGAAGATGTCATAAGGTGGGTCTATTGCAGATCATTTAAATGAATTTAATATGGTTACTAATCAGCTAAGTTCTGTAAAAGTGGACTTTGATGATGAGCTCGGGGCTCTTCTAATCTTGTGCTCATTTCTAGAAAGATAGAACGGCTTGGTCATGGCTGTAAGTAACTCTTTCTATGGTTCAAACACTCTAAAATTTGATGATGTTGTTGGTGTTATCCTTAGCGAGGAAATGCGACAGAAAAACACAAGTGAGACATCAGGTAATGTGTTAAACATGGAGAATAGGGGAAGACAAAATGGTAGAGGAAAGGGCTCAGGGAACTGCGAGAATTATAGGTAGGGAAGATCCAAATCCATACCAGGAAATATAGAGTGTTGGAATTATGGGAAGAAAGGACATTTGAAGAAATATTGCATAGCTCCAAAGAAACAAAGAGATGGACAACAAGAGAAAAATCAGAAAGCAAATGTAACATGTGATGAGTTACAAGATGCTTTGATTCTTTCTTTAGATAATATTTCTGAGTATTGGGTAGTAGATTCAGGGGCTTCATTTAATGCCACACCCCATAGGAAAAAATTTCTAGATTATGTTCAAGGTGATTTTGGACAGGTTCATTTGAGTGATGATGCACCATGCAAAATTGTTGGAATGGGAAAGGTACAAATAAAACAAAGGAAAGGAAACCAGTGGTTGTTGAAAGAGGTAAGACATGTTCCAAATATAAGGAAAAATATAATTTCAACGATGAATTTGGAAAGTGAAGGTTGTATATCCATATTTACAGATAAGGTGTGGAAGGTCACCAAAGGATCATTGGTGATAGCAAAAAGAGAGAAGGTAGGTACATTATATTTATGTATTGGTAATAATGACTCTTCTATCTCTTTAGCTTCTACAAGAGTGGATACAACACTATGGCATCATAGGATTGGATGCATGAGTGAGAAGGTGATGCAAATACTTGACAAAAGAATTTTTTTTCCAGATCTTAAACAAATTGATTTGGATTTCTGTGAGCATTGTGTTTATGGAAAACAAAAGAGAGTCAAATTTCTCAGAGTTAGAAAATAAAAGGTGAGTGAAAGGTTAGAGCATACAGATGTATGGGGACCAGCTCAGGTATCATCTCTTGGTGGCTCTCGTTATTATGTTACTTTTATTGATGATGCAACTAGAAAAATGTCAGTTTATTGCATTCGACAAAAATCTGATTTTTTTTATACTTTTAAGAAATGGAAAGCTTTGGTTGAGAATGAGACAGGAAAAAGGTTGAAGTGTCTCAGATCACAAAATGGAGGTGAATATTGCAGCAAGGATTTTTATGATTACTTTTCATACCATGGGATTCGTACAGAGAATATATTTCTAGGAACACCACAAGGAAATGGTGTGTCAGAAAGGATGAACATGACAATCATGGAGCGTGCAAGGAGTATGCGATTACATGCTAGTTTTCCCTTACACTTCTAGGCAGATGTTGTAGAAATTGTTGTTTACTTAATAAACATAGGACCTTCAAGCTCTTTTAATGTTGGAATTCCAAAGGAGACATGGATAGGTAAAAAGGTAAACTACTCTTTTTTGAAGACTTTCAGTTGTGAAGCATTTGTCCATATTGATAAAGAAAATAGAACAAATCTTGAAGAAAAATCCAAGAAGTGTACCTTTATTGGATACGGTCTTAATGATTTTGGTTATCGCTTATGGGATTATGAAAATCACAAAATCATTAGGAGTAGAGATGTCATATTCAATGAGAAGGTCATGTACAAAGATCAGTTGCAGGGAAAGATACAAGAAAAAGAAAAACCAGAATACACAGTGCTTTATAAGATCATTGAAAAAGAAATTCCAAAGGTACCAAAAAATCAAAATGTACAACAACATGAGAAACAGGTACCTCAAACTCTTGCAAGTGTTGTTAGAAGATCTACCAAGTTAAGTAGACCCCCTGAACAATACTCTCTTTCATTGTATTATTTATTGTTGACTGATTCTGGTGAACCAGAATGTTATGAAGAGGCAATGCAGGTAGACACTAAAAATAAGTGGGAGAAATGCATGAAAGAGGAAATGGTTTCCTTGGTAAATAACCAGACTTGAGACTTGGTTCAATTTTCTACAGGAAAAAGAGCATTGTAGAATAAATGGGTTTACAAGTTGAAGGAAGAAGATGGAGGAAAAAAGCAGTACAAGGCTAGACTTGTTGTAAAGGAGTTTGCACATAAGAAAGGTATAGATTTTGATGAAATATTTTATCCTGTTGTTAAAATGACTTCAATTAGGACTATTTTAATTCTTGTGGTAGTAGAAGATTTTCATCTTGAACATTTAGATGTAAAAATAATTTCTGTCCATGGGGATTTGGAGGACGAGATTTATATGCAACAACCACATGGGTATGAGGTCAAAGGGAGGGAGAATTTGCTATGCAGGTTGAAGAAGATCTTGTATGGCCTAAATCAAGCTCTAAGGAAGTGGTATTTGAAGTTTTGATAGGTTTATGACAAAACAAGGTTATAGTAGATGCCATTCTGATCACTATGTTTATTTTAAAAGGCTAGAAAGTGGAAGTTATATTATCTTGCTAGTGTATGTAGATGACATGCTTGTTGTAGATTCTAATATGTAGGATATAAATGAGCTCACGAATAAATTAGCTGATTTATTTGTGGCGAAGGATTTGGGTGCTACAAAGAAAATCCTTGGTATGAGAATAACAAAAGACAGGAAAAATCACAAATTGACATTGTCTCAGGGTGAGTACTTAGAGAAGGTGTTGGAGAGGTTTAGAATGCAGAATGAAAAACCAATTAGTACACCTTTGGCCAACCATTTCAAATTAACTAAGGAAATGTGTCCCAAGACACAGGAGAATATAGAATACATGTCCAGGGTCCCTTATTCATCATCAATTGACAACTTGATGTATGCGATGGTTTGCACAAGACCAGGTATTGCACATGTAGTCAGAGTTGTGAGTAGGTATATGAACAATCCATGTAAAGAACATTGGGAGGAAGTAAAGTGGATTCTCAAGTATTTGAAAGGTACTACTAGTCATGAATTATGTTTTGGAGGTTCAGACATTGTTCTACAGGGATATGTTCATTCAAATATGGAAGGTGATAAAGATAGTGGGAGGAGCAGCACAGGGTATGTTTTTAATGTAGGTGGAACAATAGTAAGTTGGATTTTGAAACTGCAAAAGGTTGTTGCACTTTCCAAAACAGAGGCAGAGTATGTTGCTGCTACAAAGGCTAGTAAAGAGATTATTTGGTTACAAAGGTTTATGGAGGAATTGGGAAAGAAGTAAGAGAATACCAAGTTGTACTGTGACAACGAGAGTGTCATTCATCTTGAAAAGAAATCATCCTTCCATTCAAATACTAAGCATATACAACTCAGGTACCATTTCATACAATCCATCTTCGAAGATGGAAATTTGAAGTTGGAAAAGATACACACTATCCAGAATCATGCAGACACGTTAACAAAGGGAGTAACCACGAAGAAATTGAGTTCCTACTCAGTTTCAGTTGATCTTCAAGCATGAAGGTGAAGATGAGAAATTTTTCTAGGTCCAAGGTAAAGTATAGTCCAGTAGGTACAACAACAGTGCAATTGTTGTGATCAGTCTCCAAGTGGGAAATTGTTGGTTGTGGAGCTTGATTATCTTCCTGTTTCATAGGTCTTTGTTTCCAGCCCTGTTTATGCCCCATGAAGACTATACACCCTGGAATATTGTACACCCCTCTACACTAGGGAGGTTTCAGAGTGGGATTTCCCCCCCTTTGGGGTTCGGGGGGCTCATCCCCCCGGCCGGGGGCTCCGAGGGAAAGTGGGCCCTCGGGGGAGAAGCCACCGAAGGATGAAATTGCCTTGTAAATGTATATTGTAATTTCATAGTAAATCTGGACCGTTCATTATAAGATCGCATTTCTGAGGGTAGAAGTTATGTTAGGGTTTTTTTTCCTAGAAGGAAACCCTCTTTTATTAGGGAAATGTATTGCAAATGTCTATCATTACGAATATTGTATTCTGAGAGAGGAGACTGTGAGATAAAGAAGAGGAAGTTGCAATGGGTGTGTTGTAGGTTGTATCCCTTCATTTGCTGGAAAATAAAAAGGAAGGACCTGGAAATTTCCCTGGTGGACGTAGCCCACACTAGGTGAACCACGTATATATGTGTCTCTATTGTATTGTGTCTCTTCTGTGTTTTATTTCCACATTTGTTTTAATTTTATTGCTCTGCGATCCTGTTTTTCTAACATTAACTCTAAGTATTATATGGGTAATGTTCACTTCCATAGGAGGCTAATATTCTTACAAAAGTGTGCTCTATAGCCATGAAATAGAAAATATCTCCTAAAATTAAGGAAATATGAATTATCTCCTAAAACATAGGAATTTTCTTGATGGTGGATAAAAAGTAGGAATTTACCTAATGGTAGATAAAAAAATAGGAATTTACCTAATGGTGGTTTATGAGCAATGGTATTACATATAGGAATCCATCGAATAAAAATAGACCTGTTATAGATAGACATGTTATAAATAACTATCCTCCTATATAGTTGGAAAAATGGAAAAATATGAGTATGCCACTAACTATGTAGTTGAGAATGTACCCAAACATGCTCAAGTAAATGATTTTTATTATTGGCCAAGAATGAAAAATAAAGTGAAGAAATTTGTGAAGAAGTGCAGAATTTGTTAGCATGCTAAAGGGAGAAGTTAGAATACAGGGTTATATCATCCACTACACATTCCAAGTAGGCCTTTAGATGCAATGAGTATGGATTTTGTGTTGGCATTTCCAAGAAAATAGAGAGGTAATGATTCAATCTATGCTGTGGTAGATAGATTTTCAAAAATGGCTCATTACATTTCTTGTACCAAGACTAGTGATGCGATAAATGTTGCAAATTTGTTCTTTAAATAGGTTGTAAGGTTGCATGGTTTACCAAAAAGTATAGTTTCTAACAGAGATAGTAGATTTGTGGAACACTTTTGGAGATCCTTATGGAAACATCTTGGTACCAATCTCAATTTTGGCCGAGCCTATCATCCACAGACTGATGGATAGACCGAGGTAGTAAATAAAAGTCTAGGAAATATTTTGAGAAGCTTTGTGAATGAGAACCCTAGGTAGTGGGATGAGATGCTTGCTCAAGCTAAATTTTCATATAATGAATCACCAAATAGAAGCACAGGGTTGAGTCCATTCCAAATTTTGTATGGAATGCATCCTAGGGGAGTGTATGAGTTAAGAGATTTGGGAAAGATGGAATTAAGAAGTGTTGATGGTGAGGATTTTGTAGTGAGTATACAAGAGTTGCAGTAAAAAGTCAAGAAAAAATTGCAAGAGAGCAACCACAAGTATAAGAAAAGAGTAGACATGAAGAGAAGACCAGTGGATTTTGAGGTTGGGGACTTGGTCATGGAATATTTGAGAAAAAGAGGTTTCCTATAGGGACTTATAACAAATTAAAGCTTAAAAAGTTTGGACCGTGTAAAATTTTAAGGAAATTTTCTTCTAATGGCTATGAAATAGAACTTCCAAGTGGCGTTGGAATTTCTCCAATCTCTAATTTTGTGGATTTGTATCCCTTGAAGGAGACAGAGGATGTTATAGTAGATGAACATGTGAGTGATGGAGATCGGACCATAGGATGGAAATAATAGCTACCCAGAGAAGTGCAAAAGGATATTGAGACATTATTGGATATGAAACTATTGAAGAAAACTGAAGAAAAAGAATATTTCTAGTACTTGGTCAAATGAAAAGGTCAACCAACAGAGGATGCTACTTGGATGACATTAGCTCAAGTTTCCAAGTATGGTGTAGACCTTGAAGACCTGATGAATAGTTCTTTTCTTCCCCATGAGTCTGATGCAGGAGCATCTAACAACAAGTTCTAGAATTGATCTCAAGTATCAAAGACATTTACCAAGGGAGTCGATTCCCTAATTTCTTTTATTATATCTTTAATAATTATGAAATGTATCTAGAAGACATTTTTGTTGTGTTTGTTTGATTAGATATCGAGTTGTTTGTCATAGGTGTTAAGTCTGTTGTTAAATACTAAGAAGAGATATCTAGTTTAGGAATTTGTTAAGATAACTCGGGATTCATTTGTTTGTGAGCTATCAAAGGGCTCGAGATATATTGAATGTTTTGTAAGAGGTAGAGGGGAGAGAGTGTGTGATATTCACATAGGTCTTAAAGACCAAGAAGGAAAGAGATTTCATGTGTAAATTTACTCCTTCATTGATAAAAAGAAAGAACAAAGTGTGTGGTGTTGTCGCGCAGTGTGAATGCATTTTGTCGCATTGTGTGTTGAATTTTTAAACTCTATGTATAAGCTATCTTGGAAGAATCACAAGTTTATGTGATTACAAGAAGACCATGCACAATTAATTTCAGCAAGTTTTAAAATTTCGTTTAAAAAAATATTTCATGAATATTTGTCTTCACAAGAAGAAGCAATCACTATTGGGCACAATGGAGCAACTCGTAAAGATCTATGAAAAGTTAGTATTGTTGCAGGATTCTACATGCAAAGTAACCTGCAACATACCCACATTATTTGTTAAATTTCATACAAAATTGTCTACGACAGATTTTGTCAACATTGTTCATTGATGCTTCTGCACAAAGGTATATCTGCATAGCGGTAATTCTGCACAAAGTTGTCTATGACAGAGCGTAATTTAACGCTATAGGTAAAAGGAAAAATTTGAACTCTTGTTCGTGTTGATCCGAGGCTAGACAGGTAGTTGAATATTGACTGGGACAGAGTGTTGAAAACTATGTGAATGTGGGTTGAAGTTGGTGGTAATTTCCATCACTTGTGGTGATTATATTTGTAGATATTTGGTGCTTAACTTCGTATCTTTGCTAGCATGATCATATATCTGGTAGAGATCAAGAAAAAAATGTGTGTATCTGGTGAAGATAAGCATGACACGTCATGCAAGAATCAATATGACACCCTTGTGAGGGCATCCAAAAAACATTTCACCCCGGAGGGGGTAACAAAACCTTAATCATGGATTTGTCCCAACAATCAATGCTCCTATCATCACTAGGGGTAGTGGGGTGGGGGCATCTATGTTTTCCTATGGACCATAAAGTCATCATTTATCCATCACAATATGTTTTCCAACACTTGGTTGGAAAACATTCCATCAGCCATTAGGCATAGGCACTTCCAATGAAGAAATCACTTCCAACTTGACACAAATGAAGAACACACACACTCCTTGGTATGTCGATTTCAAACTCCATACACCTCTTCCTATTGCATAAGAGAATCCTGCACCTCATGGATTTGGATGAATGGGAAATTCTCTTCTAACTCCACCCTACCAATGACATCCAGATAAGTTACCTTGACACTCTATGCCATTATGACTTTGACAAGAACCATAATTGTAATACTACATCTATCCCTTTCAACTTGCAAGAAATATCCATACAGTTCATAGAAAACAATTGCTCACACCACAAACTTCCAAAACCATGCTATTCCAATGCACCCTTTTCTAAAACATTGTTCCCCACACAATTCAAAACTCTCTCCATTGTCTTGAAGAACTCCATGGGAAAACTTAACAAACCTCCATTAAGAATGATCATACACGCTATTATAGGTACTGGAAAATCATACTTGATTAGATGCATTAAAGAAACACTTTCCTCAAGCACATAATTCCTTCAAAACCCATTGTTATTTCTTACTCTGACCAGTGTCACAACCTTCAACATCAAAGTATCTACAATCCATTCTTCCCTTCGCATTCCTATAAAGAACTTCATGCCATTAGAAGGAAACTTGCTTTCCATCCTCCAAGAAGACCTTAAGCATATCCGATACATTCTCATTGATAGAAAGAGCTTCATAGGGACAACACTTTTTAGCCACGTCGACAAGTATCTTTGAGAATCATTCCCTCTACATAAAAACACAACTTTTGGAGGTCAATCTATTATTCTTGTTGAATACCTCAAACAATTTCCACATGTCAATGACTATGCAAGCACATCCCATGGATCTGCACTCTGGAATAACTTTAACACAGTGATCACTTTACAAACTATATTTTGTCAACAAGGGGACGACCCATCACAAGTCACCTTCAGGAACATCCTTCACAACATCGGAAATGTAGAACCTTCTCATGTCAAGGACCTTATCCTTCCTTTCTCAAAATGAGTTATGTACTTATTTCCAACCAACATAATCAACAAATGCTAAGGTTTTTAAAAATTCCAATAACACTCTCAAATGCTGAGCAAAGAAACAACCATGTTCCCTCTACATTTGAAGATGAACAATTGAATCTAAAAGTCTTACTTTTCCATGGCCAAATAGTGATATTAACATCTAACTTATGGATTAGATCTAGCCTTGTTAATTGATAGTTGGGTCAAATTATTACCATATTCTACAAAGAAAACCATAAACCTATAGAGCTACCAACATTTGTGGGAGCTTCAGGAAGTAGATTGTCCCTCCATGGGATCCCAACAATCTTGCTATTGTTTCAATTCCACTTATACAAAGGGGGATTCATACTCAAATTCCACTTAAAACGACATGGGAATTAACAATACAGAAATATCAAGAGGTGGCATTACAAAAAGTTACAATTGCCATTGGTACAAATGAACGACAAGGTCTAACCTTCATTACAATATCTAGAGCTTCCTCCTTGAAGGATCTTCACATTTCTCGGCATTTACCTTCGAAAGGTACAAACGAATGAAGGAAAATCCCCATGTGATACAAAGGAAGAAAGAAGAGGCCTTGCTCCATTCGAAAGTTTTGTCATCGATTTTCTCCTCTAACAAGTCCATTTTCATTTTTGTTACTGCACCTTCAGGTTTTGTCATCGATTTTCTCCTCTAACAAGTCCATTTTCATTTTTTTTATTGCACCTTCAGTGGACCTCTCATAACCACATTTCTTATGTAACTACTTATCAACTAAACAAATGCACTTGTCATTATTTCCACCATACATTTCATATTGTCTAGCAATATTTACTTCATTGCAATTTTATACAAACTTGTCTTTAAATTTC
>ML783958.1:118193-141442 GCA_009831015.1 Picea engelmannii | reverse complement strand
TGGGAGGAAGTGCTAGCCTATAGGCTACAGGTCCCACTCTATCTAGAACCTCAAAGGGTCCACAATACCGAGGTGCCAACTTGGCACAAGCTCCCATTTTCAGGGAACTCTTCCTGGGCCTAACTCTGAGATATATGTGGTCTTCTGTCTTGAACTCTCTTGGAGTTCTCTTTTGGTCAGCATAACTTTTCTGTCGGTTCTGAGCGACTTTCAGGTTTTGTTTTATCTGAGTCACCTGTTGTTCCATTTCTTTCAACATGTTGGGTCCAAAATAAATCTTGTTTATGGGATTACTCCAGCTGAATGGAGTGTTACACGGTCTACCATAGAGGACTTCGAAGGGACTCATCTTTAAGGATGCTTGGTAGCCGTTGTTGTAGGCGAATTCTACCAGTGGAAGGTAGTCTTCCCACTTCTTGGGTTGATGCATTACATGCATCCTTAACATATCTTCTAGTATTTGATTCACTCTTTCTGTCTGTCCATCGGTTTGAGGGTGATAGGCGGTGCTAAACAAAAATTTGGTCTCTAAGCCAACCATCAGTGATTTTCAAAAGTTGGAAGTAAATTTTGTGTCTCTGTCAGACACGATCTCTTTTGGCATACCATGCAGTCTGAATATCTCCTTCATGAATACCTGGGCGATGTCTATTGCCTTGCAAGTCGACCTAACGGGGATGAAGTGAGAAGACTTGCTCAATTTATCCACCACCACCATAATGGCATCATTCTGTTTGGTTGACGTTGGTAATCCAGTGATGAAATCCATGGAGATGGTTTCCCATTTCCACTCTGGGATTGGTAAAGGTTGCAATAATCCTGCTGGGTGTCGATGTTCTGCTTTAACCTATTGGCACTCTATGCATTTGGCTAAGTACTTGGCTATGTATTTCTTCAATCCAAGCCAATAAAATTGTTTTCTGGTGGTAGTGATCATTTTCTGGTATCCTGGATGACCCGAGTAGGGTCTTTTATGTAGTTCATCCATAATGAACCTCTTCAAGTTGTCACAATCTAGAATATAAAATCTGTTTCTATAAGTGAGCAGACCTCCTTCAGTCTTCTAGTAGCCTTCATATTTTACTTCGGAGGGTTCTTGTTGTAGTTACATGGTCACGGTCCGAATGAAGGGATCTAGTTCTTGTGCATTTCTGATTCTTTCCTTGACATCCGTCTTGCAGGTGCTCACCACTACCAAGTGAATTGTTTTCATACTTCTGCTAAGGGCATCGGCCACCCTATTTTCCTTTCCTTTAATGTGTTTGATCTCGAAATCAAACTTGCTAAGGAGGGCCATCCACCTAGCTTGTCTAGCATTGAGCTTTGGTTGATCAAACAGGTATCGCAATCCATAGTGATCTGTCATAAGTAAAAATTTTCTTCCCAGGAGGTAATGCCTCCACATTTTCAAGGCATGCACTATGGCAGCCAACTCTAGATCATGGGTCACATAGTTGACTTTGTGCTCATTCAATTTTCGGGATTCATAGCAGATCACGCTTCCTCCATGCATAAGGACTCCTCCGATCCCTTCCTTACAAGCATCTATGCACACGAGGAAATCTGCTTCTGGATCAACGATTTTCAACACGGGTGCACGGGTCAGTAGATGTTTTAGGGTTTGAAATCTTTCTTCACATTTTTGTGTCCACAAGAATTTCGTCCCCTTCTTCTGGAGGGCAGTGATTGGACAACCAATATTGGAGAATCCTTTTATAAATCTCCTATAGTATCCTGCTAATCCCATAAAGGATTTGATGTCTGAAACATCCTTTGGGGTAGGCCATTCCATGATAGACCTGATTTTGTCAAGGTCTACCACTACTCCTTCTTCGGAGAGAACATGGCCTAAGTAATGTATTTGCTTCTGGAAGAATTCACATTTTCTAAATTTGGCATAGAGCTGATGTTCTCTTAGCACTTGTAGCACAAAGTCTAAGATGCTCTTCATGCTCTTTTCTATTCTTGGAGTAAATTAATATATCGTCAATAAATACAAGCACAAATTTGTCTAGGAACTTGTTGAGTACATTGTTCATCAAGCACATAAAAGTGGTAGGGGCATTGGTCAACCCAAATGGAACTACCACAAACTCAAAGTGACCATACCTCATTCGGAAGGTAGTTTTATGGATGTCTTCACCCTTGATTCAGACTTGATGGTATCCCGACCTCAAGTCAATCTTTGAGAAAATAGACGCACCCCACAATTGATCGAACAGGTCATCGATCCTAGGCAAGGGGTACTTGTTATTTATGGTTACCTTATTGAGTTGCCTATAATATATACACAGACTAGGGGTACCATCCTTCTTTTTCAAGAACAAGATTGGTGCTCCCCATGGAGACACGCTGGGCCGAATATAGCCCTTATCCATCATTTCTTTTAATTGCAACTTGAGTTCAACTAGCTCAGGTGTGCTCATCTGGTAGGGTGTCCTAGACACCGACGGCGCTCCCAGTGCAAGTTCTATAGAGAAGTCTATGTCCCTTCTTGGAGGTAGACCCGGTACCTCTTCCAGAAACACATCTCTGTATTCTCTCAGGATAGGGCGATCATCAGGGTTTGGTTTGTCATCTTCGATTGTTTTCAACACCTGTATTTCATATAGGGTACATCCCTTTCGACAATACTTTCTCATTTGCAGAGCTGATATTTGTCTCACTGAGACAAGTTTTCGGATCCCTTGAAGGGTTATCCTCTTCCCTTCCTTACTTAAACATTCTAAGGTCTTATGGTAACAATCCAATCTGGCTTTATGGGCAGCTAGCCAATCCATACCAATCAATAGATCATATGATCCTAGGGGTAATATGTTAAGGGTTGCTTGGGTGGGGAATTCACCCAACATTAATTAGCAGGCTGGTATAACCTTTGCTACCCTTCTTCTGGTGCCAGTGGCTAACTGTACCAACCATGGCTTGGTATTTTTTTGTGGCTGTAGTTTATACTTATCAACAACTTTGGGGGCTATATAACTCAAATTTGAACCGGGGTCAATTAAAAAAAACACTAGATGGTTGGAAATCATACCTTCTATTTCCACGACTGAAGCTTGGTGGTCGGCTTGGTTATTATCCAAGGCTGCATAAATTTGTGTCACACTCTTGGCCACATCATTGATGGTAGTAGCTTCCTATATGTTATAAATTCTCTGGATATTCTGTTGTCGGTGTGGGCAGTCTCTCAGGAGATGTTCTTCTCCGCAACCCCAACATTTCAAAGGTTCTCTCTTTGGGTTATCAGTCTTCACTGATATGGGTCCATAAGTTTTATTTCCGCTCAAGGAGGTAAAATTCTACTGGTGCATACTCCGGGATGGAAAGCTCATTCTTGGGTTCTTCTTATAGTTCTTAAATCCTGGGGATTTAATTCCCCTTTTATGAAATCTTGAACTATTCTTCTGTTTCCATCCTTCGCGAGGTTCTGCTCGATGCCCAAACTGTTCATGACAATATGTTGTCTTTCAAATAGTGCCTTCTAGAGTCTTTGGCTCATCAAATTCAATTCTGTTTCGGTAATCCTTGGGTAGTCCACTGATGAAGCGTTGCACCTTTTCCTTTTCTGCCTTGATATAGGGTACATACCTCAACAAATCGAGGAATTTGTTGACATATTCTTCTATAGTAAGTTGTCCCATTTTGAGTTCATAAAACTCTTTAGTCTTTTCGTCGAAATATTTTTCCGACAGATACTTCTTCCGGAAGTATTTCTCAAACCGTTCCCAAGACAGGTCCTCTTCATGGACCCCTTTCACATTCTTAAGGTCTTCCCACCAAATGGAAGCCTTTCCATTCAAGTTGAAGGTGGCCACTCAGGCCTTCATATTTTCTGAAAAGTCATGGACTCTGAAATACTTCTTTAGTCCAAGTAGCCAGGCCTATGCTTCCTCTCCCTTCTTTATTTCACCGTCAAAGGAGGGTGGTTTGGCCTTTCTGAATTCTTCAAATTTTTGACCTATGGAAGGCTTTTGCTTCTTCTGTTTCTTTCGGGAATAGGAATTGGTTTTGCTGCTAGAAGAGCCTTCTATATCGCCAGCCTCCTTCTCAGAGGAATCACTCGGCACTGGTCCTTTACCTCTGGGGTGGACCTTTTTCAAGGTGCTCCTCTCAGTGTGACCACTAATATGACCATGTTTCTGAGTTTCAGGTTCATGTTGCATTTGTCTTTGTAGATCGGATAATCTCTGCAGTAAAACTGCGTTAATTTTTGTTTGTTTTTCTTGTTCTTTCATCATCCTTTCATTGTCAGCCTTACAGCTCTGTAATTCAACCAAGAGGCTCCTCATAGTCTCGGCTAAGTCTGTAGGGGTCCCTACTGCCCTCCTTTCGTCAGACTCTTCGTCTCTATTGTGGGAGCCTTCTCCCACTTCATGGTGAGTCACCATACTATGCGTTGATAATTTCTCGTGGTTGATCTTCCACTTGTGTGCAAAAGGGAAAACGTTGGTTGTTAGTCAATATTTATATTTATTTATAACCAGTACAAAATTCATATTTTCACATGTACACACACACAATAGGGTTTTTTTTTCCATTCTTAACTCAGTCTTCTGATTATGAAGGTTAAGATAGGGGGTTACACTTTTTAAGAGTGTTCCGAATAGAGCTTATGCGCAACTCGTTCATGAGCCCAAGCAGGCCGAGTGTTGTAACCATGCTCTGATACCAATTTGTCACACACCCCTGCAACGTAATAAATTTTTCTCCTTTTCTCAAGGGACAGAATCCTCGAAGTCCTACGGGGGCCTAACGCAGGCTAGTTCTTCCCCGTTCACCTCCCTGTGATCGCAGGTTAGGACCATAGGCCAAAAAAACCAGGCACCTTTTCGTGTTTCGTGACTCAGCGATACAAGTGAGTCCAATCTTAAAGGTAGGATGGCGAGGGGGCTTCGGAATGAAATCCTGGTCGTAGATCTAGGTACGTAGATTCTGGCCGTCCAGATCTACCCGCCGCTTAACGAAAAAGCACTAGCTCCCTCTCTTTAGTCCCTATCTCGATGAGACCACATACGCATCTAAATGTAAGCGCCTTTCACAACTTCGTGACCTCACGAGTCGTGGGTCGAAGACCCTCGAATTTTCTTCACCAATCGTCGATACCTGAGATTCTGATATGGTATGGCCCTTCCTTATTAGCGCTCTCCACGCGTGACCACTGGCTAGGTTAAGCACTAGCTCCTCTCGCTACTCGCCGCTTCATGAGGTTAAAGGGTGAACTCTCATGCTCTTCTTCTCCGAAATCTCAAGACACGAAAGTTAACAATGGTTGACTTCCTCTTTGCACATCTCGCAACTCGCAACCTCGCGAGTCGGAGCGTTCATCCTTCATGCTCCTATCTCGTGAATCTCCGAGATGCGAGAAGTCAACAGAATGTTGACCCCTTTCCGGGCGACGCGTGCCCACCTGTCAATCGCACGGGCCCCACCTGATGGATGTGGCACATGTTCTCACGATCCTCGGCTCTCGGCACTTCATGACTTCTACGATCGAAAGTGAGTCCTTTCAACCTCTGAACCCTCAAATGCGTGAAATGCGACGGGGTTCTTGATCCAATGGTCCTCCTATGACCTGGATCCAATGATGATCCTCGCTCCTCATGATTTCACGACTTCATGAATCAGAGCACCCAACCTTTGGGCTCTCACCCTGTGAACCTCCGAGTTCGCGAGATCCCTAGATCTCTGCCACCTGTCCTCCTCTTAACACATGGCTATGATTTTCTCGCGGTTTTGTGACTTCGAAACTTTCGAGACAAGAGTCTCGACCTCTTACCCTCCGTTATGCCGAAATGGAGAAATTATGACACGTCGTCTATGCGGGTCCCACGATGGAACTTCCCGCCTTTTTGGAATTTTGGACTTCGTGACTTCGCGAATCCGGATGCTGTGCTCTCGAATCCCCGACTCATGAAACCCTGAAATGGTCAACAAAGGTTTGACCTTCATGTCAACAAGCATGCCACCTATCCACTCTTAGATGGATGGTCCTGATTCTCTTCACGACTTCGCCACTCGTGAAGTCGAAGGACTTCCTCTTCTGAACCCCGATGTTCGGATCCCCGATAGAGAGGATCTTGTGACACATGTCCTTCCAATCAGATGGCTCAGATTCTCTCGCTATTTTGGGACTTTGCACCTTGCGACCTCGCGAGTCTTGATGCAAAGGTTTTAACCCTCCAACTCGTGAATCCACGAAATGAGATTTTGCGAGTGATCCAACGGCTGTCGGGTTTTCTAATTAATATCTGATGGTTCAGATCGGTCCCAGGCTATGCACTCTCCCTCTGCTCCTTGGACATGGAAAAACCAATGGTCCAGATACTTTCACGGACCTTGGGGATCTATGGTCCTGATTTCTTCGCTACTCACGAAGATAAAGGAAAAGGGTTAAGGCATGTAACTCCCTCGTTTCTTCCTCTAACATAACGGTCGTGAACAACCTCAGATTTTTCGATGGGATCTCATCCGTCGATCGATATTTATCCATACACTTTCATTTCGGGACTTCGCAAGTCGGGGTTTTGGGACTTGCGGATGCAAGGGATCACACCTTTGGGTATTCTAGTTACTGAAATGCCAAAACACTGAAGTAAATAGGGGCCATTCTCCCTCGTGCAGGGTTTTGGGGCTTACGCCAACAAATCCTCCAACAAACTCTTGGTTCGAATATCCAGAAAGGTATTTCTGCAGGGAGATCTATACAGGGCATTCCTGGAGATAAATAAGGAAAAATAATTTCCCGAGAACAGGCTTGAAGTCTGAATTGGTTCAATATACATATATATACTTTTATCTATAACATAAGTCATTCGTGGTTTTTCTGCTACAGGCATACAACTACCATTTCTGATCAAACACCACACAGACAGTCTTATACTGAAACCCTTCATAATTTCACAGCTTATGAGCATAAATGTCAAAATATACATTTCAAGATACAAGATGTAAAACACTTATCAGAAATAACACCAAAAGTGATTGCAACTGTTGAGAGGGGTGCTTGTTTCCACCCAACCATAGGCTCAACGATTTCGATAGGATATACCACTAGCCACCCCCGAGCTGAGACCACGATGCTACGAGACTGCGTCTCTGTTTGCCAGTGATCGAGAACGAGGGTTACTCTCCCCCTTCTTTGCTATCACTTACTCTATATTTTCTAGAGTTCTCTCCTTTCCCTCGCGTCTGCCCTTCGCTTCTCCCTCACACCTTTTTCCTCTTGCGAGGTTGCGTGTGGTGTGATTTCCCTCATGGTGGTCAGGCCCGAGGCTCCTACGGGTGGGCGGTTAACTTCCCCCATCCCTCATTAATTCCTGAGGAGCCATCTACCTACCAACCTGCGAGTAATTTATTCCGGGCCAGCGAGCCGCTCTTGGTTCTCTAGGCCAGTGAAGTCCAAATACGGTATTGGTTTCGGTGGAAGTTAACACCACCTTTCCAGGTGCCTTCCACCACCTTTCTTCAGCCATCGTGGTCTCTTTTTCAGCATATCCCCTCTCAGTAGTCCTGCAATATATATATATATATATATTCATAATATTATTCACATTTATCGACCTTTTTCACAAGGTCCATTCACATCACACATTCACATTTTTGAGTTTGCCACAGTTCTTGGCCAGTATAGTTATTTTTACAAATTGGGGGAAACAGGGTGTTACAACTAGCAACCTACCTACTTGCTTAAGTAACAAAAGGTGAATGAAGTAAAATTAAAAATTCATGAAAAAAATTGAAATGTAATTATTTATTATACAAGGTAAGAAAGCTTTGTAGTGATCAGTACTGCAAAAAGTGCTTGAGGAACCCCAAACACTTCTCCATCCAACTAAGCTAAATCATAACTATTGCTATCTTGGGTTGCAACCACTTGGAAGGGTCCCAACCAAAGATTATCAAACTTTCCATGTTTCCCTTTGGCTTCCCTTCGGGCATCCCATTTCAAGAGCGTGTCCCCTGCCATGAAATTTCTTTCTTTGGTCCTTTTATAAAAAAAATATTTTATTCTTTCTTAATGAGCATGGAACTTTATCTGCACTTTCTCTCTTACCTGTTGAACTTCAATTAGCTGATAAATTCTTCTCCGCATATTATTTGATTATTCCTCCTCATCTTGCAGTAATTTCATCAGAGGAAGGATGAGTTGACTGGGGAAATGGATTCCAACCCATACACCAATTGAAAAGGGGAAGTCCCAATGGCCCTCTTAATGCTAAATCCATCTACCCAGACAACATATTTCAGGTGGGAATCCCATGCCTTCTTGTTTTGAGATAATATTTTCTTGATAATCTTGATAAGGTTCTTATTGGAATATTCATCCAGACCATTTCCCTATGAATAATAAATAGTAGAGTGTCCCAACTCTATGTTATAGTCCTGAAAAAACTTAACCAATTTAGTAGATTTGAAGGCCTGAGCATTAGCAACAATGATATTTCTTGGACACCCAAATCTAGCCAAGATATTTTCTTCTAAGAACTTTATTATGACTGTATCTATGGTTTCCCTTGTACGTATGGCCTCTACCCATTTTGTAAAATACTTTGTGGTTGTCAAAATCCATTTGTGTTATCCACTTGAATTTGGATTAATCTCACCAATGAAGTCTAATCCCCATTGTTGGAAATGTGTCTCAACTTTGATTGGATTTAGGGGGAGGAGTAGCAACTTATGCTTTCCCACAAACATTTGGCATTCTACAAATGCTCGAACCAATCCATTTACAATAGAAAATAAAGAGGGCCAATAATACCCAACTCTAAGGATCTTGTATGTAGTGGCTCTCCAAGCATGGTGACCCCCACACACACCCTTATGAAACTCAATGATTATTCTCTTGGTTTCTTCTTCAGTGAGGAAATTTATTAGGATTCCCCCTAGGTCCTTCCAAAATAGGTTTTCTCCAAAAATGAAGTACTTTATAGCCTTAAGCTTAATAGATAATTTTTCAAGTAAAAAATGATGTCTTTATACCAATCAGACTGAGAAAATCTGGCATCTACCTCAAAGGATGGTTCTTTTGTTGCATCCTCTTTAAACTTTGCTGCTACAATGCTTGTGGACAAAGTATCCAAGTGTAAAACCTTACAATTCGATTCAACCAACAATTTGGCTAGTCCTTATCTTTTTACCAGCTTTGTGGGCTTAATCTCCACATCATATTCTTGAATATTAGCAATCCATTTACCCCTTTTTCCTTGACTGTCAGGCTGTGTGAGAATGTATTTTATAGTACTATTAGGTACATGAGACAATAAATTAGAATGCAATATATAATTGTTGAGAGCGTTTAATGCTTTGACTAATGCATAAGCTTGCTTTTCCATGCTGCTATATTTCAGCTCAACATCTCTCAGGGCCTTGCTAAAAAAGGCTATGGATTGCTCTTGATTTTCTTCATTATTTTGCAACAACACAACAACTATAGTATGAAATAAAGCCAAAGAAAAAATGAGGAACTCTTTATCATAATTTGGGTTGATAAGAACTGGAGCTTCTCCCAAGGTTGTTTTGATCCGTTGAAAGGGGTCTTTAGCTTCAACTATGCACTTGACTTCATGATCATTTTTCAACATGTTGGTGATATGTTTCACCATTTCAGTGAAATTTGGGACAAAACTTATCAAAAAACCTATTTTACCTAGGAAAGATTGTACCTCTTTCTTGTTCCTAGGTTGAGCAATTTATTTGATTTCCTCCACCCTTTCTGGATCTATATTCACCCCTTCTTTGGATACTATATGACCAAGAATCTTTCCTTCTTCCATAGAAAAATAAGACTTCTTGGGTTTTAAGTACAACCCAAACTTCCTACACTTAACAAAGGTTTTCCTTAAAAGATTGATGTGATCTTCATCTATCATGTAGAAAACAATCATGTCATTAAGGTATATGACAATGAACTTGTCTCTCTCACCCAGAAAAGGGATGTCCATAGCTCTCTAAAAATTTTCTCGTGCATTTATCAAACCAAAAGGCATTTTGTCATACATGAAAGTTCCCCATGGTGTTTTGAAGGTTTTATTCTCTCTGTCATATAGGTGCATGGCCACTTGGTTGTATCCTGAAAAACCATCCATCGTGCATATCAAGTTTTCCCCTACTAGTATATGTAGTGTATGGTCCATCTTGGGCAGAAGGTAGTTATATTTTAATGAACATTTATTTAGGTTCCTGAAATCTACACACAACCTTATTTCCCCACTCTTCTTCCTCATTGGAACTAAATTAGCAACCCATTCAGAGTATCTTAAGGGGATAATAATATGGGCCTCTAATAGTTTCCTCACCTCTTTCTCAATGGTAGGCAAAAGAAGAGGATTAACTTGCTTGAGATTCTTCTTGAAAGGCTTAGTACCAGGTTTGAGAGGTGTTCAATGTTGGATGATATTGGTAATCATAAATTATTAGGCCTTCATATCTCCATGCAAAGACATCCATGTACTCTTTGAACAACTGCAAATACTCTTTTTTATGATCATTAAGAATACTTTTTGAAAACTTAATATATTTAGGATCTTCTTCAATCCAAATATTATGTTCCTCAATGCTATCATCTTTGGGAAGAACAATTGGTTTGAAAGGTACATCATTTCTATCAAACAACTTCTCTAAAGGTATCAATCCTCTAGGGATGAAGTTATTCTTAAGTTGTAGTACTCTATGCTCAACCATGTAATTGTTGAATTCATGAATCTATTCAGCTTCCCCACCAATATCCTTCTTGTTGTCCTCTTCATCATCTGAATCGACATGAGTATTTTCAAACTCATATATCACTTCCATGAACTTTTTGATCTATTGATCATCTTCAAAGACTTGCCAGTATTTGATGTTATCAGGAATGGAAGGTATATATCTCATCTCGATATCATATTTAAATTTAGGGGTGGATGGTACTTTAAAGGTACTGGAAGCTACTTCTAAGGAGTCAATTGGATGATTAAACTATCTCAAAATAGCATAAATATTTAAAGATACATAAAAATTGTCAATCATATCCCATACCTGATTTTTGTAAGCCCTCATCCTTGGATGCCTTATTTGATAGGAACCTCTTACTTGCTTCACAACTAGCTCTGAATCTCCAAATACCACCATCTTGGTAATTTATATCTTTCTTGTTGCCTCCAGGCCTAAGATCAAGGCCTCACAATCAACTACGTTATTTGTGACCTCGAACTCAACTTTGTAAGACAAATGAAGTTCTTTTTTTGGTAGGGAAGATAAGCACTACACCATCCCAAACTCCTTCTTTTGAGCATGCACCATCAAAACACAATTTTCATATACCATCCACCTCTTCCATAGGGCTTACAAGAGGATCTGTCAGCATTGGGGTTTCATTTTATTCTTCATTTACAAATAGAATACAATAGCCCATATCTTCATCAACAACATATATGGGATGATTCACAAGGTTATTTTGATCATTGAACACATAAGAAAACTTTGTCTCTTGATACAACCTTCTGATCTCTCCTCCAAAAACCGTTACAGTGGCACAAGTCATGTCCATTTGGATAGTGCCTCCCAATTTCGTTCCCATGTTCATGTAAATAACATACCATAATTTTTTGGTACACCAACCACTACCACGTCCATCATAATAAATTAATAGGAAGTTATTCCAGGGTGACAACCATGTCTTTAATCAGCCCATAACACTTCACCTTCTTGGCGTCAAAGAAATAAAGGTCATGATATGTCCTGGTTATTTCCAAACCCAACTTCTCCATGACTACTTTGGGCATCAGATTGTCTATTCCTATAGAATCGAGCATACAATTGTGCAACATATTATCATCTGTATCATCCCTAGCCACCCAGGTTGGGCCACGTCACAAAAAAAATATCCCAATTACAGCTCTGACACCACTTGTAGCGTCTCCATACTCTTAGTTGGGAAATTCCATACGAAAATTTTCCAAACTCTGATACCATTTAAGTAATTGATATACTTATGAAATTGCTCATATTATTGCAGATAACAACATCTATATACAAATAAATCATATACAGAAAAACCCATAAGAATAATTGAATAAATATTAACATAACACATAAATTAACATGCAGTAAACACTTATCTTTAGTAAAAAGAACATCAATTGTGTGCAGACCTTCCATGTTCCTCCTAGCCTTAGACCATGCCACTCATAAACTCTCAGCAGTGGGTCACCCCCGAGCCAGGGATAAATTCCACCTGGGTAAAGGATTTATAACCAGGCTAAGGTCTCTTTAACATCATACAAACTCATACACATGTGCCAACTCAAAATAACATCCTACAGTCCCTCATTCCCCACATGCATGTCCCACCCTAGGAAGTGTTCCCCTTCTCTGCTCAACAGTCCTTTGACTACCCCACTTCCCTTCCGAGGCTTCAACAACATGCCAGACATGAAGTCTTAGAGTCGTGTAGTTGCATTTTGGCACCTTGGGAAATCAATTCCCAACAGTTCTCTCAACTATCTATAATGCTCATGGGCCTAACAACTCGCTTCTTCAATGTACTTTGGGCCTGATAAACTTCTTCTTCAATGTCCCACGGGCCTGACAACCTGCCTCTTCAGTCCAGATCCAAATGTAACCAAGGTCCTGGTACAAGTACAGGTACAGGTACTAGCAGCATGAAGGTATCATTGACAACAATGAGGTGAGGTCCAAAATAATGATCGAATGGTAGATGAATGGGATAAATTCCCCAAAACTTACATGCATGTTCCCAACTTGACAATTGTCATTGTTGGAAACTAGATGGTCCACACATGGTTTCCCTCACATGGTGATAAGCTTCTTCAACATAAGGAATTAGGATATATTTAAATATCCACACTTTATACTTTATACATTTTTGGGAATATTAATAAAATATTCCTTTGGGATTAAGTCCCTTAACTTAGCCTCTTTTTTCCAGACTCTTATCCCCCCTTTCCCATTCTGGTGGAGTTTATCCCACCATACTCTTTTACATGGTTGGTCTACAACACTTATGTGTTTTCATTAAAACTGAGTGTGATTTCATTTTTACAAAAATAGGATCGCTGGCCTTTTAGCTTTTGGTTCACCAGCCCAATAATCATACAAGCACTCTGGCCTCAAAATACATTCATACAAACACACTCTAGCTTAAAAATACATTCATGCAAAGGCACTCTAGCCCCAAAATATCCTAGCTCATCATCCTATATGTACAATTACATTTATATTTACAATGGGGTTCGACCTAGGGGTATTACATCATGAATAATCATGGTCACATAAAAGGGCGCCATAGATTATTCTTTGTCATCAATATGAGGACAAGGGACTCATCTTGTACATTCAAAGTATCAGGAATATTTGTTGATCCCTTCCCCTGCATCATTTTCTCAATCTATTTATGGTATGAGGGGTTTTTAGTTATCTCCATCATAGGCACATGAATCTTGATCTTGGAAAAATCATGTTCAATATTGAAAGGTGAAACTAACTACTAAAGTTTTTTAGTTTCTTTTTCCTTTTTTATAGGATCCAAAACTTTATCTACCCTAGGGATATCTAGAATCTCTTTATCTTTATCTTTGGACTAGTTTTCTTAGCCTAAGGTTGATTGTCTGGAACAACGGTTTTTTTTCCTAGGCCTAATATTATACTTCTTATTCATCTCAGCATGTAGTGCATGAACAACAATTATGTACTGAGCTGATGATAAAGCTCCTTTGTTGGGGTGACTGTTGGGCATCAGTTTCTTAGGATTTAGGACTTCTCGAAATAATTTTGATTGAAATGTATGTCATCATTCTCATCTTAAAGTAGTTGGATTTATTTTGTGTATTCATCATATCCCTCATCCACTACTTATTCGATAAATTTGTTATCATTGTTATTTTTTACAGGGTGTTGAAGGGGTTGTTCTTCATTTCTTCTCTCTCTTCACATGAACTGTGAATTAGGAGGTCTTCTGAATTGAATAGGATTAGGATTCTTCATTCCTCCCTCTCTGGGTTCTCTATTTTCATTGATATTCTTTATCTCAAATACAAACATCTTTTTTGTCAAATTCTTGATCAACCTAGGCATCTCATCCATCTCTGTTTCTTGGGGTTCTCTACTTGGGTCAGAAGTACCACAATCTTCCCTGACCTTTTTTTTTCTACATGATCCTATTTTTTATTCATCTTGCTTGATGCAATCATATTCCCTTCAATTTCTATTGAATCCTCTTTCATTACTAGAAGGGTCAGGGATATTCTTTCTCTCAAGGTAATGGAAAAATCAACATCAAATGCCCCAACGCATGTCATGTTAGCAACTAGTTGTGATGGTTTTATATCTGTGGGGATCTTGTTATAGATATTATTAAACCTCCCGTTGAAGTCATAAACAATTTCATTGTCTCTTTTCCTGAGTGAGCCAAATTCATTCAAGTAGTATATGTTATCCCTTTTCTCACCCCACTGCCTCATAAAGGCATCTTCTAAAGTTGTCCAACTATCAATTGAGGAAAAAAACAGTTCTTTAAACCATTTTCTAACATCTCCCCCTATATTTTGGACAAATAGCCTCATGAAGACATCATCCTGCTCTACAAACTAGTGATTTGTAAAGTCTCAGAAAACACTCATATTCTCTTCAGCTGAATGGGTTTTATTCCTATCAAATTTGGGCAAATATTTTATGTAATTCTCAGGGAGGTCATGTGTGATTTGGGGCATATTTAATGGGGAAAATATGGAAGTGACCCAAGGATTTATAGGGGGTGGGGGAGGTTTATTTCCCCCGAGTATTCCTCCACCTAATCCAACCACAATATAATGTAGAATGATGTTATTGGATTCAAAACACAAAGGAGGAACAAGGATTTTCAGGAAAGGTCTATAGGAAGAACCAACTTCTTGACTAAATTCTAGAGGAGAATTTTGGAGATATATTAACGGTTCTGAAGGAAACATTGAAAAAAAAAGTGAATCTTCAGATATATCAATCAGATATATAGATTAAACATTTTGATGAATAACAAAAGGAGAGATTCTAGATAAGGGTTACCTGGGAAAAAGGACTCTTGATGCTCTCTGATGTTCCTCCAGGTCACAAGTTTTTCTAGATATGAATATATTGAAAATTGATCAGGATCATGGTAGCTTTTGGTGTATCTTATGGAAGAGGCCATATTGTCCTTATGTTTTGTTGTCAAGTGAAATCTTAACATCCAAGTGCCTAAGGCATATTCATCATCAATTCTTAGATCTTACAATGTCGTATCCTAGGGAATATGTCTTCAAATTACATCCCTGACAACGACACCATTTCAGATGTTATCCCTTGAGATGTTCCATGATGTTTTTGGAATTATGTTGAGGAACCCCAGTGGCCAAGACTCAAGATGAATTTTGAGGCCAAATTTGTAGTAAAATAATTGTGCAATATTTTGGGAATTTTTTCCCTCTCTCTTTCTTAAAATTATAGGACCTCAAACAGTCTCAGTTCAGCTAGAAAATGATCTCAATTATCATAGGAATTTGTCCATGATTGTCTCATACAATCGAGCTTTAAAGGAGGATGAAATGATGGATTAGAGGAAAAACATAATAAATATACAATGTACTGTTAAAAATGAATCGTGTAGCCTATTGAAATAGAACAACGTATTGGGAAATGAAGAAGTAAACATCTCTAATGGGTGTATACAAACCAATGAAACATGCCTACAACATATAACATCTTCATGCATCTAAATACATGGAGGTACCCTGTGCATATCATTTAAATGCACAAATAAATGAAAATAAATGGTCATACATTCAGAGGAAATCACTTCTATATCATAACCAAACATCACACAATAACACTGAACATGAAGAATGGCATGTTGTTTGAGATTTTATAAATCAAATTTGATATAAGAAAAGAAATAAATGAGAGGAAATGATTTACGAGAACACATGTACAATAGAATGAGGAATTACATTCTAAAACTTAAATGTAGGGGATGCATATCTGGTTGCCTATTTCATTTATCAACTGATTGTGCTCAAGGTTTTTGTGATCGAACAACTCTGGTTACAAGAAAATATTTAACTCCCCAAAGGGCCGACCTTGAAAATGGGTGCCTGTATTCTCTTTTATTCCTCTTTCCCATGCCCTAAATTGCTTCTTGAAACCACTTCTATCTTCTTGAAACTGTTTCCTGCTTCTTTATTCTTTAATGTTTTTCCCTTTGGTAAAACTACATGAATTAATTTTGCTTGCTCAAATCGGTTACGTTGAGATCGTGGGGTAGCTGGATATTTGCAATCTAAAATATCCACTCAAGCTATGTCCTTGAAAAGACTCTATAATAATTTCATCTACTTTTGGTTGCTCGAAATCAAATTTGTACAAGCGTAAGACTCAACAGTCGTCAGATCGATCTTAACAATCACTATCAACAGTTGATCCTTTAAATGCGTACAAGGTCATAAAACGTAGAAGCCGTCGAATCCACTCGATCAAGCCTGGACCATTTATCAGAGTCACATCCATCAGAGCAATCAGAGTTTGGGATTCAAACAAGACTCCGACGAGGGAGCTCCGAGATTAAAAATCAACCGTTGATTTGAGCCAGGATGAGATCTGGATTGTTGTCGAAGTTAGGCATGGAGTTGAGGATTCAACAAAAATTCCAATGATAAGGGTTTTGAGGATTCATCAAATGGAATCAGAATTGTCGATCTATGATCAAAATTGAAAATGATCCTTTGATTTATCTTGGTCGCGGAAAAACAATTTAGCTAAGGAAAATCATCGTCATGTTGACATCACCCTGGACATGTGGTAGCTTTATATTGGCCCATGATGGTATTGAAGTGGCAGGGAGAACAAGACACAGTTCACCCAAATTTGGTATTCTAACCTATGTATGTGGTGGGTTACACATGTCCATGTGGCAGCCTCTAGTTGGCTCTAATAGTGGTCTGCTGCTAGGATGATGCAACACTCAGCCAGGATGCTTCGAGGCCTGAGAGAATATATGAACCGTTGATCGGAGGAGCCCACTGGAGGGGTATGGGTCTATACTTCAAATGTGATTCCAACGAAGGGACTCTGAGACCACATCTCAACTGTTAATCGGGATTTGCAAGGGGTATTTTGATGATGTATGAGGGTCCTCGATCTAGTTCTAGCAAGAGCAATAAAATGACTAACACATGCCACTTTCTAACTTCTCTGCGTTGGAATTGATGTGGCAGAAAAATGGGACCCGTGTCACCCAATTTTGATGTGTTGATCTGTGCATTCGGCGTGTTACACTTGTCCATGTGGCATTTTCTGATTTTTTGGGTCATTGACTAACCCCACTAGGTAAATTTTCGAGACCTCATCTCGACCATCAATTTGGCATCGCTGATAGGATAGGATCTAGACCATTGATCATAGGTTCCTCTTCAAAAATTCTTGAGGCTTGGATATGAATGTGACTCCAAAAATAAAACTGCGAAGTAAATCTCAACTTTTGATCGGAGGAACAAGAGATCAAACAAGGGTCATTGATATCGTCGTGTTTGAAAGAAAAAATTACCTAATGCATGATCATTTTTAGGTTGATTCCACCTTGGAAACGTGGCACCTTCTCATTGGCCCGCGATGTCACTGATGTGATAGAGGGATGTGACATGTGTCACCCATTTTTTACATATCTACTCATGCATTCAATGGGCTTCCCATGTCCACGTTGTAGGCAATTATTGGCTATCGCAATGCCCTGCTAGCATGTCAAGCTATCAACTCATCTTCATGCTTTTCTTTGGTCATTGTCGACGAGGAAATCATCATCGATACTTTGTAAATCGAGATAAGGAGGGGGGAACTTCCAATGTATTTTCCCAACGACGAAGTTGTGGGACCCTTCAAAATTTAATTGAAGATGCATGTCAATTGTTAATTTCCCTCACCTGCATCTGTTCGATCTGTCAGGGTCCTGAAATGTTGGTGCTTGGTTCTTAGGCCATGATATTATCATAGGATCTTGGGATATTAGTGCTTAAGTTCTTTTGTACGGAAACAAGCCCCTTTTAGACTGCGATGAGCCCCTTTTGGACTATGACAATCCCCTTTGGACTGTGCCAAGCCCCAGGAGATAATTTTTTTCCATATGCACACAAAGGGTGTGGATTTTCTTGATGTTTCTTAAATCTTCCTTAGGAAAATTTAACTGTGAGTTGCGCAGAAGCTCCTGAAACTCAAAATTCATCCTTCAACTTTCTAGATCCCAACCTTATAACCTCGATAATATTTCATACCAGGTCAAGAACAAATATGGTACTAACAATGGAATAGGGCCACTAGTCATTGTAGACTTGATCCCTTTACTTCTCATATGAATAGAGGGAGTGATTCATTCTCATGATCATGCTTAGAGAGCCTATTGATTATCACTCTTGTGTTTAGAGATTTGAGAAGAGAATTGGTACTCTCTCTCTCTCATGCTCTTTTTACTTTTATCTCTATGTCTTAAGGTGCTAAGGTTTCATGGAGCTGCAAGGTGCTATGATTTCATGGAGAATTCTTTAATTCTATGGTTAGGGTTTTGTTCCCTAAGGAGGCATTGGAGACAGGGTTTGTGAATTAACTCTAGGTTGTACATTTTGAGGAGGAAGATAAAATGAGATGCCTTGCATGAGGTTAAGGAGGACTCGCTAGTGGTGATTCTAGCTTGTTGTAGCATCTTTGGTAAATCTAAGGTTTTTCTTGGTTTTACATTGCTAATGTTTTGGAGATCTTGGAGTATTGTACCAACTTGTGATAGATTGTTAGTGTGTAATGATGGACTTCATTTCTTCCTTATATAGGTGATGTTTTTCCGTAGTCCAAAATTATCTTATTATAGATTTGATTTTTAGTTTCCATTGTCTTCATGGTTTGGTAATTTTCAACACTTATATGTCTTGTTGATTTCACTTAACTTAAAGCTGAAATTGTAAAGGGTTTTAACATTAATCTTGAAGACAATAGGGAAGATTTATAGCTATATTTTTCATTGTCATAAAGTGATTTTCAGATCTGATTTATTCTTGAAAATATTTCTCTTAAGAGTTTAAACTTCTTGGCATAAGTTGGTATCTTTTCCCTTGGATTTCCTAGTGTATTGAGGTTGTTGTGAACTGAAATGTTTTCTGTTTTTTGCTATTGTAAATTATATTTTAGTTTATCCCTAGGGTTGATATTTCACAAGGAATAGATCTAGGAAACCTTTAGTAAAGAGGTGAAATTTTTGAATTTGCATAAATTGCCTTATATCAGAAATTTCTATATCAAGGGACTAAAAATGCATTAAAATAAATAGGACTCATAGTGTTTGATTTGATGACATGTTAGATAACTAATTTGTTGGGCATGGGGATATCCTTCTTCACATCTAGTTTATATAAGGATGTCAAAACATGTCTCATTTTCTGATCTGGATTATGTATGTTGAAATTACTAAGACAACTAAGAGGGGGGGGAGGGGGGGTGAATCAGTTGTTACTATGCTTAAACAATAATAAATATATTAAACCATTCTTAAACCATAAATATTATACAACATATAGACGATATAAATAATGAGCATCAGTCACACATAAGATATACACAGAGACAATTTTTCACGAGGAAACCCATAAAGGGAGAAAACCTCTTCTTCTTCGAAATGATAGGCAGTCTTTTAAGTTTTGTACATCATCTATAATTGAGCACCAACGTGAGGGTGCTACCTCTGTTTTACAAGCTCCAACTTGTTTGAGAGCACCAACTCTCTAGTTTCTCTAGCACCCACTAGAAGGAAACACCAACTCCCTTAATGTTCCAACGCCAATTGGATGGAAGCACCAACTTTCAGTTACATAGACTCCAGCCTGTATAACAGAGAACACTTGTTCTCCCTTGCACCACCCTGCCACCTTGGTTTCTCTGGTTGCAACCAGATGGAAGCTACAACTCCCTGTGTTCAAGCTCCCACTTGAACCTCTGAGGACAACAATCCTCCCTAGCACCTCCCAACCACCATGGAATATAAATGAATAATTAAACAACCGACTACACAGATAAATCAATTCTTACCACTTCTTCTATGTTCTGTAAATCTGGTCTTCTTCTAACTGTTCTGCAATTCTTCTCTTCCTTTGTTTGTTCTGCAATTCTGCTCTGCTTCAACTTGTTCTGTCACTCTGCTCTGCTTCAACTTGTTCTTCATTCTTCTCTGCTTCAAGTATTTTCCTCATTTGTTACTCTTCTCTGAGTTTTATCTCACATTGCGCATATTTTCAGTCTCACACTATGCATCCTGTGATTTTCCCTTTCTTACAGTTTAATTCATTTTTCTTCCAGAACAACCAACCACGCACAGTCTGTATCTTTTTATTTTATGCACACACACCCACAGCAGTTACACTTCACATCTTCTTAGGCAAAAGGAAACCGTCTAAGCAACTGAAACACCAACCGATCAAGAATCATGACTCAGTTTAGTTAACAGATTTGTAACTGATCAATTAACTATGAGATGGAACAATAACCCTCCAATCATATTCAAACTCACTTGAACCATTGGATTAAGAATAAATAATCTTGTGCCTGTTTCTCCATTTTGTAATTCGACATTTCGGGATCCCTGTGGTGAAGCTTAGCACCTCTAGCTTCTTCCTCCATCTTCCATCGATGTGCCCAATGGCCGTGACCACGCGCTTATGCATAAAGTGCTTTCGCGATTTCGCATTTTGTGAATATGGAGATGAGGCATCTCGACTCTCCAAGTTGCGATCCCTGAAACTTTGAAATGGATCTTATCTGAACTTACTCCTTCCCTTCTCGTGACTACCGATGGTGACCATAGGTTGTCCCAAAAAAGGCGCTTCATATTTTGCGAGTTTCCACACCATGCTCCATTGATTCCAAGTCAGCAAAATTCCAATCGCTTGCCACTTGTCCTATGATTCGACGGTTCATATCTGATCTTGATTCAACAGCTTAGATCATATCATGACTTCGCATATCACGATTTCAGCGTTCTTGTGGTTATGTTTCTTGCCTCTCCAAGTCGCAATTCATGAAACTCTGAAATGGAGTCAGATCAACGGTCCAGATCACACCTTGATCTGATGGCTGCGATTAAATCGCGATTTCGGCATTCCTATGGTTAATATTCTTTGACATCTCCAACTCTCAATCCGCAAAACTCTGAAATGGATTCAGATCGATGGTTCAGATCACACCTTGATCTGACGGCTGCGATTAAATAGCGATTTCGCATATCGCGATTTCAACATTCCCGTGGTTAATATTCTTTGACATCTCCAACTCTCGATCCATGAAACTCCAAAATGGAGTCGGATCGACGGTCTAGATCACACCTTGATCTGACGGCTGCGATTAAATTGTGATTTCGCATATCGTGATTTCAGGAGATGAGAGGTTGGATCATTTCTTACTTTTGACTTTCCAATCAGCGAAATGTTGATCTATGTCCATGTGTCATGCCCGAAGATGGACGGTCCTCCTTCTATCGGGATTTTGTATGCCCGTTTCTCCTTGCACTTTAATAAACATGCAGGTTCTTCATGATCCAACGGTGGTTGAGTCTGGCGCTCAGATCTGATGCCTGAGATCTGTCCTCCTCTTTTGCGTGTTATTCTTGTCTACTAATAGATATGATGGTCCTCCTTCTTTCAATAATTTTGAATGGGATCCAACGATCAAAAATGCTTCTCCTCCCGTGCTTACTTTGTTCTGCTTACTCTGATCTTTCCATCGATGATCTGCCAACAATCCTCTGCACTATCTCTTCTGAGCTTATTCGAATCTCTCTGCAATGTCTTCTCATAATGCCCATCTATTACATACTTTCTGTACTCATGCCATCTTCATTGTTGTACTTGCCATCAATGACAAGCAAACAAGCATGCACTGTCTGTTAAATATTTGCCAACATTCTCCCCCTTTGGCATTGATGGCAACCACTGAAGCATCCTTGAAATCACATCCTGAAATAAATTACCACACTTTCTCCCCCTTTGACATCAATGTCAAAGAAGAAACACGCTCCCCTTGAGTTGTTGCGGTACATACTCCCCCTGTCAACTAGAAGCATCTTAGAAATACACCAGATATGCAATAAGTATTCCCCCTGACCAAGTGAACAAATTAGACAAAAGAAATTATAACCCCCATTGTTTTACAAAGATATCCAAAAGGGGTTGTTGCTAATGGTTTTGTAAATATATCTTCAATCTGTTCTGTAGAAGGTATATAATTCAGTTGAACAATTTTGTTTGTAACTTGTTCTCTAAGAAAATGGTACTTTATTGGAATATGCTTAGTCTTGGAATGAAGAACAGGATTCTTGGAGACACTAATGGCACTGGTGTTATCACAATGAATTGGAATGGGATCAGTGTAAGTTACCTTCAAATCTACAAGAGTTTGTATCATCCATAAAATTTGTGTGCAACAAGTAGCATCAGCAATGTATTCTACCTCTGTAGTTGATAATGAAATGGATCCTTTCTTTTTACTAAGCCATGCTACTAATGAGTCACCCAGAAAGAATGTTCCTCCACCGGTGCTTTTTCTCTCATCAACATAGTTTTCCCAATCTGCATTTGAATAAGCAGTTAACTGGAAATAATAATTTCTAGGATACCATAGACCATAATTCATTGTTCCCTTCAAGTATTTGAATATCCTTGTGACAGCTACCAAATGACTTTGTTTAGGTGCTGACTGATAACGACCTACCATTCCAACAACTTGCATTATATCGGGTCGTGATGTTGTGATGTACATAAGACTTCTTATCATAGAGCGATATGACCTTTGATCAACATCAGGTGAGATATCATCTTTACTCAGCTTGCAACCAACCACCATAGGTGTACTAACAGGAGAGGAATCCTCCATCTGAAATTTCTTTAACATCTCTTTCAAATATGTTTCTTGAGAGATAAATATTCCTGCAGAACTCTGTTTTAATTGTAAGCCAAGAAAATATGATAGTTCTCCTATCATGGACATCTCAAACTCTATTTGCATAGAGTTAGCAAACCACTGGACAGATGATTCATTAGTACAACCAAAAAGAATATCATCTACATAAACCAAAACAACTAGTAAATTATCACCTTCAAACTTAATGTAGAGATTGTTGTCAACAATACCTTTCTTGAACCCTTTGTCTTGTAAAAATTTGTCCAGTCTATAATACCAAGCTCGTGGTGCTTGTTTCAGTCCATATAAGGCCTTCTTCA
>ML783958.1:87964-110890 GCA_009831015.1 Picea engelmannii | reverse complement strand
CTTTAGTTGTTCAAATTTCAATCTGTATGTTTGAAGTTTGGCATCTTTTACTTTCTCATTTCCTTCATAACTGCTAATAAGTTTATCCCACATTGCTTTGGCAGTTTCAAGATGCATCACCTTTACAAACTCATCTTCAGCAATTCCATTCAAGATAGCATTCATTTCCTTAGCATTAAAGATAAACTCTAACTTATCGTCCTTGGAGGCTAGCACAACAGGCTTTGTATATCCAGTCTCTACTACATCCCAAACATCAACACCCAAGGCCATTAAGTATGTTCTCATTCTAATCTTCCAGAAGGCAAAATTTGTTCCATCAAACAGAGCGGGCTTAGAGGCTGAAGTCCCTTCATGACTTGTCATGTTTAAGCTTACAGATCTACCTTTGAATAAAAGGAACTCGCTCTAATACCAATTGTTGAAATTACTAAGACAACTGAGAGGGGGGTGTGAATCAGTTGTTACTGTTCTTTAACAATAATAAATCTATTAAACCATTCTTAAACCATCAATATTATACAACATATAGATGATATAAACAATGAGCATCAATCACACATAAGACATACACAGAGACAGTTTTTCACGAGGAAGCCCATAAAGGGAGAAAACCTCTTCTTCTTCAAAATGATAGGCAGTCTTTTAAGTTTTGTACATCATCTATAATTGAGCACCAACTCAATGTGAGGCTGCTACCTCTGTTTTACAAGCTCCAACTTGTTTGACAACACCAACTCTCTGGTTTCTCTAGCACCCACTAGAAGGAAGCACCAACTCCCTTAATGTTCCAGCACCAGCTGGATGGAAGCACCAACTTCCATTTACACAGGCTCCAACCTTTATAACAGAGAACACTTGTTCTCCCTTGCACCACCCTGCCACCCTAGTTTCTCTGGCTACAACCAGATGGAAGCTACAACTCCCTGTGTTCAAGCTCCCACTTGAACCTCTGAGGACAACAGTACTCCCTAGCACCTCCCAACCACCCTAGAATATAAATGAATAATTAAACAACCAACTACACAGATAAATCGATTCTTACCACTTCTTCTCTGTTCTGTAAATTTGGTCTTCTTCCAACTGTTTTGCAATTCTTCTCTTCCTTTGTCTGTTCTGCAATTCTGCTCTGCTTCAACTTGTTCTGTCATTCTTCTCTACTTCAACTTGTTCTTTATTCTTCCCTACTTCAAGTCTTTTCCTCATATGTTACTCTTCTCTGAGTTTTATCTCACACTACGCATATTTTCAGTCTCACACTGCGCATCCTGTGATTTTCCCTTTCTTACAGTTTAATTCATTTTTCGTCCAGAACAACCAACCACGCACAGTTTGTATCTTT
Source organism: Picea engelmannii (assembly GCA_009831015.1). Lineage (NCBI taxonomy): Eukaryota > Viridiplantae > Streptophyta > Pinopsida > Pinales > Pinaceae > Picea > Picea engelmannii. The sequence continues at coordinate 109,548 of ML783958.1, read as the reverse complement.
TTCTTTTATGCACACACACCCACAACAGTTACACTTCACATCTTCTTAGGCAAAACCATCTAAGCAACTAAAACGCCAACCGATCAAGAATCATGACTCGGTTTAGTTAACAGATTTGTAACTGATCAATTAACTATGAGATGGAACAATAACCCTCCGATCATATTCAAACTCACTTGAACCATTGGATTAAGAATAAAGAATCTTGTGCTTGTTTCTCCATTTCGCATATCGCAATTTCGGGAGATGAGAGGTTGGATCATTTCTTACTTTTGACTTTCCATTCAGTGAAATGTTGATCTATGTCCACGTGTCATGCCCGAAGATGGATGGTCCTCCTTCTTTCGGTATTTTGTATGCATGTTTCTCCTTGCACTTTAATAAACATGCAGGTTCTTCATGATCCAACGATGGTTGAGTCTGGTGCTCAGATCTGACGCCCCTCGATCTGTCCTCCTCTTCTGTGCATTCTTCTTGTCTACTAACATATCTGACGGTCCTCCTTATTTCAGGAATTTTGAATGGGATCCAACGATCAGAAATGATTCTCCTCCCGAGCTTACTTTGTTCCGCTTACTCTAATATTGCCATCGATGATCTGCCAACAATACTCTGCACTATCTGTTCTGAGCTTATTTGAATCTTCTCTGCAACGTCTTCTCATAATGCCCATCTATTACATACTTTTGGTACTCATGCCATCTTCATTGTTGTACTTGCCATCAATGACAAGCAAATAAGCATGCGTTGTCTATTAAATATTTGCCAACAATGTATAGAAAGAAATGAAGGAAGAAATATAAATGGAAACACACAAAGATATCACAAAAATCATGGTAATATAGTGAAACCCAAATTCTATCAATGAATGTAATAGAAAAAGACTATAAATGTAAAGAAACCACAAACCAACTAGAATGGTGGTATATTATCTCTAAAGAGAGATGTGTCAGATATGCTCATTTGTAAGAAGCCCTTACAAGAAGCTAAGGATACATTTTTAACATAAATTTTGAAACCCTAAGAGGTAAAATTACTAAAGATCCAAAACCCTAACCCTAGGACATGGTGTGTCAAAAGGAATGTGAGCACCGAGGAGGATAGTTGATATGTAAACTTCCCAAGGCCACAGATTTTTCATGCAAACTTTATTTTCTTGGACTATTACAAATATTAATCCATGCTCTATGTGTTTGGAAAGAAATAGTTGACCATGTCTATTGCAAAAAACATAAGGGAAATGCCTGAAAAACCTGTTGAAAGTTCGAGACCTGAAAAATTGCAGTAGAATTTCCAAGATGTGGAACCATTCTAAGTTAGTGGAACATATAACATCCCCATTTTTAATCCCTAGTTTAGCAATGTATAATGTAAATACTATATATGCTCATTTGTAAGAAGCCCTTACAAGAGGCTAAGGATACCTTTTTAACATAAATTTTGAAACCCTAAGAGGTAAAATTACTAAATATCCAAAACCCTAACCCTAGGATATGGTGTGTCAAAAGGAATGTGAGCACCGAGGAGGCTAGTTGATATGTAAACTTCCCAAGGCCAAAATGTTTTCATGCAAACTCTATTTTCTTAGACTATTACAAATATTAATCAATGCTCTATGTGTTTGGAAAGAAATAGTTGACCATGTCTACTGCAAAAAACATAAGGGAAATGCCTGAAAAACCTATTGAAAATTCGAGACCTGAAAAATTGTAGTAGCATTGCTAAGATGTGGAACTATTCTAAGTTAGTGGAACATATAACATCCCCATTTTTAATCCCTAGTTTAGCAATGTATAATTTAAATACTATATATGGACATGGGACAAGATGTGTAATATGTAATTAGTGCATATCGAAATAATAAAAATAAATATAACGTCGGCTGCAGATGGTAAGTTTCCACAAGAGAGGGGGGTCCAAGGGGGGATTATTCATAGATATTAATCCAAGCCCACTTTCTAAATTATTGTTGTGTATGAACCTTCTAATTTCCTTCTGAGTGTCTCAAAGCCCCAATCATTAAACACATGTAAGAATGTGGGTGTGAAAAGTCACTTCACATAGTTAATGAGAGCATGGGGGATGAGTACAATCAACATTGGGGAATGTGAGAGTCAACTTGCATGGGTAAAATAGAAATTTGAATGGGTAGTGTAGGAAGTTTTACATGCATTTTTTGGAACAACAAGGGAGAGTTAAGTGTTGGAGCTTGAAGGCATCCATAGTGTGCATGTGTGGAATCTTGTTGAAGCTATAAATTCATGAAGAAGCATGTTGTTAGGCCTATAGAGTGAGATATTTTGTAAGAGATTACCCCAACAATAAGTGAGCTTGTTGCTATGAGCCTTTCTTGTTGCAGCTGACATCCCTAGAGTCCCCAACAAGAGAAATTCCTAACCAATATGTGTTGGATCCATGGAGGGAAGTGGTAAGGCCTGATGGACAACATGCATAAAAGGGGGATATCATTCCTTGGGTTGTGCAGGTTGAGGGGAAGAGAGTTGTTGGATTGGGATAGTTGTAGGAAAAATTAGCTTGTTGTGGGTTATATTAGACCGTGAGGGAACATTAGAGACACCATTTTCTTATGCATTCCTATCCCCAAATTGGGGGTGATTTTATACTGATATTTGGAGAAACAAATCTATAGTTGGGTGGAACATCCATCCCCTAAAACTGGTTGCACATTTGGTTAAAAATATAAGTGTTTTATCTATGTTTCACTATTTTTATTATGAGTTTTAATTGTTGTGTGTTTACTCTGATTTTTTTTAAATTTATATGTTTTTGTGTATATGTTTATTTAGTTTCATTCATGTTTTAAAAAACTACTTATAGATGCATGTTAAATCCCTAATGCATTTAATTTACTTTAGTGGTATTAGAAAATTTTTATGGGGTTAGTAGAGCGCACTAAAGAGTGGTATTAGAGATTTTCATTCAACACCGGACCCATATGGGCCAAAGAACAACCGGAATTTGGAAAATTTGTTGTTGTAGAGTTTTGATCTATTATGAATATGGGGAAATTTTTGAAACTCGAGTGAAATCCCCAAATTTCTAAGAAAATTCGGGTCAAAGTTTCGCTCTGAATAGTTGAGGAGATGATTAATGGCATCGATATGCAAGTTCGAGAGTCAAATTTGGATTGGAAGGTTGAATTTTGTGTTTTCATGGAAACTCAGGAGTTATAAAAATCAATGACCTAGATCACATTCAACTTGGTGATGAACGAATGTGATTCATTTTGGATCAGTTAAAATTTTCAAATGCACCAAAAAAAATCTCAGAAAAAAAAAATATGAAATTTTCAAAAATTATATTTTTGGGGGATTTTTGAAAAAATTGTATAGATGATGACGTTGAATGATAGGGTCCACGTTGGAAACATCATGGTGGTGGAAGGAAGTGGTCATGGAATAGATTTTGATGAATCAATAGCCGAGCTTGCATTTGATTTTGAGATGGACGACCCAAATTCATCCTAGATTTGGTCAAAAAATTACAAGTTTTCAAGTTTGATGAAATTCTATGAAGTAGTGACATTTGCGTAGACTGCCGGTAGATTTTATGAATTTCTATGAAATTCTATGAAGAAGTGAATTTTCCGTAGACAACCCATGAAGGAAATCGTTGATTGCCGATGGATTTTTTAGAGTTCAACAAAATTCTATGAAGTAGTGACACTTTTGTAGATCATCGATGAAGGAAACTGTCGATCATTGATGAATTTTTTGGAGTTCGAAGAAATTATATGAATTAATGAATTTTCCTCTGATCATCGATGCAAATGAAATCACATATCGTCGATGTCAAGGAATTTTTCAATCGACAATGCAAAGTAATTTTTCGATCTCCAATGAAAAGGAATTCGTCGATCATCGATGCAAAAGAATTTTTCGATCACCAATGCAAATAAAATATCCAATCACTGATGTATATGAATTCACCAATCGTTGATGCAAATAAAACAAAGGAAGAAAAGGAGATAGAAAAGGAAGAGAAGGGGAGAAAGAAGAAGAAGAAAGGGAAGGAAAAATCAGACAAGTTTACAAAAAAACTCTGGAGCCAAAAACTTGTTTTGTCCATAACATGAACATTTCAACTCAAATTCAAATGAAATTTAATGGGTATGTCAATGACGAGCGCTACAAGAGTGCTAGTGATGACTATTGGCTCATTCTAATTTAATTTTATGAAAAATGCAAAATAGTGGTTTTTAAAGATCTGGGTTATGCTCAGTTATTGGGGCCCAGATGAAGGTGAATTTTTTATAGGGAGTCCAAAAAAGACGGCATAAAGATATCCAGTTAGGATTATAGAAAATTTCTAAATAATTTGGAGTGGAGGTGCTCAAACAGGGAAAACTACGTTATTCCAAGGCATTTTGGGGGGATTTTTGAAATCTTCGGGGGAGGAAAAGGGACTCCGGATCACCAATCCAAAAAAGTTTATTTTGTTGATATTTTACCTACACATTAATCTAGACAAATTCATCTTGAGGGAATTTTTCCAATTTTTCTCCGTTTGGGAGATAACCATTTTCGACTAAAACATCTAAATCTGGAGGAAATGAAAAAGGACGATATTGACAAATATAGTTTGATGCATAAGTTGGATGGAGCATGAAATCATGAATTGAATAGTTGTTGTGAGTTCACAACCGAGAATATTATCAGTTCACAATATAAAAAAATTCTTGGTTCTCACTAGATTTTCTATAAGAGGAAAAAGTTATCCTTTTAGATTTTTGATTCCAGTGAAACAAATGCAAGAAGGGGTGAAACTATTGATTTCAGAGAGCCACAAATTTTAGCTCAAAAATCAAATTGAAACATAAATATAGTCATTATAAATCTAATTCATAAGGGAATATATTTTAAATCTAGGCATTTTGATTTTTTTATTAGAATTCTTTGAAAAATGAGGAAAAAAGGGGTTGCAGCTTAATTGAGGACAACTTTATAATATGCTTAACTCTAATAGGTAATTGTTGCATGCACTTTTCTTACCGAATTATAAGTATAGGAAAAAAATATATGGTTACTATATGAGGAATAGAGATATGGAGGATGCCTGGGGATATTACATCCACGAGGACGAGGTCGAACATTTACATGTCAGCATGGGAAATGTAGAGAATGAGTCCAATGGACATAGAAGTGAGGTAGAGATAGTGGAGTTGGTTGAGACTATGAAAATCTTGTAGAAAGAAGTGTAGAGATATATAGAAGACAATGAAAGGGTAATAAGAGATCAAGAGGAGATTCTACAGAGTTTGAATATGTTTCAAAGATAATTCAATAAATATTCTGGCACAAAACAAATAGCTAATGCAATGAAAATAGAAGCATCCATATCTCATGATAGGAGGGATGATCATAGAGGATATAGGAAATAAAGGAGTGTTAATAGACATCATCATAATTTAATAGGACACTCAGTCATAAGAGAACATGTACATTCAAAGTCAGACAGAATCCCAAGTGTGTCCCTATCAGAAGACAAAGGAGGAGGCTTGAGTCAGATATTTTGCAAGGATAGCTATGGAAGCTCAAGCCACCATCATTTGATGGAGAGAATATGGAGAAGATGTTGAATCTTGGTTGTTGGGAATGAGGAAATATTTCCAGTTGCATTATTGTTCATCAAATGTTGAATCCATAATTGTAATCTACCATCTTCAAGGAAAAACATCTATATGGTGGGATTAGCTCAAGCAAGTTAAGCACATTGATGTAAAGAGGATCTCATGGAGGGAGTTCAAAAAGTATTTTTAGAAGAAATACTTGTTAGAGCAATATCATGACAAGAAAATGCAAGAGTTATTTTAACTCAAGCTTCCAAGCATGACAATGGATGAGCATCAGAGGACATTCCTTGAATTGTTGAGCTATGTTGGCTTCATAAAGGATGATAATGTAAAAATACAAATATTTTTGAGTGGGATACCTTATTTTTACAGTGAAAAAATTTGTTTTGATGAGTTCAATACCTTGGAAGAATCGATAAAAAAATCTAAGTATTTGTATGAGAAGAAAAAAGGAAGGCCATCTTTTCAAAGGCATGGGATGATAAGAAGAGAGGAAATATGGACCAGAGAAAGAAAGGATTCAAACTGCATTTCATCAGGAACATCCTCAAGCATATCATCAAGGGAAACCAACACAAGGTGAACATAAAATGATAGATTCATTAGGGAAAAGGCCAAGAAAACATCCCATAAAGTGTTGAAGATGTGAAGGAGACCACTTGTATAAATATTTTCCTCACAAGGGAGATATGATGAAGATTGTGCATAAAATTCAAGAAGCTAATACAGTGGGTGACATGGGTGGGAGAATGCCAAGGATTTATGCAGCCTTGGACAACAGACAAGCAGAATACCAATCCTACATGATTGAGGTAGAAGGTAAGATTGATAATTATCCCATAGATATTTTGATTGATTATGGATCTAGACATAGATATATAGATCCAAAAATAGTTGAAAGTTTTAAATTGAAGAGATGTAAGCATGAAAAGTCTTGGTTTGTTCAACTAGCCATTGGAACCAAGAGGAAAATCAATGAACTTGTCAAGGATTTCCCAGTAAGAATTAATGGATTCAGGACTAAGGAATATCTGAACATCATACCACTTAGGTCATATTATTGCTTGATTGGTTGTACAAGCATCGTGCTATCTTAGATTGTTACAAGACTTGTATCCGTCAAAGAGATTTCAGCATTGCAACTAAAAATAAGTTGTAGGAAAGGATGTTATATATATACAATCCATATGGAAGAGCCAACAAAGGATAAGGATCGAAGTCTTGAAGACTATATAGTTTTATAGGAATATGAAGATGTGTTTGGGGAATTTCAAGGATTTCCACCAAAGAGAGATTGACTTCTCTATTGACTTAATGCTTAGAGTTTCCCCAATGTCCAAAACTCCTTATAAAATGGGCACACCAAATTTGAAGGAGTTAAAAATGAAGCTAGAAGATTTATTGAAGAAGGGGTACATATGTCTAAGTGTCTCACCTTGGGGCACCCCAATGGTTTTTGTAAATAAAAAGGATGGAACTCTAAGGTTGTGTATTGACTTTAGACAACTGGATAAGGTTATCGTAAAGAACAAGTACCCTCTAATGCATATCGATGATATTTTTTATCAACTAAAAGGAGCAAGGATATTTTCAAAGATTGAACTAAGGTTAGGTTACCATCAAGAGATAATCAGAGAAGAAGACACCAGGAAGACATCATTCAAAATAAAGTATGGCCATTATGAATTTGTGGTGGTGCCATTTGGCCTGGAAAATGGACCATCTAATTTTATGTGCCTAATGAATAGATTGTTCAAAGACTACCTGGAAAATTTTATCATTGTCTTCTTGGATGATATTCTTATATACTCCAAGACAGATGAGGAGCATGAGAAAAAGTTGAGGATGGTGCTACAAGTGTTTAGAGAGCACCGATTGTATGCCAAGTTAAGCAAGTGCACTTTCCATGGAAGGAAAATATGTTATTTGGGCCACATCGTCTCAGAGGAGCACATAACAGTGGACCCTAAAAACATTGAAGCAATCAAAAGTTGGACATTGCCAAATAATGTTTAAGAAGTGAGATCCTCTATGGGATTAGTTGGATATTAGAGGAGATTCATTGAAGGTTTCTACAAAGTCACACATCCAATCACTTCACTTCAGAATAAGGGAACAAATTTTGAATGGAATTCCAATTGAGAGGAGATTTCCCCACACTATTGTGGTGAATTCCCCCTGTGGACATGTGAAAACCCCCTTGGATCAAGACCCCTTATTTGATCCAAGACAAAAGGGAAACATATGGTAACTACTTTCCTTTTAGATCTATTTCAACAAGTAGGATAGAAGAGACAAATGGATGGCACTCCTTTTTATGATGGTTTTCTTCATTGATCTATATACTATGATTTTCCTAACAATAGACATGTAAATGCTTGAACACGTAAACATGAAAGGAATATCCAAAGTTATCTATTAATGGAAAACTGACAAAATGGAAGCACTTACAATATTTACCTTGATTTTGCATAAACCTCCTCCAATATCTCTATTCCATCCCCTTGTATCTCACAAATCATAAGTATGATGTTCTTCAATTCTCTGCCCCTTTCACTCGAGTATGACCCTCATTATATAGTGGTTTTAGGCATAACAACTTTGATGTATCTTGGGAAAATGGTTGATGATTTATCTCATAAGGTTGGTATTTGGTGCCTAGGATGGAGAAAAGAGATATAGCTTGAATCCTTGACCCAAACAAACGCATATCTCCCCAAATATTTCCCTTAGAAAAATGTGGAATGGTTGCAACCTCTTCATCTCTCCCTTAACACTAAGTACGGGGAGACTATCGCTCCATAAGACACTCTAGGGGAGCAATAGTCTATATTTCATCACTCCTTGTGTAGGGGAAAGGGGGTGATGATCCTCAAGTATGGTCAAAATATTAAGTAAAAAGATGTTATTTTGACCTTCAAATGACATGTTTCTCTTCCAACTTGTCTAGGGAACATGACAAGTACTCCCACATGGTCATGAAATTGTGACACTTAGTAAAGTGCATGTAAAACTTAATAAAGTGCATGCAACAATTAGTAAGGTGCATACAACACTTGATAAAGTGCATGCAACACTTAGTAAGGTGCATACGACACTTGATAAGGTGCATACAACACTTACGACACTTATTAGAATGTGATACATAAGTGTGACACTTAGTAGAATGTGATACATAAGCGCGACACTTAGTAGTGTGGGAATTTGGTGTGTAACATATGCCCCCTAAGTGTGAGGTCAGAAGAAAAGTTGATGGCCGAAACACTTTACAAAAATATGTATATGATGGTGCTAGAATAGGAGAGTTGGATGGAAGCTGCAAACAAACATCAAACAATATATATGTATCATCCTCAAGGTAGGCATACCCATGCTCGAAATAAACTAACTCAAGGCATGGTCGTCGACTAATACACTATGGATCCATGAAAGCACTAACTAAGGATATGGCCACGAAAGATACAATATGAATCCATATATCCATGACTCAATCAATTCGTAGCCACGAAAGAATACACAATGGAGCTACAATATGAAAAAACATAGCCATGGACCAATCCAAAGTGGATCTATGTGACAGTATACATATCAGTAATATTTCCATCACGATGACCATACTAGAATATGAACCTATTTTAATGGTTGCAAATCTAGATGAATATTTTGTTGTATGCACATATGCATGCAAGGAAAGGTTTGGGGTAGTCCTTATGAAAAATGGGCATGCCATATGTTATGAGTCAATGAAGCTTAAGGAGCATGAAATAAATTATGCTACCCATGACTTATAGTTGGAAGCTATAGTTCACGCCTTAAAAATGTGGAGGCATTATCTCATGGGAAGAAAAATCAAGCTGAAGATAAATTATAACAGTCTGAAGCACTTGTTTCAGAAACCAACGCTAAATGTTAGATAGACTAGATGGTTGTAATTTCTCAGTGAATATGATTTTGACATCAATAATATCAAGGGAAAGGAGAATAAAGTGGCTAATGCACTTAGCAAGAGGATGCATGAAATGCATGCTACAACCATTATCATGTATTATTCATATTTAAAAAGAATAATTTTGGAAGTTGCAGCATTAGATCAACATTATGCACAAGTTATAGAAGGCTTACAACAACAAAATATAACGTTGAAGTTTAAGGAGTACAAACGAAAGAGGATGGAATTCTCTTGTTCAGGGACAAAGTTTATGTTCCTAACACTCATGAATTGAGAAATTCAGTGCTAAAAGAGATGCACAGTGTACCATATGTTGGTAATCCAGGGTATCATAAGACAATTGTAGTAGTAAGAGATCAATATTTCTGTCTTGGAATGAAGAAGGATGTGGTTGATTACATAGCCAAGTGCATGGAATGTCACAATGGAAATGGGAGGTCGCTATAATATATTCTATCACCATTTTTTGAAGAATGACAAGGCAACATGATTCCATTATCATAGCAGTGGACAATCTTACAAAGGTTTCACATTTTATTCTAGTATAAATTACTCACAAGGCAACCAATATTGCGAAGATTTATATGAAGGAAATTGACGGGCTACATGGTGTGCCTTAGGTAATAGTATCAGATAAAGATCCCAAGTTCACTTCTAACTTTTGGAAGGGTTTGTTTAAGGGATTTGGGACTAATTTGAATTTTAGTACATCATATCATCCAAATTCGAGTGAGAAGATAGATAGGATCAACCAGATAATTGAAGATACATTGAGAACATATGTAATGGCATGCCTTCTAGGTGGGAACAATACCTTCATTTGGTTGAATTTTCTTACAGTAATGGGTATCAGGCATCATTTAAGATGATCCTATTTGAAGCCTTGTATGGAAGGAAATGAAACATGCCAATGAGTTGGGACAAACCCACAGACATAATAGTTATTGGGCCAAAATTGCTAAGGGAAATGGGAGAGAAAATGGTAAAGATTAGGAATAATTTAAAAGTTTCACAGGAGAGGAAAAAGAGTTATGCAATTAAAAGAAGGACATACATATATTTCAAAGTGGGTGAGATTGTGTTTTAAAAAGTAAAGGATAAAATGATCTCGCTAAGATTGGGAAGTTTCCTAAAGTTGGCAACAAGATATTGTGGTCTGTTTGAAGTTCTAGAGAAAATAGACCTAGTTTCATGCATGATTGCATTGTATGCATCCATGAGAATTCATAATGTGTTTCATGTGTATTTATTGAAGAAACATGTTCCTAACCCTAACCATTTGATTGATTGGACTGTGATCCAGGTGGAGCAAAAAGGGGACTATCAAGTGGAGCTAGTGCACATCCTAGACCAAAAAGTAAAAGTGCTCAGGAACAAATCCATCAACCTAGTAAAGGTCCAATGGACCTACTACAGTCTTGGATAATACACATGGGAGCATGAGGAGACCATGTTTGTTGATTATTCACATTGTTGTGAAAATTTTGAAGAATCCTGAATGTATATTTGTATATAAGTATGCAATAATCCATTTTGGTAGTTGGAGTTCCTAGAGCCAAACCTCAGAGACTTCTTGTTCAATCTATACTGGATCCCTATAAGGAAGTGGTACAACTTAAGGGAATGTGGTGCAAATAATGGGGTACACTTCCTTGGGTCTTTGTTAGGTAAATTATACGCAACAATTTCTAGACATTAAATTATCGATCGGGAGTTCGTAAACTTGTAGTTGCAAGAACAAAAAATGCAGGACTAAATCTCTATTCTATCCTACACTAACAACTAATTCTAGAAAAACACACTTCAAAGTGCAGAGAGACAATATTAAACAACCTGACTCAGTCCATATAACCGGTATTAATCATGAACATAATACCATGGATCTACATGTTATCATGTCCAAATCATTGATCTACGCATGCACTTGTCTAGGATCTACCCCCTCTTCATTACCAATCAATGGATATTGAAAAGGAAATATAAATACTAGTAAACAATCAAATTCAAAAGAAATCAACCACAAACTCGTAAATCCTAACAAATCTAAGCAGTGTTGTTGCACTTTTTCATCCATCCAGTCTGTCTATGTGCGAGGAGGTGACTCTAACTAGATCATGTCAACAATATTGATATATTCGAAAAGTAACACAATGTAAAGGATTCAAGGAAAACACACTTCAAAATGTAATGAATGAAAGTAAGACAAGCTCAAATGAAATCAATTGAAAATCACCACAAGATGTAGCTTAACGTTGGATCACAATATTATGTCTCCCAAGTTATATCCAGATATTGAATGGATTATTCCTATAGTATTTATCTAAGCTATGAGAAAACCAAATTAAAACAAACTATATTAAAATAAGAGTAAAGAAATCTGAAAGTAAATAGAGGATTCACCCAAATACCACTCAAATTAGTCATCCATATGAGGTTACTCAAACCCTCATGTGTGTGTGCTACTGACCTCAGGTGGATTTACCAGTTTTAAAAGCAAATCCACAAAAATCCTAATTAACCCCATATCAAGAAAAGTAATGTAATGATTAATCTAGGGTTAATTAGGATTTTTGGGGTTAAAGACTAAACACACTTCAGAGAGATACAATAAACATTTGTATGTGATATAAAGAAGAGAAATATAAAGAGAAAAAGACTAATCTATTCAACTCATTCAAATCTCACACATTCCAAACTGATGAAAAGACAAATACTATAAAATAGAGTAAGATGGATTCTTAATACTACAAATATTCAACACAGAACATTGTACTTTTATATCAAACCACAAACATAATATAATTGGGAATCAAAACACATTTGGATATGCAGTTTCTCATAGTTACAACATATAATATTGATCTTTGACTTATAATTATGATGAAGCTGCAAAGCATTTACAATAAGTATTCTTTAATGGAAAGATACCAATAATAAAACTCACAAATGAGAATATTGTTACCACTACAACTATGAAATAAGGAGACAATGAGAGCTCACTGGTGGGCCCCTTCTAGTAGTTCTACATTTCCTAAATAAGGATACATATCATAAAGATTCAACAACACTTCATAAATTATGAAACACCAACTCTCATTATTAATTAGAAATCGTATTACATTAATATCAAGTATGAGGCACAATTTTTTTCTTGTCTCTTGTGCTAATACTATTCCTTATCAATATTTCATTACCAAGTTACCCCCCCTTACATGAATAAAGCTCTATTTTTTATACATACAATGAGACCCCAAAGTAGATAGGGAGATTTGGAGAAATCCCTTGTTCTACGCATGACCAAACTGATACAAAAAGTGAGGGTTCAAAACAACATGGATCTAGCAAAGGAATTACAAATATACACCATTAAATAGATGTTGAGGTATTATCATGACATGAAAATGCACGAGGATATCAACTCGTATCATATCAAGCCCTAAATCACGCTAGAAATACCATCAATGGATGCATCTGTTGGGGTCCTTGATTCCTCATCCTGGGCATTCCCTGGTCTTTGTCTCTAGAAGATCATGGGTTCCAAAGCATGTCGACCCAATCACAAACAAAACCCATCTCTTAGTTTGGTTGTATGTTGGTTGTTGATGTGTCGATCTTGGATGAGTTGTTGCTAGTTGTTGAAACATTATGTGTATGTTATGGGATCTACATTTCATCAAAACATCATCATTAATAGTCAATTAATCAACCTTCCTAAGCTATCTAATCAATGGAAAAAACCACATATTTGATATATTCATACCTTATTGGCATTGGATGGATTTCCCACCAAAACCCAGACATAATAGTGATAATAAGGATGAAATGAGGAAAAAAGGAAGGTCAGCTAGGTTGCAAAAGGGGCTTATACTAGAAATTAAGTCGTTAATTCTGGAGGTCCAACATACCATCACGTTGAGGGTTTTTTATGTCCTTGTACAAACCAAAATGGTGCCCAGATCAAAACTGAAACAATACTACTTTTTTATTTGCCAATGGAGATGTTAACACTGGGTTTCTTGTCCCTTTCCTCTTTGAGTTTTCTGGCCAAATTCTTATTGCATATGATCAATTGTTGAGACTATGTATGCCATATCTTGACACTCTTACACAATTTATTGTTTCTTTTGACCAATATTTTGTTTCCAACTTGAAGCTGGACATACCTCTCCCTAAGAAAAATGTTCTCATTCTTCACATGCATGTCCAATACTTCAAAATCCTTGATGTTATTCTCCAATTGTCTAACCTTTACACTCTCATGGGAAGTGGGTTTAATGAATTGCTTGAAGAAATTATAGGTTGTAAGGGTTTATTGTAATTTGCATTGTCCTTATAAATGTGCATTAAAGATGTTGCTACATCTTTAATGCTTGGGTTAGCCTCTTTACCTTTAAATTATTTGGCCTGGGGTTCCAAATTTTTATTATTCTGTGGATTTGTATGCCATAGTAGCATTTCCTCATCAAACAAGGTCTATATATGATTTTTTTTGGTGTTTCTACTTTTACCTTTGGCCCCTCAACATTCTTCCTAGCTTTGCTACGAGTGAAAGGATTTCATGGAGGTAGTAAAGTATTTTTCGACTCATTATTTTTTCTTGTAAAGGGATTTCTATTTTGATATCAAATGATAACAGTGAAGCCCTTAGCTCCATGATATCTGAGGTCTTCACATCCATTAGTGGTGATCTCATGAGGCAGGTCAACTAGTTGTGTCCCTTCTTCAACAAACCCATCTCTAACTAGGAAGGAATACCAATTGTCATTTTGTTTCCTCAATTCCTTTCTAACCAGTATTCGAATGAGACCATGATGATATAGGCTATTACTCACATTTTTGGGATTATGCTGGTCATACTTGTCCATTTTCCCAAGACTTTTGCAAAAATAATCGGGAAATCTATCTTATTATCAGACTCAAAGTGTAAGAGAAATATAATGTGATAAAGGGAGATTATTTCATACCATCCCTCACAATTCATGAACTTATGAAGAACAAAGAGTAGATTATACCATGTCTCCTTAAGCCACGATCAAGGGACTCCACGTTTCTAATCGAGTGTCTACTTCATATTGATAAAAAAAAATGACCATGCTCCCTGCCCTATTTGTTGGTTTTTAAACCATTCTTCACCCTCTTGAGTAAACCCTGTAGCTGACACTATCTACTTATGTGTTATTATAATCACCAAGTACCCAATTCAATCAGTCTTTCCATCAAAACTACTAGCAAAGGCCTTCATTACTCTGTTGTTATGGTTGTCGAATTGTGAAAGGGATGGCATCCAACTTGCCCTCTCCAATATTGATTTGCTTCCGTTGTATTCTGGAAACCCTTCCAGAGCTCCCAACAATGAGGGTTTGTGTTGGATTATCCTTGGTTTCTCCATGTTGCCACAAACCCTGGAACTGGAGTTCTGTTAGACCCCCTAGTTAACAAGTTTATGCTAGTATGGGATAATAGTGAAGGCTATGAAATCAAGATTAGGGATTGAGAATATTGTTGGGAGTGAGAGAGGAAATGGAATATGGTTTAATAATTAGAATGGTCGGCTTTACATATGGTTGTGATATCTCATTTCTAATCCTATAAGTGATTCAAAATGAGTTTTCAACAATAATTATAATAGTAATTAGTTACTTTTCTTGATAAAGATAGCATGTGGATGGAATTGAAGGACAAGAGCCCACGACCAAGAGATCATTACTATATATGGTTTCGAGAATATGGAGACATGGATCATATGGTAGATATAATAATCCACTAACTATAATTGTGTTTGAATTATGGTAGTAAGTAGTGGAAAAATTGGAATGAAGTTCATGTTAGAATGTGTACGTAAGCCAATCACAAGTCAATAAAATTTATGAAGTGACTTACCATATCATAGATAACTATATGAATATTAATTGATTTATTACCTCTACTTTACCTTTGTATGATTGTCGCTTTCTTGCCTGAGTCAAGATCTGGTGTTGAGAGAAAAATTGTTGACTGCAGGTAGGAGAGAGAGACCTTTGATACTTGGTTATAGAGATACTTGTTGATATTGACATCCATAGTCAAATAGATTTTTATCATTGGTGATGAGTTTCATGAAAAGGTAGGGGTTGCATAACAAGAAAGGACTTCTAGTCTGCAACTATCTTAAATCTTCCTGCAACTAACATGGGATCCTACAACAAATGGAAACAATTGTTGCAGGATCCTGTGAGTGTTACAGGATTACCTGTAGAATTTAAAGGAAGAGAGAGACAAAAATGAAAAGTGGTAATTATGAGAATGAAGTGGAGATGATAAAAGGAAATTGAAAATAATGGTGATTTGATGGAAAATGACCAAAAAATAATATGGAGGAGTCTGAAACCAAGTGATAAAATGAGACTATGAAACTAATACTCTAGGGATAATTTTCTGCAATTTATTTCCTTTGGGGGTTAATGAATTCTTATCAAACACAAATAGAGTACAAAGGAAATAAACTTTAAAAATTTCATTGCGTAAAGGAGTAGAAGATATATTTTTGCAAACCCTTGTTTTGATTCTTGTCATGCAAACAATTAGTGGATCCATGCTAGTCAACTCCAAGTTCTCACTTATGAATCTGTTTGGTTTGTCCAATGATGATAATATTTTCAAATTGTCATGTAGTTTCAATTTCTAGAACATGGATGTTGAATTTGGTTGTCTACAAATTCTTTTTTAATGAAGTGTTTGTTGTTTTCAAATATAGGGAGAGCTGAAGAGAAAGGAATTTGATCCGTTGGATCCTACTGAAGAAGAAAAAAATTGGTTGAAGATGTTGGAGATGATGAAGAGAGATTCTGTAGATCTGAAAGGGATATGAAGATCTCCCTAAAACCAAAGAGTTTCCATGTCCTCATGAAAACTGCTTAACACTGCGTGGCATGCGGCTACAAGAAAACAAATGGCTTCCATCTTTTGTTGATATCAATATGAGAGTTGCTAAGAACATTAATATGAGAGTTGCTAATGAATTTTGGGCACAAATTCCATAAGTATCAAAAGACTTACTATTGGTTACTAGAAATGACCACATAGAGATAAATTCATAAGAACATATAATAAAAATTGACCATAACATAAAGTACTTCCAATGCCACATTCATTTAAAAATTCCAAATACACACTTGAGGACAATTGGCATGAATGCATGGAAAGTTTCAAATTTGAATAGTTTCCGAGGATCACTTATGAACATTCCCCCTATGAACAACCAAGATAATTCAAGAATAACCCATAGAGAATATTTATAATCAAATTTTAGTATTTATGTTCTATAGCAGAGATTTCTATTTCCTTGCTTATGCCAACTCCATCAAAATATTAACAACACTTATGTTCAGGAAGCCCTGTATAAATTAGAGTAGGGATTTTTTTCTTTTCCTCTATACGGGGAGATAAAAAGAGTATAATAAGTCTCAATCAAATGAAAACCACATAGGAAACCAACCAACCTTCTCTGATCTCAAAATATTTATAATCATTCAAGTGATAAAGATAAATATCACAGTTGATTATATTAGGATTTTAAGATCATGGTCCCACTCTTAACATAGTACATATTAGATATAGTATGAATTATATGATAGGGTCTTAAGGTCAGCTTATGGTTATTCTCAAGTGGAAGTTAGATGGAGTTCATTTAGCTTCGACTCTAACTAGAACTTCACAAGTAGTATTGTACACAGGGACAAAATGGATTAGGTTTAGTCAATAGGTGGAACATGTCCGAACGTGCTACCGGAAAGCATCTATATCCTCAATGAGGTAAACTTTTAAACCCATTTTACTCTAAGATTTCTTGTCCCATTACTTCCTTTTTACAATTTACAGAACAAATATAATTAGAGATGGG
Organism: Picea engelmannii; assembly: GCA_009831015.1. Taxonomy (NCBI): domain Eukaryota; kingdom Viridiplantae; phylum Streptophyta; class Pinopsida; order Pinales; family Pinaceae; genus Picea; species Picea engelmannii. Next base: position 92,127 of record ML783958.1, on the reverse strand, counting down.
GGAGAAATCATAAAAAATCCCTCTATAGGCATGGGATGACACCTATAAGTATTGAGTTTTATATTACTCTCTCTAGGAAGAATTCCCCATTTCCCACGAGTCTTCAAAGCCCTTACGGATTTCCCTAGTAGTACCATAAGCTAGGATGACGCAGTGTCACACCCGCAGGCACGCCTGCTCACAGGATCTTCTCTTTCCATGGCCCGAAGAACACTAACCGGTCCTTCTATTTCCCTATCGGGGAATCTGCACCCACAGATCTCTTTGCGCGACTCCCCCTCTCTTTACTTATCGTGGAATCAGACTTCACAACCTTGCGAGGTCAGTGATCGAGCGTAGGAATCTCGAATCTCCGAGACCCGATATGAGTCAATGCTGACCCTTCTGTTCCTTTGTCGGGACTTTCTCTATTGGGATATCGGCACTAACGGTGTCGAGAAACTCGGTTCTCCGACTCCTGAGTCTCGATATGTCAAAACTCCGATGAGCTCACGACTTTGACTTTTCAACGGTCCCGTCACCTCGTCGGGATTTCGGACTTCGCGGGATCACGAATCCTGATGTCCAATGTTTCGGGACTTTACTTTTCCCGAACCCCGATACAGTGTGCTACTTTTCCACCACCAAATCCTATGGTCCCACACTGTACTTGTAGCAGTCGGGATATCGCGTATCGCGATTTCACGACTTCCGTTACCAAATCTTCGATTCCTTTCTTACGAAATCCCGATAGGCGATTTCGTGAATAATCCAATCCCCCTGGCTGGCTTGTATCAATGGCTCTGCCCCTTCTAAGATTTAAACACTATGGGAATATTTGCAGTATCCCCCTGCACCCCCGCGAGATCCAACAACTCACGGTGATTCACTGATTTTCCCTGGAAGATATCGACCGTCCGTTCTTCCACGAAATGACTAAGTGTTCTTCCACAGAACTTATCCACCTGCGTGCAAACTTGTGACACTTCTTGCCAACCTTCAAGGCACAACTTTTCTATGCTGTCCTTCAACAAATTCAAAGGTCCTATCCCTCCTGAGCTTTTCCCCATGACCTCCAGTCCTTCAAGAAAACTCTTGCATGCACTCCTTGCGTCAAACCTTCAACAACGTCGAAGTGTTGAAGTCACTTGACTCTGCGCACACCTGCAACAGCAGTCTGTCAAATGCTTTACTCAGGTTCGCAACCCTGAGACTTTTACCCAGCCTGCGCACTCCTTGTATGGCTCCTGTGCCCAACTGCACTTCTGGATGAATGAGAACAAAAACTATCTCTATCTGAACCCTCTGTCAATGCACTCCTTGCGGACACTTCAACTGCACTCCTTGTAGGAATTCTCTGGCTCAAATAGAGAAACAATTGAAACTCATTCCATCTCCCTCTCAGACTTTAATTCATACATGAAATCACATACATAGCATATAAAAGCAAATGTATAACAGGAAGTAAACATTCATGAGCCTATCATTCAGCACCAATACACAGAGAACAACACAAACCATGAATTTGAATCAAAGCTTTATATTAATTCAAATGTCTGTACATGGGTGTTTTTACACAACTCTCTGCTTCTTCTTTCTCCAAATGCTTCTGAATAATGCTACAATGCACAATGAGGGTGTCTATATCCTGTTTCCCTCTTGCGCTCTATAACTGTATAGTCTAGAATTAAATTCTATCTACTTTACATTAACTATTTTAAATTCCATCTACCTACTAAGGACGAGAGCTATCCGCTCAAGGTCCATTTACAATATACAAGTGTGCCTCATCTTAATGGCTCATTTAAGAATTGCTCAACAATTCCAAAGTGTTTTCAAAATTTGTGCTGGCTTGTCTAGCTGTCCTCCGCTTCCACGTTGGCTCGCTTGATGTGTTGGTGATGCTCCTGCATCATACTCCCTCGCTTGAAAACTTTCATGGGCTCCTGTCCATGAGCTCCTGCACAGTCTGTAAATGCTTCTGTATCTCAGTTTCAGTCTCCCAGCTGGCATCTTCAATTGGATGGTTCTTCCACTTGACCAGATACTCAAAATATTGTTTTCTCCTGGTCCTCTTATTCACTCTCTTGTACAGTATGCATTCCATATGTGGATTCTCTGCAACTGGAATTTGCTTTGTCCACTAGATCGCTGGCTTCTCATCTCCAGTCTCTGCTTCTCTATCTCTGTATGGGTACAAATCTGAGACATTGAATATCGGAGAAATTTCGATCCCATCGGGTAGTTCAATCTCATAAGCATTGTCCCCAAATTTTCTCAAGACCTTGCATGGCCCGATTTTCTTCATCTTCAACTTATTGTATGCTCCTCTCGGGAACCTTTCTTTCCTCAAATGTGCCAGAACCAGATCACCAACCTTGAACTGAAGTTTTCTCTGATGTTGATCTTCTCTGCACTTGTATTCCTGACTTGAATTATGCAACCTCTCCTTCACCTGGCTGTGAAGTTCCTTCATCGCCTCAGCGAATTCCTCTGCACTAGTGCTCCTAGTAGCAGTCTGTCCTGAATCTCTCAGTTCAGAAATTCCCCTCGGCTGCATGCCATAAACAACCTGAAATGGACTCTGGCGTGTGCTCCGATTCACTGAGTCATTGTATGCAATTTTTTCCTGTGGTAATATATTGTCCCAACTGTTGTGGTGCTCTGTCACCAAGATTCTCAGCAAGTCTCCCAGACTTCTGTTGACCACTTCTGTCTGTCCATTCGTCTGAGGATGATAAGCTAAACTAAACATCAAATTAGTCCCCAGCTTCTTCCACAAGGTCCTCCAAAAATGCCCTATGAATTTTGTGTCTCTGTCCGAAACTATACTTTTCGGCAACCCATGAAGTCGAATGACCTCTTTGAAGAACAGATTTGCAATGTGAGTTGCATCACTGGTCTTGTGACATGGGATGAAGTGTGACATCTTGGAAAACCTATCCACTACCACAAATATTGAATCAACACCTCTTTGTGTCCTTGGAAACCCAAATACAAAATCCATGCTTATCGCATCCCACAGCCTTTATGGTATGGGAAACAGTTGATAAAAACCCGCATTCTACTTTCTTCCCTTCAAATGCTGGAAAATTCTACATATGTCTACAAATATTTTGACATCTTCTCACATTCTCGGCCAAAAATATGACTCATTCAATTTCGTGAATGTTTTGTCATGACCGAAATGTCCTGCCAATCCACCACTGTGTTTCTCCTTCAACAGATTCTCCCTCATGGAGCATTTCGGAATACACAATTGATTTCCTATGAACAACAATCCTTCCTGGATCATGTATTCTATCCACGGGCTTCTGTCTCTGAGAACTGGATTCTCAGCTGCTTCATACGCTTCCTGAAAATCTGGATCATCTGCGTACATATTCTTGAGATCATCAAAACCTAAAGTGTGGACTCTGAACTCCTACAACAGCAAACACTTCCTGCTCAAAGCATCAACAACTTTGTTAGCATTACCAGAAATATGTTTAATCACAAATGTGAAATTCTGCATATACTCAACCCATTTTACATGTTTCTGATTCAACTTCTCCTGTTGAGTCACAAACTCCAGTGCATGATTGTCACTGTACAATACAAATTCTTTGGGTATCAAGTAATGCCTCCATTTCTTTAATGCCTGTATGATAGCATAAAACTCCTTATCATACGTGGAGTATTTCAATTTCGCTTCATTCAGATTCTCGCTGAAATATGCTATCGGCTTGTCTTCTTGACTCAAGACTGCCCCGATTGCAAATCCGCTTGCATCGCATTTCACCCGAAATGTTTTCTGGAAATCCGGCAACACCAAAACCGGTTGTTCTTTGATCTTCCTTTTCAACAAATTGAAACTCTTTTCAGCTTCTTTTGTCCAGTGAAAATACTTATGCCGCTTCTTCACTGTATCCATCATCGTTGCACTAATTCCACTGAAATTCCTGATGAATTTTTGGTAGAAAATAGCCAAACCATGAAAACTTCTCACCTTGAATACATTCCTCGGTGATGGCCAATTCTTGATCACTTCCACCTTATCCGGATCCATCCTCAACTCATTTGCCGAAATAAAAAATCCCAAATAAATGAGTTATGTCTTCATGAATGAGGACTTCTTCATATTAATCAACAGCTTCTCCTGTTGTAGTTTCTGCATCACTGTAGCCAAATGCTTCAAGTGCTCT
>ML783958.1:51395-61845 GCA_009831015.1 Picea engelmannii | reverse complement strand
CAATCCATTCCTGTAATCGAATCAAACACTTGTTATCATCGGAATACAACTCACATCGCAACAATTGTTATCCATTCGAAATTTGATTATGAAACAAATGATATACGAATTGGTCCCAACATAGAAATTACAATTAATATAGTGAACCAATATGCCCATCGCATCGTGCAAGATATAATCAAATCGAACAGAGATATCGTTTGTATTTCAAGAATAGAAAAGATATCAAATAATAACATGCTCAAATTAAATTATGGTCAATCAAACTAAATCTATTCACAACCAATCCAGAAATCGATAATCAAAACTTATGCATGACAGAGCAAGTCAACCGTATAAACATAGCTTATGATCACGCTGTATAAAAAGAGGGAAAATTATACCATTACAGTTGTTGAAGCTATGTCAATCTCGAATTGACAATTGCGGTAGCAGACTCGACATTTTTGAACAAGATTGATCCAGCAGTTCGTTGATTTTTATTGTTAGGCTGCACCTTTGCATTCTGACCAGTGAGCTTTGCCACTTGGTTTTCCAAATCGTGAATTTTGGATTGCAATTTTGGGACATCCAATTAGTATCTCTCTAACCACAGTCCACACTGGTCGCAAGGTGAAGCAACCTTTTGAGAAGGAGGGGGGTTTGATGATTCCCCGAGGGTTTCATGAGGTGGCTTAATACCAGTAAAGTCAGGGTTAACCCGCAGACAAGGAGGCAAGTTCTCAACGAAGTCATAAGGAGGTTCGTCACCACAGAATCCCTCTTCGGCGAGAAAACGCTCAATGCTCGAATCAGAGTCCTCGCTGACCACGATAGGCTCTGTTTTGGCAGGAGGCTTAGACTTATTTCTCTCCATGCGAGAAATCGTCCTTGCATTTTTCTTGTTTCTAGCAGCAGTCTTCGCTCTAGCCTTTGTGGTTATGGGCTTAGCAACTTTAGTCATAGCCATAGGCGAATTCACAGGTGAGTTGGGTTTAGGTTCGGGTAGCAAAACACTGTAGGGTACAGGGGTAGACTTACTCTCGGATACCATAGGCTTATTGACCTGAGGAGGAGTTGATTCCTCAAAACCATTACGGTTGAGAAAATCATGCCAGGAATCTCGACGTAACCCCAATTCATAAACAACCAGCATTTTAATCAACCCAACATGGAAGAGGCTAGTATCAGCCTGACTTCGCTTGTATTTCTTAGCCATTTTAAATAAACTTCGGTGCAGATAGTGCGGCATACTAAGCTCAAAACCCATAAACACCATTAATAAACGTAGATGAAACAGGAAAACAAACCCATACCTGCCTTTACAAGTAACGAATTGCTTGATAATCATCAAGAGATCATACCAGCGGGGTTTCAACATCTTCGCAGGTAAACCTCTGTTGCACGAATTCACTATCCGAGACCGAAATAACAATGTCCACGGGACATCATTTACCTTGTAACTTTTGGACCATTTTTGTCCCTTGACAGGCAGGCTAGTTGCCAAGCTGAGAGATTGTTCGGTGATTTCAAGCTGGACATCTCCAACTTTGGCTTGGCAGCCATCGAATGACAGTGCGAATTGCCGAGCAACAGAGATGTTAAAACCATCGAAGTTCCTTATAAACGAAAGCCACCCGAATTCTTCAAGGTCGCTATATGCACCATCGAATGTCAACAGCGCTTGGCATCCATTAGGTTCGGCCCTCACAACAGGAGCCATAACCTCTGTACATGGTAGGGTTCACACCGAATGAACAATGCACAGAGTGAAAACGATAGGGTTTCAATAGCTTGAATGCTCGACGAGACCAGAAACAACTCCATGCGTGCGAAGGTGGTGGGATTACCATCACCACGCATTGCATTAATGACCTGTACAGAGCTGTTAAAACCATAATCATTTAAAACAACGTATCAATCAGCAAACAGGTGAATCATCACCTCTACGTGCCATTCATCTGAGTCAGAATCAACACCTCATGTGATAGTTATGCGCCAAGTGTTAAATTTAATCAAACACAGTACCAGCATTAACTATCGATCTATCGTGCCAATTCCATCGTTCAATCAATCGCTTAACCACAAGGTTTACTGCTAATATATAGCWCGGGACTATGGAACATTCAACGTATTATTCGCTTTCCAAACAATATAYCAAGCATYGATTTGTAAAACTGAAATATGATTAACTCATGCGCCTTCAAACCATTGTTATTATACTTTATAAACTCGCCCATGTATTCGTTGCACATGGAAATGTTTGCATTCCAATCTTTTGAGAACATTATGATCCAAAGCTTTTCATGTAATGATTGAATGAAAACAATAATAAGGATAAAAGCAATAAGACCAAATCCATTACAATTTTCATAAGATCAGAACAAAACCAATAACTTTTATGCCCAAAGGTTTAGGAATCAAATCATATCTAAATGTGTAATCAAGACATAAGTTCGAGAAAGCCTTTAACAGTCATGTGATAAACTAGTGGTCAAGTGTCTTTCATCAAATCAACCAAAAAAACGACGACAATCTAAGCAACGAAAGAGGTGTTTTCACACTTGCAGTTGTGAAAACTGAATCGACCTTGAATTATAACTGTCGCAAAAATGAGACGAATGTTTAGAAGCACAATGCGACAATGATTTGTCGTAATACCACAAGGGGTGTAGGCAGCTTTTTGAGAGCAATAAAAAAAAATTGGGTTGGCTGCCAACAGATCCACGAGTCAAATTGAATATTGAGGCAATGATGGTCAATCAGGTGTTCATTGATTTTGGTTTGCAACTCAATATTTTACCATGAGAAACATGGGTATGAATGGGTAAACCCAACCTACCACCCACGCTGGATTATCTTAAGTTAGTCAATCAAAGATTAATATAACCAATTGGAATATTGAGAAATGTCGACACTCAAATTATGGGAATACCGACTTTAGTCAACTTCGAGGTGATCAACCTTGTCGAAGGAATGCTAGCATATGCATCTCTTGTTGGTTGACCATGGGGTCAACGAATGAAAGAAACTATCTCCCTGGAAAGAGATAGAATTAAATTGAAAGGAAGTGGGAGGAAAATAATTATTCCCCTAGATCCAAAAGAAGGAAAATCATGGATGGAGTCATGGGATGAAGGTCAAGAAGCCAAATTTCTATATCAGATAAACAACGAAAAAAATTATTATATAGAACCGACCGCAAAAGGATAAATTTTGATAGAATCCCCCATGTTGGTCGGACATAATTGTGACTCTGCCTTATACAAATGGAAAATAGAAAATTGTGAAGCACATGCGAAGTATTGATGATTTATCGAAATTATTCCAAAGAAACATCTTAAGACATGCTACTCAATCTAGAATGTACCAAAAGTATAAGAAAAAATAACTCAACAAACTCCCACTCTTATTCCGACTGACAATCAGATAAGCAAACCCTTGCGATACAATGAACAACATGCCCTTCGACACATGTCAAAGAGGTAGAAAAATCCATAAGAGAGAAAGGAAGGACATTGAGCCTTGTGGAAACTTTCATAGGCCAGGTTGCAAGATGGCGGGAAACACATTACCCCTGATTACAAACATGGATGACTGTGTTGACATACTTCATTGAAATATTCAAAGACAAGAAATTATCCAAAGATGCAGATATTCCCACATTCAAAATCGGCTACGAACCAGTAGAACATATTCAATGTTGTGAAAGAGAATGGTGAAAAATAGGATATAAAGATGAAAGGGTATGGCCCCATATGTTTCCAAGTACATTAAATGAGATACCAAGCAAATGGTATAAGATTGAAGAAATCTTCGGTCATACTTCAAACTAGGCTGAAATCAAAGAAAATTTTGTGCAAGACTTCGAATTTAACCCATTTGAGGAACACTTGAAAGATGAAGCACATCAAATAAAAATATTTCTAGAAAGTGCTTCACCATCTGTACAGAAAAAAAAATTCAAAGATGTCGGTCGATGGAGGATCGACATCGACTTGCAATTTTGTGTTGGTAGAAAACAAGGAAATCTCGATTGCACAGAGGATCGACATGGAGAAAATAAAATGGATAGGACAAAGATTCTAGTAGAAGAAATACCATCCAACACTATAGAATCATGTGAAGTTAGTATTAAGTATAGGCACGAAACAAAAAGAATACCAAGAACAACCTGACTTCCCAAAAATCTTTACAAAAATTGAAGAAGGATAACTCCATCTCGACGAAGCAAAACCACCAGAATGGATGGATGCAGAAATAAAAATGAAGGACTTCAACATATCGAATGATGGTCGACCAAAAATGGTACGAATAGGTGACTATTGTTCTGACAAGTAAATAATCGACATATTCAATCTACTAAAAGAGTATCAAGATGTTTTTGCATGTGACTACAAGGATTTGAAAGGACTTGTAGAGAAAATGGGTGAAATGAAGATTGAACTTATTCCAAGAGAAAAACCAATAAAAAAACGATCATACAAGTTAGTGCACAAATGTAAGCCGATCGTTCAAAAAGATATCAAAGGAATGCTACAAGAAGGCATTATTTATCCTATCTGCAAGGCAGAATGGGAAAGTCCCATGGTGGTGCAACCAAAGAAACATGAGCCAAAGAAATTAAGAATTTGTGTCGATTTTAAAGGACTCAAAAAATAGATCATGAAAGATCCATTCATAACCCCTTTTGCTGACGAAACCATAAATGAAGTCGTTGGTCATGAATTCTACTCATTTATTGATGGGTTCTCAGGATATAACTAGATGCCAATAGCAAAAGAAGATCAGGCAAAAACAAAATTTGTGTTAGAATTTGTATCTTTTTCCTACAGAGTAATGTCATTTGGACTGAAGAACGTGCTAGCAGTTTTTTTCGCAAATAATGGTCAAATAATTTCAAGAGTATATATACAAAACCATGGTTGTATACTTTGATGACTGGACAATCTATAGTCTATTCAAAAATCACATACAATGGCTTCGACTTATTCTAGAATGCTGCAGACATATTCAATTATCATTAGACATCAGAAACTACATATTTTCCACACCTATTAGAATCCTAATAGGACATGTGGTATGTAAATATGGGGTAAAGGTCGACATGTCTAAAATTAAGATAATATTTAATCTAAAACCACCTTTGAATAAAAAATAGATCAAAATTCTACTAGGTCATACTGGCTATTATAGGAAGTTTATACGCCACTACTCGGACATCACCTTCCCAATGGATGAGATTTTTTGAAAATATTTGGAATTAAAATGGAGCCAATACTTCCAAGAATCCTTCGAATTTTTAAAGAAGAAGTTGGTCGAAGCACCCATTCTCAAATTTCCAGATTGGTCGAGAAAATTTCATGTCCATGTCGATGTGTCCAATGTTGTTGTCGGGTTAGTTTTAGCTCAGCCATACGATGAAAAAATGGATCACCCAAATGTGTATGCAATTCAAAAACCGGATAAAGCAGAAAGAAACTATTCAACTACGGAAAGGGAAGCCCTATCAATGATTTTTTCTCTACAAACTTTACGTCACTATTTACTTGCAAATCAATTTACATTCTTTACGGACAATCAAGCATTGAAATACTTGGTCAATAAACCAGTTCATCAAGGAAATATTTGTCATTGGTCACTATTATTTCAATAATTTGAGTTTGACATAATCATACGACCAAGGAAAAAGAATGTCTGATTTGATCACCTTTCACGATTAGAAATAGGAGAAGATCTGACAGGCATTAACGATGACCTTCCAGATGCACACAAAAAGAAGGAAAGGAAATATTTAGAAGATATTTCGAATTTCTTAGAAGAAGGAAAGGCCCCAAAGGACTTCCCAACAAACAAAAATAAATTTCTAGCCATGAAAGTTGCATTGTTCACAATCATTAACAGATACTTATACAAAATGGGAATGGATGATGTTTTAAGAAGATGTGTGCCAAAACATGAACATGAGGATATCATCAATGAAGCCCATGTAGGACCAACCGAAGCACATTTTCAGGCCAACACAACATCCAGAAAGGTACTACAAGAAGGCCTATGGTGGTTGACCTTGCATAAAGATTATTGAGATCAAGGAAAAAAATGTGATAGTTTTCAGAGGCTTGGAGGACCTTTGTGGAAAAACAAAATGCCACTAAGTTAAATAAAATCTAATCAAGATTTTGAAATATGGGCTATCGACTTCGTCGGGCCATTTCCACAGAGGGAAAGAAAAATGGATGCCATGTACATCATTACTACGGTCTAGAATGTGACCAAGTGGGCAGGGTTGAGCCAGTCAAATCCTGCACCAAAGAGGTAGCAACTAAATTCATATACGAGAACATAATTACAAGGTTTGGTTGTCCTTTGACACTAATCAACAACCAGGGAACTCACTTTGTGAATGAAAAAATTAAAGTTCTACTGGAAAATATTTTAATCGACCATAGAAAAATGACAACCTATCACCCACAAGGCACTTACAAAGATCTTCGACATAAATAAATATGACCGGGATGATAAGATTCTTGCAATCCTATGGGCGTATAGATCAACATTCAAAAGATCGAATGGGAAGACTATGTTCAAGCTAGTCTATGGCCAAGAATTTGTTATCCCGCTACAATTTTGGACTAATTCTGATAGGATCGCGGCTGTAGCAAAATTTGATGAGAGAAAAAACATGAATGACAAACTATAGCAACTATACAAGTTGGAAGAAGAAAGGTTAATAGCGATCCATCACCAAGAGGTTCACAATCAATAGAAAAAAGCGTGGCATGATCATCACATAAATAAAAAGGATATAAAAGAGGGATACTTAGTCTCATTGTATGACATTCGCATAAAAGGAAAACCTGGAAAATTAGAAACAACATCATTGGGGTCGTATGTCGTGGAAGATATTCGACCGAATGGAGTAGTCCAACTTAAAACATTATTGGGGAAACCATTTAAGAAAGTAATTAATGGTGCCCGTTTAAAGAAGTATCAGGTATAAAATAAAAGAACCATGTTGGCAAAATATAACAGGGAGTTGCCAACAGGAACTGACTAAACTAACTAATCATACTTAAAGAAATAAACCTTTCTTAAAATTAATAAACAAAAAACAGTTAGACAAATTCAAGTATAGAAAATTGAAAAGTTAAAGTATTTAAAGAGTATCCATAACACTAAAGAAAAGAAGCAATAAAGTAAAATGGAGAGAGAAATCATCCCTTGGTCAAGCCCAAGACAAAGTAGCAGAAGATATTCTCGACGTTCCACGCCATCAACCGAATTAACAAAAATACTCATAAGAAGAGAATCAAGCGAAACGATCAGTCTGGGAGAAAGTGAGTGTGTTTGAATCAAACATAGATCATATGAGCACATACCAAGAGAATAGGAATCAAATTGGCTTGAGAAAAGACGAAATCATTCATACTCAACCAAATCTAGCAAAACAAACGAGCAAACAAGCCATCATCGACATCAACTAAGTCAGTCCAGTAATAAAGATGGATAAAAAATAACAATCGGTTGGCCCACATATCGACCATGTATCAACAGAGGAAACCTCGTCGGTTGGGTCTAGGACAACACCAACTGAGAAAACACTGACGTCGACAGAGACAAAGCATTTAATTCGGGACAGGTAAAATCCGACGAGATCTATAATGATGGAAATGACCATTGTACAATTGGTCATACAATTGTCGAATACACCGATACACATGAAATTCAACAACAAGATGTTGCAATTAATGGATGACATGACATAAACGAATGCCAACCAAACTCGACTCACTTATACCACCAATCTTTATGATGGAAGAGCGCGAAATATGAGAAAAAATGGATGCATTGAACCCAACGCTCTCACCACCAACTATAAATTTGGACGAAGCATATGACTTTGCCTCGTTGTTATTTTCACTTCCACAACTAAGTATACAGCAGAGCGCACAATCGACCGAACCCGTAAATTCACCAAAGTTTCTAGAAACTAGTAACCATGATCAACAAATGCAGAGGATGAGAGGTCAAGTCGGAAATGCAAAAGAAGGTTCAAGAACGTGGCAAGTTTTTGACAGAGCCACTGCAACGCCATTACAAATCCGGATGAAAAATATCTGGCTATCGAATATGGAGGAAGAATATTGGAGCAAGCATTGGATAAATTTCATGGAGTGGGAAATGTAGGAAGGAAGATGGAAATCAGAAACTGAATTCCTAGAAAAAGAAGGAATCTGACATATCCTTGGCGCCCTGCAAGTAGCTGACATGGGTCGATGGAAAGAAGAAGCAACAAAATTCATTGTTATTCGGTATCATCAAAGAAACCTCTGGTTGGATCAACCAATATAAATAACCAGTGGACTCCTCTACCAAGTCTTGGGCATCCCAAGAGCAGGGACCAAGGTACCCAAGTTGGCCAACACCAATGACTAGATGTAGTTTTTGACAGAGTCGGAGACAACCAAAAACTCTAAGAGATTGTTGATTAAAAAAAATCACCGACCCAAGATTCCTCTGGACTACCATCATAATTTATTTGTGCTTCACACCAGTGGGTCAGGCGTCTGATGTAAATATGACAATGGTCGAGGAAATAGCTCAAGTCTATCAGAATTCAGAAAGGTTCAATTGGGCGGAACACTTGGTCGACATGCTTAAAACTAACAACAAGGAAGTTCAAGATTCAAGCCGAACCATCAAGTTTCCTTCATTGTTAATCTGGATAGAAATGGAACAATATAGGTCTGTAGGGGAAGCAACATTCACATCTAAGAAAACCCCGACAATGGATAAGTATAGGGTCTTCTCCTCAAATTAGACAGGTACATCAAACTCACTTCCACTAGAAGGGATATTCTGATTGTGGGTCGTAGGCTTGAAAGATAGTACCCAAAAATGGTGAGCCAAGCAAGAAATTCGTCAAGCACTTCCATCACCTTTCCATATTCAACCCAACCTCAACTGCACAAAGTTGTGGTGTGGAGTCACATCGGTGCCAAAACCAAAAGAACTACATTACCAGCCGACAGTAGAAGAAATCTTCATAGAATTGGAAAGACAAATTAATCAGAATTTAGAAATTCCTCCTGAGGCACAATAGAAAGGGATTTCTATAACATTTCCATTGATTGACGAGGAGCAATAAGAAGAAAGATAATTCACTCTTTACACAGTTCCATTTTTCGAAGACTTACAATCTCTGACAATCATCCCTCCAAATCCTTCCCCAGGAAAAAGAAAACAACTGACTAAAAAGAACAAAGGGAAGAAAGTTGTCGAGGAAGAAGCACTAGAGATCGACATAGAGGAGATATTGAGAGAAACATTCCAGTTGAATGAGGGAATCGACTTCAACGACCCCATCATTAAATAAAAAATGACAAGTATCACCTCCAAGATCGTTGTGAAATTACAACAAATATGACAAGACATTGTTATCATGAAGAAGATATTGGTCTGTGAAACTGGCGATTCTGGGTTCGATCCCCAATGGAGTCACCAGTTTCTGTTATATAAAATTTCCCCTGCAGATAGGTGATTATCCTCTTGGATTCTAGACCCCTACTACCAAGACATAAAGATGCTAATATTGGACACTAAAATTCCTTTAAATGTGGTTAAACTAGTCAAAGGGAAAAGAGGAAGAAAGTATGATCTACCTTTTTTCTAAAGCTTGTCCTCGCTTAAGATATTGGTCTAAATCTTGGATTCGAGCCAAACCAACTCGGTTTCGCAGCCCAAAGCTTGGATTCAAGCCAAACCAACTCGGATCATCTCTAGTTGTCTTTAGAGATAAGGGGGATTTCTTCCCATGATTCTCTCAACCAATCGACGCTCCCTCAAAACTGGCAATAGAGCATTGCAACACTCTTTGCTAGTTGTATAGGGAGCGCTAGCGCTCCCTGCATATGAGCAAGGGAGCGTTGATCTTCCAAAAGTTCGTTAAGATGACCATTTCTCAAGGAAAATCATTTTGCTTAGCTTGTCAAATGATGTGATTTCGCCTTCCAACATGTTTTAGAGGATGTATCAAGTGTTTCCATGGTGTCGTTCACAATGCGATGTATGAAGAACGAAAATGCGACATTTACAACACTTGTGACAAAAGTGAGACACTTGCGAAAATGAGAATGTGACATTATCGAAGTGAGTAATTTTGACGTGTAACAGTGATCCAGGTGGATATCGGTGTCCACCCACCTTTTCCAAATGGTTCAAAACAGTTTTCTGGCCATTTTGGCAATTTACTATTTTTAGCAGGTTTTAACTTTCGGGGCCATTTTGAGGGTCCAAATGAAGGTTTTTCAAGATCGAGGTTCTCAATGATATCCAAAGGCATGATTGAGCCCCCAAAATGAATCTCCTCGACAATACCTTTCCAACGAGCTATCACACGCCTAAAACGGAGATTGTATGCAAAAGTTACGACCCCGGGAAGTTGATGTACTCACTTACCCAAACGGGGCCC
>ML783958.1:12027-34541 GCA_009831015.1 Picea engelmannii | reverse complement strand
TATTGCATTAATGATATAATATAAGGATCTAATTTTACACATTGAGTGCTCTTGTCTTTTGGTGAACTTATTGAAGAAGTGATATAAGATATTTATCTTTGTTTAATAATCATTGACTTCGTCAATAATTATATCCAATCATTACTCACATATTAGAGGATAGTCATTGATATTATGAAGTACTAACCCACTGCAAGCACGTTTTCTAGTTTATTTGTCTTGTCTCGCAAACAGGTGCCATCCAGTGGAAGGTTCTTCTTTGACTATCTCTATTGGCAGTAATCTGTGAAAGGGATTCTTGAACTTTGATCCATTATACTTTTAGCCCTTCATAAACCCAGATTGCTTAGGGACGTCTCCCTTGGACTAGCCCTCCTAAATAGAAAGAGCCCCCCATCGAGGTGACAGTGGGTGGGGAAGCTCCTGTTACACCGGTTTTAAGCCTTGACTCAAGCTGCCTAAACCCTTCCTACAAACCGTGCGATAACAGGCTGCAAGGGTCAAAGAGACTCTACATCATAAACTTAGTAAATAATCGATGTTTTATGAAAGGTTTTAGTTCATCCTTGGAGTGATTTGGATACAGGTAATCCTTCAGTGGTAACAATGATGACTTTACAACATCATAACTAAACCAAAGATAATGAATCAACATAAATAACTCATAATGTGGCATATGAATCAACACACTTAGATTAGATATTTAAGTAACCCAAACATCCAACATATTTTCTCATAATTAATCCAAACCACATCAATTTGTTGCATATGAATCAACACACTTAGATTAGATATTTAAGTAACCCAAACATCCCAACATATTTTCTCATAATTAATCCAAACCACATCAATTTAAATGCATATATTAGATAAACTTTAAATGATTATTAATTGATAACTTGGAAATGTCTTATGTATGTAAAGTGAATTTTTGGGTAGTGGTAAAAGGAAAAATACATGGAAAAGGATGAGTAAAAATGGACAATTTTGAGGCTCGTCATACCTTTTGATTCAAGGATTGCATGCCTCTCTGCAACAACTACATAGAATAGATTAACCAAATTGAGAATAATTTACTAAGCCTCTTTCATACTCCTCAACTTCTGGATTTTCTTCCCTATAGGTGTCCCTAAGATTGAACAAGTGACTACGCCATTGTTGTATTAGTTTGAACCTTCATCTATCTCCTTCCATGTCTCTTCTTCTACAACGTTATTGTTATTGACTTCTCATGAAATTCTCTATGATGGAATAGGATGCATTAATGAAAATCTAACTTTTAATCCTATACAAGTGGAAGTTACTCTTCTCAAAGTATCAACATACAATTGGTACCTAGATAGGGTTGTCATGAGACTTGGAAATTACCCTAGGTGTAAGATATTTCCCCCTAGATTAGGAACAACAATAATTCATTTATTGATGCTTGCATTATGTTGTGATACTCCTTAAATTATTCCTACTTCCTTTTCTCTAGGACATGGATTACCTCTAGATCCACAATTAATATAGTATGATTGCTCAACACCTCCCCTAGCTTTGCACTCTCTACTCTTACCCATAAATTAATTGTGAACTCTTATTTGTACTTTTGCATTTCGGCGACCTTGTTTTCTTCATTTTTCAACCGAGAGGAAAAGGCTCTTAGTTGCACATATCCATAGGAATTAGAAGAACATCTGAGATTGTCACACTACATAAATATGTAAATCAAATTCAAATATTAGTTAATGTTTTTTGGGAGTACAACTAAAATAGTCCTTGTTACCCCTCAAATTGTACTTGAATGATAAAACCCCTAATCCACAAGCTTCAACCCAAGATAGAACTACTAGGATGATCACCATTGTTTCCTAAGTAACCTATCCTCTTCACTTTAGGTCGGCTCTCCTTCGAGTCAAGGGGGGTATCCCTAGTAGGATTACTAAAGCTAAGCAATGAGGCACAAAGTGATGTGAGAGTAGCTTTAGTAAACCAATGTTTTTTGGTATTTGGGGATATTAAAAAGGTCATGGAAGGAAGTAGAGGTTAGTGCCAAATCCAACAAGGGAAATGGAGTCAAGGGGAATCTTAGGGGGCTTATTTTCTTATGTGTTAGAAATGGAATTAGAGACAAATAAGTCAACAAATCCATGCTAATATTGTTGGAATTCAATATATAAATTATAAATGGAAGGGGCCCAAAAGGATCAACCTTCAATTAGCAACATCAATTATAGCCTAGAAATTGAATCAAGAACCTTGTTAGGGTTCCTAGAGGATAAGAAAAGCAAGGTATCAATAAAAAACTATTAAACTAACAAAGAAAATAGGAGAGGAGTTACACCAAAGTGATTTCCTTCCAAGTGGTAGAATTTACCCTTCAATGGATTGATTTTCGAACCTTATGTAGAAGAAACAACACCAAATCCAAGCCTTTAATCACCAAAATAGCCATGCATCCCACAAAGAAAAATATCTTATACAACTCATATTCTCCAAGAAAGATATGCCAATTAATCTCCAAGGAGGGAAGCTCCAAAAATCTAACCATGAGTACAAATGATGAAGGGATACACTTTATATAGAGTCTAGATCAACTTCCTTTACAATAAAATAATAATATCTCATGTGAAAACCTTAGATCTAGCTTAAGGAAGAGTAGGGAATTATTTCCTCCAACCAATTATTCAACAATACACAAAATAATGAATTGGTCAAGGCCATGTGTACAAGTCTCCAACAAACATATTCCTGTAACAACCCTATTTAACTATTTAATTATCATGGTTGATAAATATTAATTTAATTAATTATTAAAATAAATTTATTGAGTCTTTATTATAATATTATTAAAATTGGTAGTTGAAGTAATTAATGGGAGGGATAAGGTGGTTGAGGAATTAATGGGAGAGAAGGCGGTTGAAAGGATTGAAGGAGGATAGGGAAGAGGGGACAGAACTAGGGGGAGGATCTTTTGGTTTTTGGAAGGTAAAATTTGGGGAAGAAGGAGGAGGAAGAAACAATGAAGGCAAAAGTTTAGTGAACAGTTTGGTGCTTGAGGACTCTCACAGGGACACATTTGTTGTTGGGAATTTTGGGCTCGAGAGCGAGGAAACCACAAGGATTCCTGGAGCTAGGGAGCTAGAGAGGTTGTTCCTAGTTGACTGGGAGGTTAGGGAGCTGGAGAGGCTGTTCCTAGTTGTCTGGGAGGTTAATAATCAATTTGGGCAGGATCAACATCAACAACCGGGAAAGGGCTAAATCAACTAAGCTTCTGGTTGAGATTTAGGTTGAGGTAAATACCTTATGCATTTTCTGCTATCATTATATTGTTGTTGTCATTATATTGTTGTTAATTATTATGTTGTTGTTGCTATGTTGTTAGTATGTTGTTGTTGTTATGTTGTTAATTATTATGATGTTAGTATGTTGTTGTTATTAGCTTGATGTTGATTATCATGTTGCTATCAATTATTATGCTAGTAGAAGAATATCAAGAAAGGAAATCCTAAACTAAGTAGCAGTAATTAAAGAAGTAGATTAGAAAATATTTATTTATTTTTATGAGGTTCTGTAATGTAGGCCTTACAAATGGTATCAGAGCCCAGTTTCAAAACTGAAACCTTGGGATTGAACAACCACTTAGTTGTGCAAACCAGTTCCTAAGATAGCATGTAACCTACAACTTGAACCTTGGACAGGTTCATGCAACTACCCTTTGTTTACAACCCTTAATTAAACTAGAAAGAACCCGGAAAGGACTCTGGAACCCTAAGGAAACTACCGAGAAAATTATTGGACAAGAGGGTGAGTGCACCATGGAAAAGACCTTGCCACACCTCTTCCAGTCTCATGTCCATATGTTCCTTGTTCCATTGTTCCAACCTCTGTACTTGTAAACATCCTCCCCTGCAAAATAACCAAAGGAAATAATTATAAGACTTACATCCTAGAAAGCTCTCAAATATTTTCATGTGCTAAGTTATATATATATATATATATATATATATATATATATCTTAGAACATGAAAATAAAAAAAAAGGGTAAAAAAAAAATATTGAGCTTATATCATATCGAGCCCAATCTCCACATATACAACCGATACCAAGTGTTAAGCCTACCAAGTACCAATTCATAAGAGAGCACCCATATAAGGAACAAGGAGAAATCTCTTGAAGCCAAAGTATTGCACTATGAAGCCAAAAAAATATAAAAATAAGAAATATATTAACAATGTAAAAAAAAAAATGTTGGGCCTATCCATTGAGCCCTATCTCTAATTATGAGACCAAGGGCCAGACTTCCATCACTAAGAAGTACCAAACACAAGACAACACACACCAAATAGAGGCCGAGGAGGAGAGATCACAAAGAGCTCACACCAATATAATAAGAAAAAGAGAAAACATTGGGTTGGTTGTCATCAAGCCTTAACTTTCAAACACAAAACCAAAACTGCCTTGTTTTATATTTTGCCTTTAAAAAAAAAAATGAATTTTTTTTTTCCTATATATAGGGTAAGAACATAACAGAGTGAGAGGATTTAATGCTCATAAAAAGAAGAGCGTTGCTCAATCGAGTCCAAATTTATGATATTCAATCCAACCCTTCTTTTATGTGGTCTCCACCCTGTAATTCAATACAAAAGAAAATATCAGCCATCGAGTTCCTTCACATGCATATGGGAAATTTTCATTATGTGTCCCCGAAATCTCGAGGGTGCATTACTTCTTTGTTTGGGATATCCCAAGTGATTCAAACAATGATTTGTCTGCCATGAACTCGTACTTATTGCAATGATTACTTAAATTTCAACCATAGAACCAAGTACGAGTGTCGAGTCACAACCACCGTGCCCAAGACCAAGTGCCATGGCCGAATGAAGGAGCCACAAGGGAAGAGTACATGGTGCTCCGAATGAAGGATGACAGAGTTGTGACCAAAGCTTCCATCCTCATGAGCGAGAGACGAAATTCCATCAATTCGCGAGAATCCATGGGAACGGAGCCGAACACCATGTACACTGAACAGAAGGAGCTTCGAAATCCACAAAGGGCCTCAATAGGGAGCGAAGCCACATAAACCAGAACCCCAGAGCGCAAATTGGAGAAATCCAGTTAACCATGAGAGAAAGCCCAAGGGAAAGTAGACCCCTAAGATAGACAATCGAGCTGCCAGCCAGAACTATGAATATTAGTGAGAAAGGGAGAGGAAAAAATATCACACCACTTCGCCGCAGACTACCCTCAAAGAATTCATAAGCCATTGTGGGAAGAAGATTTTCCATGCAAGAATTAACTATCAGTCATATCTTTAATGTCCTTGTTGTAATGAAGGTCGAGAGCCTGGTGTGTGTCTCCATTTTCCGCAATGATGGGGGTGACGTGTTGAAGGGCGATTAGGGTTTCTGAGAGCTTGGTGTGTGTCTCCATTTTCCACAATGATACACAGTGCGCTACAAAGAGAGCCCACAAAGAGCCAAAGCTCATGCACTATGCCAAGCATCGAACCCCGACCTCTTGCTATGAAATGGACTCACAAACTCCATGCTATCCATCATGCCAAGCACCGAACCAGTCCCAACCCAAGTCTAATCCAAGAGCCAAGCTAAAAGGAAGAGCTAATGGGGGATCCAAAGAGAGAAACCTCGACCCGCAGTTGCATAGTGGAAGAGGCGGTGGGGGAAGGAACATGGTGTGATGTGCGAGTGAGAGCTGGGGGTAGGGTTTTAGGTACTGAGAGAGGAGGAGGGGGCACGTGGGCCTCATGTGAGGACCCACGATGCCCGACCTTAATTATTTTAATTTCTTTTAATTTATTTATTTTTATTTGTATTTATTTTCATTTTATTATTTGAAAATTTTATTAACATGCCTTACATATGGTATAGGTACATATTATATTTGAAAAATTGATATTTGAGAATATTAATATTATTTTGAAAATATTTTAATAAATTTAGAAAATGTTATTATAAGTCTTAAGGATAATTTAATTTCCTTTTATATATATTTAAAAAAATATATATTATTTAGAAAATATTATTAATAAATTAATAAGTTTTGAAGATAATTTATTAATAAATAAATAAATAAAATATTACTCATAATCTAAAGTTAAGTGATTCAAAACTTAATAATATTAATTCAAATTATTGGTTTTTTTTTACAAGAAGATGGAATTTATATTAATATAGCAGTGGTATGACCACTATGAAAACATCTACATAGTTCAGACATGCAACCTATGCATGAATTCCAAAATTACATATATAGGTGCCATAATATAACGCCCAAAAAATCCCAGTCTGTTTTAGCTTCCAAAACTTGGCTACTATGATATTAAAAACCTACATATAATATATCTGCAAAAAACCAAAAATGGGCCAGTTCCAATAGTGGAGAGGAGCATAATTACACCTGTTGTTCAGGGTTTGAGGGTCCTTCGTTCAACGGAGACTTCACCCCTGCTTCATTCTCGAGGATCGACCTAGTGGCTTGAAGCTCCATCTTTTCCATTTTGGTTTCCAATTCTGCGATTCTTCCATTGACCTGTTGCGTCGTGTGTGTGAGGGTCTCTACAACTTCCTCTCTGAGTTGAATTAGATCTTCCTTGAGTGTCTCGAACCGTCTTCCACCTTCCCCATCTAGCTTGAGAAGAAATCCTCTATGTGCACTAAGATTTTTCTTCAGGTCATGGATTTCCCGTTCCAGAGAGGGAGGGGGATTGGGAGGAGCAACAGACTCAGAGCTGGAGGCCATTGGGTGGGCTGGGGAAAAAATGGATAGAGTTTGAAGGGAGAGGGGCCAAGAGAAAAGGAATGAGCGAGATAGGCAATTACACAAGGGAAATGAAGTTGAGCTGCAGGCTTCTTCTGCCCTGGATTTATCTGTAACGTGAGCGTGCAACACCATAATTCGAAGAGGCCTCTCTCGACCGCCATGCGAGAAGGAGATGGGTTCAACATAGTTCTGCATGAGGGGCATGAGGGGCATGAGGGAAAGCTCATGCAATGAAGAGAAGAGTGACTCAAACCATAGGAAGAAGTACCATTGTGCGGGGGATGCAACGGTTCTGTGTGACAAGGAAATGCTGCCATGGATCGGGACGCGTGGAGAATCGTCTGGATGCCACCTGTCTCATGGTCTCCACCTATCTTCCTGCCACAGAACATTAAGGAATAGGGGCATAGGACAAGGTCCCATTGACGGAGAGATGACCCTTGCTCAAGGGGGTGGTGGCTTTAGCTGCCTAATCCACTTCTCCATTTAATTGCCGGAGCACATGGAAAAAATCAATCTTTCGGAAGACATTAGAGAGCCGCTGAATTTTCTTGAGGAGTTGTCAAAGTTCATTTGGTTTGGTAATGATTTTGTGACCATGGCTTGGATTAGGATCTGAGAGTCTCCTATCACTGTGATTGGATTGACTCCTAGCTCTCGAGCTTGAGTGAGTCCTTTCCAGAGACTCAGAGCTTCTGCCATGTTATTGGTTTCTTCCCCTAATCCCAAGGAATAGACCAGTTCTTGGATTTCATCGGGGTCATAGAGAACCCCTCCCCCTCCTGCCTCCCCTGGATTTCCTTTTGAAGCTCCATCAAATAAAAGGATATGATTGTGTTGAGCGCGCCTCCATTCTTTGAACTCCGCTTGCTCCTTATGCAGTTCCCAGGATTCGTAGAGATGCTTGGGGGAAGGGGGGGGGGGGAGTTTTTAGATCTGGGGCGAGACTATGAATCTAGGCTTCTTTAGAAGGGGAGAGAGGGTGATTATTGGAGTTTTTCCAAAGGAAGGAGAGGTAGTCTCCCATGATATCTCTGGAGTTGATAGAGACATGGGTAGGGGTGGAGAACTGGTTTCTGAATATTCAGGCGTTTCTTTCGAGCCAAATTTTCCATAGAGTAAATTTAGGGAGGGTCGGCCAACAACACTTAAGTTGATCCTTAGATTTGAGCGGAAAGGGACATAAGGAAGTCCAATTACTTAGCAGAGAGGGGATATCTGGAGGGATTTGGACAGTTGGGACCCACCCTGACAGGAGTGAGCTCCATAATTCTTTTGCGAAAGGACAGTTAAGGAAAAAATAGTCAGTTGATTCTTCGTGGGAGCGACAGAGAGGGAATCTCGAGGGACCTTCCCAATCTTTCCTCCTAATATTGTCACCCATAAGAATACTATTATGTGCTAAGGTCCAAATAAAGAAGTCCACTTTAGGAAGACTTTTGACTTTCCAGATTTCTTTCCATAGTGCCGAATTTCCTGGGATCTGGGGCATTGTAGAGAGGATTTTATAGCATGTTGGTACTAAATAGTCCCCTGAACGACATCCCCAGCCTTGTTGGTCCATGATTCTTTTAGATATTGGAGATTTCCCTTGAAGCAAAGAAATCAGAAGCTCTTTTTCACAATGCATCTGGGGGGGGGCAATCAGGGAAGACCCAACTAGCCCAGTCTTTGGATCCGTCGCTTTGCCAATGGGAAATATCCCACAGGGTACTAATATTTTGAGCTTTTACGAAGGATTTTAGAAGATTCGTTCTTAGAAGATTATCAATCAGGGGGTCCCTCATTAGGGAGTCATCCCAAATTCAGATTTGCTTCCCATTGCCTGAAATCCAAGTAAGAACAGGAGCGAAGAAATTGTGCGCTTTTGAGCAAACAGAGAAGATCAGAGAGCCATGAGTGGTTTTAGGGGGTGCGTCTAGACATCGGAGCCTTGAGCCAGTAAAATATTTCTTCCAGATAGTTGTTTTGCACCAGGGGCACCTCCCTAACAGTACATTCCAAAGCAGTTTTGCTCTTGGGCCCAAATTTTGCTTGTGCAGATCTCGGAGGTGGAGACCACCTTCAGGAATGGGTCGAGAAATTTTCCCCCAACTGACCAATGGGAGTTTATTGTCGTTGTTTTTTCCTCCTTTCCATAGAAAGAGACACAACAGGGCTTCAATTTTAGTGATAATGCCTCTTGGAGCCAGCAGAATTGAACATTGATATATAGGAATGCTTGATAGGACAGATTTACAAGGATTATCTTACCTGCTAGATTTAACCATCTTGAGCACCATGCACTTATTATAGCTTTGACTTTGTTGACTAGGGGTGCCCAACAAGAGGATTTGGCGGTGGCTTTAAAAATGGGAAATCCTAAGTACTTGAAGGAATCCCATTGAGTTTTGCCCGTTATTCCCAGGATTCGAGTATTGTCAGTCATCTCCCTCGGTGTACAATTCCAGCCATAGATTTGACTCTTCCTGTAGTTTATTTTTCTGCCCAAGATGGCTTGGTATTTGTCTAGCTCAGTTTTGAATTTTCTGGTTGAGTGGTTGCTTGCGCTTCCTAGGAGGATGGTGTCATCGGCGAATTGGGCATGGTTGATGTCTTTGACCCCTCTGGCTATGCCCAGTCCCATTAGCTCTTGGAGATGTTGACTTTGGTCCAGTTGGAAGCTTAGCACCGAAGCCTGAATGGCATAGAGGAGTGGGGAGAGGGGGAAACCTTGTCGTAGACCTCGAGAGGCTTGGAAGAATCCAATTGCTCGGTCATTGACCAGAGGTGTTATCCAAGGTCTTCCAATGCAAGATTGTGTCCACTTGATAAAGGAGTGGTCAAACCCAAGCCGCTGCATTACCTGAAAAAGAAATCTATGACTTATCCTATCAAAGGCATTTGCAAGATCCAGTTTGATTATCATACCTTTTTCTTTCTGAGTTTGGCTTGAGTGAATGGCCCCCTGAAAAAGGATTATGTTGTCATTGATGTTTCTGCCCTTGATGAAGCCACCTTGATTTTCCGGTATGATTGTAGGAAGAATGTATTTGAGCCGGTTGGCCATGATTTTAGTGATAATTTTGTAACTGATGTTGCAGAGGGAGATTGGTCTAAAATGATCAAAGGAGGTGGCTCCTTTTTCCTTTGGGATGAGGGATAGGAAAATAGAGTTAGTGCTTCCTCCAATCTTACTGCAGGGATTGTGAATTTTAAATCATTCTATGTAGGTCGTTCTTAATAATTTTCCAGCAGACTTTGATGAACCAAGTTGTGAAGCCATCTGGACCTGGGGCTTTGTCCAGCTCCATATTGGCTATAACTTTCTTGATTTATTTTTTAGAGATCGACGCTTTGAGAGATGAATTGTATTTCATGGAGACCCTTTTGGGGATCAAGTTTAGGACATCACAGATGGAATCTTCTGAGGGAGAGGGCTCTTATGTATAGATAACTCTGAAGTGTATATGGGCAGCTTGCTTAATGTCCTCAAAGTTGGAGAGGGTTTGTTCATGTGTGCGGATTTCTTTGATAGAGTTGAACTACTTTTGACCTTCCTCCTGTTTGTGGAAGAAGCTTATTTTTTAATCCCCCGCTTAGAGCCAAAGGCTTCTAGATTTCTTCCACCAATAGTCCTCCTCTTAACGGCAAGCCCGGTGGATATTCTTGTGAAGCATAAGTTCTTTTTCCAAAGAGAGGGGGTCTACGGGGAGGATATCTGCTTGGATCTGGTGTTGTTCCAGAGCGTGTTGCGCTTCCAACCACTGGTGGAGGGGAGTTTTGAGAGATTTAGCCTAGGATTTAAGAGCCACTTTGAGTTTCCTTAGCTTATTTTCCCATATGAAGAAGGGAGATCCCTAGATTGTGTCTTTCCAGACTGAGGAGACAAGATCTAGAAACCCTTCATGCTGAATCCAGGAGGGGATAAATCGGAAAGGGATGGGGCCAAGGTTGTGGTCTTGCGATATTGTTAGGAGGATAGGTTTATGGTCTGAGGAATTAAACATAAGAATAGAGGAATCAAGATTATGCCCAAGAAGAAGGAGGGAGTGTTGAGCTAGAAATCCGTCGAGTCGAGCTGCGATATGTCTAAGGCCTATTCTTCTATTGGACCAAGTGAATAGTCCTTTTGGAGGCTTAATATCTTCTAGGTCCCAATCCAAGATTAGTTTGTCAACGGTTTCCTGAAGAGGGTATCTGACAGGGGTCCCCCCCATTTTTTCCTGGGAATTAAGGGTGAGATTCAAGTCCCCTGCTAGAATTATATTCTCAGGACGATGTAGTTGCAGGTAATATTGAATAGAATTCCAACAATATCTTTTTTCTGCAAGAAGAATTGGGACATAAATATTGAAGAGACTTACCTTAAGGATTATGTATTTATGTCAAATATTTGTGAAGATCCAGTGAGGAGAGGTGAGGGAGTGGATCAGTTCGAGCTTGTTGGGATTCCATAGAGTGCCTAGGCCTCCTGAGGCACCTCGAGAGCTTACAACTATTCCTTTGCATGAATTCCAAAATGGCTTTCTGGTATGGAAGAATTGTTGTTCTTCCATCTTGGTCTCCTGGACTAAGAGGACGTATCGGTTGGCTATGCGCATTAAATATTTCATTGCTTCATCTTTTTGTTTTCTCCCAAGACCCCTACAGTTCCAGGAAGCGACCTTCATTACTTACCTTTGCTGGTGGTGGTCGTTCCTTTATGGAACTACCCTTGTTGCCTCATTATTCTTGGGTTGATCATTCCGTCCAGGGTTGATTGTTCTCCCTACAACTTGTCTTTGTAAGTTTTTGCTTCTCTGTGTTGCTTTACTGATTTTCTTCCTCTTTTTGAAGTTTTCTTAGTGCTTTGTATTGGATCTATTTCCCCTTCCTGTTCTTCTGACAGGTCTTCCTTTGATCCTTGGTCTTGTTGGACGACTTCTTGGGACAGGACCACATTGGGATTTGGAGTAGGATCTGCTCTTTCGATTTCTCAAGAAAGCGGGATGATGGGTGGAACAATTTCAGGGATGTTTCCCTCACTTTCTGGTTCTTCTAGGGTGGAGAATTTGTTACCTGGTTCAAGCTCCTTTTTTTTTACGGATCTTCCTTTCTGGGTGAGGGGGGGTTTGGGTTTTTTCCCTCTCGACGCAGACTAGATTTGGAGTTTGCCTTATGTCTTTTGGGTTGCTGCCATCCATCTTCCGAATCTTTTTCTTGCTTTTAATTCAAATTATTGTTATAAAACATTAAAATCAATTATAAAACATTATTAAATAAAAGAGGGTTTAATTATTTATAAGGTATATAAAGATATAAGGGTTAGAAGACGGGTTATAACGCATGTTAAGGAAATACCCAAGGGTAAGTGGTGAAGTACCCCACAGTGCTATCCTAGTTAGCGAGGCGAGAGACTTAGTAGTATACTTAGACGATGATACCAAGCTAAGATGCTTTAACAATGACCTAAGCCACTTACCCTAAAGAGAGTAACGTCTGTTTACAGACAAGTAAAAAAAAGACTTACGCCTAACCCTATGTTTACAAGTATAAGTTGAGAGAATGTGGATTGCCTTAAACTCTTCCCTGATAAGTATTTGGTTTGATGCAGATTCAATTATTCAAGATGGTTAGTACTTGGGGAAATTGCGGCCAAGGGGCATTGTCGCAAGGACCACCAACGCCGGTACTGCCACCACCATCGCCTGAATTAGCTCTCATTTTGCGCTCTTTGTAGGCTATTAATGAGACATTAAAGGGGTGTTAGTTAGCAGATGTCGAAGTGGAACCCCCACCATATGGAGTGGGTAACCCTAAAGTGTCGAGGGACTCAGAGGGAGCGCCTCCACCTGGGGACATCACCAGAGAACTACAAAAGATAAAATTCCCAGAGTTTTCAGGGGGTCATGCAAGTGAACGTGCAGAGGCATGGTTGGAAGGAATGACACGATGTTTCGCCTTAAGGGACTATGCTTCCACATCAAAGGAGAAAATAGTGATATTTCAGTTGAGGGACAATGCCTTGAATTGGTGGGGTAACCTAGAGAGGCAGTTGCACCTTACCCTAGACACCGTCTTATGGGAACTTTTTGAGGAAAGGTTCTGGAGGAAATATTTGTTGGCTTACTATGAGGAACAATAGGTGGGAGCATTTCATGCTCTATCTCAGGGAAATAGGACCGTGGACAAGTATGAGATCATGTTCATGGAGTTGGTAAAATATGTCTCGTACATGGATACCGATCAATGATAGGCAGAACGTTTTGTGTATGGGTTAAACCCTAAGATAAGGGCCATGGTACAGATGTGGAAACCGTCGTCAGTAGCTGAAGTAGTTGAAATGAATGTTATGCAGAGGAGCATATGACCTTAAACAGAGGTATGAGATCAACCTTTCCACAACATCCTAGATTCGTGGGGAAGGCCCCTAAGACCTTCTCCAGGGGAGCAAGCTCTAGGCCACCTCCTTATGGCAATAGAGTCGCACCTAGAACAGTTGCTACATGAATTTAAATTGCAATAAGTGCAACATCCCACTCATCGCCAACGACGCAGGAAAGCCCACAAACTTCTCAAGGAGAAACAAGTAGGGGTAGGGGCTCCAGGGGAAGGAACTCATTTCAAAGACCGTCACAGGGAAGTGTGCAAGTTCCATCTTGTGTTATGTGTTGGGGGTGTGGATGATCCCATTACCAGCGTGGCTGCCTCGAGTCATAAGCAAGATTTATGCATAGAGAAGGAAAGGCCTCGATGGGAAGAGAGAATAGTAGCCACTAGATTTATGCAGCGGTTAATAATCGCTAGGAAGAACATCAATCCACGGTGGTGGAGTCGTCAGGTACGCTAAATCATGTCAATGTTAAAATTTTGTTTGATTCTAGTGCTACATATAGTTTCATTTCACCTTGTGCATTAGAAAAGTGTGGGTTGGTAGCCTACGAGAAGGATGAATTTAAACAAGTTGAGATGTCTTAGGGGGGAAAACAAGCGGTAGGACCTAGCGTCGATAATTGTCTAGTAGACCTGGGAGTGTGTATTACTAGGTTAAAGGTGTATGTCACTGCTCTGGGGACGTATGAACTAATCATTGGAATGGATTGGTTGGAAGCCCATCGAGCTATGGTAGATTGTTTCATGAAAAGGGTGCTTTGTGTGGACGATAAAGGAAGGTTAGTAGAGATCCATGGTGTATGGAGGAAAGTGTCTCTACGCTTTATCTCAACCATGAAGGTTAAACATTGCATGAGGCAAGGTTGTCGATTATATGTAGTGGAAGCAACCAATGAAGGGAAAGGACCCTCCTTGGATCAATACCCAGTATTGTCGTAGTTTAAGGATGTTTTTTCGAAAGAGTTGCCAGGATTACCTCTTGAGAGGGAGCTTGATTTTACCATTGAGATAAAACCTAGTGTGGAGCCAATTTCCAAAACTTCGTATAGGACGACAGCGCCATAACTTTGTGAGTTGCAGATGCAGTTGAAATAACTACTCGACTTAGGGATAATAAGGCCTACCGTCTCACCTTCGGGTGCACCAACAATTTTTGTAAAGAAGAAGGATGGTTCCTTACGACTGTGTATAGATTACAGGGACTTGAACTGTGCTACAATGAAAAATAGGTACCCAATGCCACAGATAGATGATCTTTTTGATCAGATGAAAGGAGCAACATTGTTCTCAAAAACTTATTTGTGATTAGGGTATCACCAATTAAGGATTAAGGAAGGAGATATTCCTAAAACTGCATTTCGAACTCTGTTTGGGCATTACAAGTTCGTTTTAGTACCTTTCGGTTTGACCAATGCGCCAACAGTATTCATGAGCCTCATGAATGGTGTATTTTGAAAGTACTTAGACCGCTTTGTACAGGTCTTTCTGGATGATATCCTCATCTATTCCAAGAACGAAAGAGAAAACGAGGAACACTTGCGAGTGGTGACATCATGCCTTAGAGAGATAAAATTGTATGGCAAGTTGTCGAAGTGTTCTTTTTTCCAGAAAGAAATTCACTATTTAGGTCATATCATTTCCAGTGAAGGAATCTCTATGGACCCAAAAAAGGTAAAGGCCATTATGGAATGGCTAGTGCTAAACAATGCTCATGAGGTAAGAAGCTTCATGGGGCTAGCGAGTTATTGTCCGAGATTTGTGGAAGGGTTCTCTAAAATAGTGAAACCTATCACTACTTTGCAGCACAAGGGGGTCAAGTATGAATGGACAGAAGAATGTGATAGTGCATTCATCGAGGTTAAGAGGTTACTAACTAGTGCACCAATTCTACGAGTGTCAGATATGGAAAAAGACTTCATGATCTGAACGGATCCCTCGAAGCAAGGGTTGGGGGTCGTGCTAATGCAGGATGGAGGAGTCATAACGTATGCGTCAAGGAAGTTGAAGCAACATGAGGAGCTTTACGCTACTCATGATTTACAGTTGGCAGCTATAATGCTAGCTCTGAAACTTTGGAGGCACTATCTAGTGGGGTGGAAATTTGACCTCAAAATGGACCATGAAAGCTTAAAACAACTCTTCACTCAAAGGGATCTCAATGTCAAGCAGAGGTGATGGGGTGAGTTTATGAGTGAGTGCGATTTTGGAATTTTGTACATCAAGGGAAAGGAAAATGTGGCTGCGGATGCCTTGAGTCGGAGACCATGTGTCTTCTCCTTGGTACCCTTAAAAGTTAATCTTAGGGGGAATTTGTTGGGGCAACTTCTTGGATATAGTTGGTATTTAAAGGTTACATCAACCCTCCAGAGTGGAAGGAAATTAGATTCAAAGTATGAAGGATATAGCGTGGAAGCATATGGATTATTAAGATATCAAGGAAGGATGTACATCCCTGAAGGTGGGGATATTCGAAGCATCATACTCAAGGAAGCCCATAGAGCACTTTCTTGTGCGCATCTGGGTGTGAAGAAAATGTACGCAGACATGAAGAATATTTTCTTCTGGGTAGGCATGAAGCGTGATGTAGTCCATTTCGTCGCCAAGAGCCTAGAGTGTCAACAAGTGAAATATGACCACCACCACCCGATAGGTCTCCTACAACTGCATGATGTCCCTATGTCCAAATGGGAAGTAATTTATATGGATTTTGTTGTGGGATTGTCGCTCACATCGCATAGACATAATGCCATTCTTGTGATAGTTGACATGTTGACCAAGAGTGCTCATTTTATTCCGGTTAGATACACTTACAATGTCATTGATGTGGAACGTGTGTTTGTAATTGAGGTCATCTGTTTGCATGGGTTACCCAAGAAGATCATTCAGATAGGGACTCCATATTCAATTCTAGGCTTTGGACAAGTTTGCAGTCAGCGTTGGGGACTCAGTTGAACTTAAGCACAACTTATCATCCTGAAACAGATGGGAAAACTAAGAGAGTAAATCAAGTTATGGAAGACATGCTTAGGATGTATGTTATGGATAATCAAACCCATTGGGATAAGTACCTACCTTTGGTAGAGTTCGCCTACAATAACAGTTTTCATAGCTCCATTGGAATACCACCCTACGAAGCTCTGTATGGAAGGCCATGTAGCCATTGAGTTGGGAAAGGTTAGAAGACCGAGTGAAAGTTGGGCTAGAATTGATTCAAGATATGGAGGAACAGGTGATTCAGATTAGGCAGTGACTAAAGGAAGCACAGGATAGACAAAAAATTTATGCTAATGCACATAGGGTTGACCGAAGTTATAAAGTGGGAGATCAAGTTTTCATTCATATCAGGCCTAATAAGAGTACCATCCAGTTCGAGAAGGGGACAAAGTTGTCGCCTCGATTTATAGGATCGTTCAAAATCCAAGAGAGAATTGGACATGTTTCCTATCGTCTCGTAATGCCACCCCACTTGCATAAAACTCATAATGTTTTTCATGTATTTGTTCTACACCATTATGTTGTTGGCGAATCACATAAACTGAATTCAAAGGAATTGCAGGTATCAGATGCGGGAACCCTCAAGTAGAACCGTTACACATATTGGACCATAGGGTCCGACAACTCAGGAACCATTTGGTAGAACAAGTTAAGGTCCAATGGGAAAAGTATAGCCCATGATCTTCTAGTTGGGAGGATGTCGAGACCTTACGAAGAGATCATCCCTCACTTTTTTGACCACCTCGGGAATATGTTTCTCGAAGGTTGGGTGTATGTAATGCCACCTTTTGACTTAGACAACTAGAATTACCTAAGTCCTAATCACCTTTATCTTCTATTCACTGTGAAACTATTAATGATACACTTGAACTTTTAAGACGTATGAACCTATGTGAATGTCAATACTATGAATGTTAACATTATTTGAATGATGGTGGATATTATGCAATCTATTATGTGAATGTCAATTCTATGAATGTTTAACGTTATTTGAATGATGATGGATATTATGCAATCTATTATGTGAATGACAATTCTATGAATGTTTAACTTTATTTGAATGATGATGGATATTATGCAATCTATTATGAGAATGCCAATTCTATGATTTTTTTAACGTTATTTGAATTATGGGGATATTATGCGATCTATTTCTAAGTTGAAATTTTTGACATTTAAAGTTGTTGATATGTGGATACTGAATTGAGATTATGGTTGGATGCATTTACATGATGATAATCCATAGATATGTATGAGTTTGTGTTATAGACTAATCTGCAGGTCAATGGGCTATGAAATAGCCAAAGGATAATGATAATAAAAAGTTGATGTCGTGAACACCGACCGAGAAACAATATGGTATGAATCTTTGTATGTGAAATTATGTTGGTTCAAATGCTTTGTTATGATATATGGACCAGTGCGGGTTTTCAGGTGATGAGACTGCCTAAAACTGAATATACAATGACAAAATTCCCAGCAACATAGTGCCATTGTATGTTCCATGGTAGGGTGTGGACCCTAGTCCTATTAGGAGGGGTGGAGGCATTTCCCACCGTGTATCCTTTGAACCTTAGAGCCATGGGAGGACGATGTTAGCTCACACTCCCCTAGACGTGTGATGATGTCTGTCAATTGCCTGTTGGGGAATCTTGGTCAAGAGAGTTGCCACTTCCTCTTATGGGTTCTATTTGGAGTTAGGTCAATATAGTTGACGCTCCAAGATAGTCCAGTAGGGGAAGGATAGGGATGGAAGACAGAAGTAAGTTAGGGAGGAAGGATGAATAGAAATAGTTGAGAGTGTGTGGGGATTTCACCTTATAGTAGAATTTATTGTCTTTCCCCTTTTTGAAAAGAAAATATGTATATATGTATATTTATAATTGCTTAACTCAACTACAATTATCTAAATGAACGTTCTTGTGCTAAATTGTTATAATTGATGGATTTTGCGAACATTTTAATTGGCTTACTATCTTTTATGAAATGAATGGTCTTGTTGGTTGGATTGGACGTATAAAAGAATTACTATAGGTGTGGTAATTATTGTCATTAGTACATGCGCGAGTCTTGTATCTGCTAGCTACACATGCATTCCTTGCACATGTACACTAGTATGTATATATATTTTTTATTTACTAATGATGTTGTTTATTTGATGTGGATGTATGAACCATGTGTCATTACCCTTGTATTGTAAATTACTCTAACTTTAGGACAAAGTTTCTTGAAGGGTGGGTGTATGTAACAACCCTATTTAACTATTTATTATCATGGTTGATAAATATTAATTTAATTAATTATTAAAATAAATTTATTGAGTCTTTATTATAATATTATTAAAATTGGTAGTTGAAGTAATTAATGGGAGGGATAAGATGGTTGAGGAATTAATGGGGGAGAAGGTGGTTGAAGGGATTGAAGGAGGATAAGGAAGAGGGTACATAATTGGGGGGAGGATCTTTTGTTTTTTGGAAGGTAAAATTTGGGGAAGAAGGAGGAGGAAGAAATGTTGAAGGCAAGAGTTTAGTGAACAATTTGGTGCTTGAGGAATCTCACAGCAACACAGTTGTTGCTGGGAATTTTGGGCTCCAGGGCCAGGAAACCACAAGGATTCCTGGAGCTAGGGAGCCGGAGAGGCTGTTCCTAGTTGGCTGGGAGGTTAATACTGAGTTTGGGCAGGATCAACATCAACAACCAGGAAAGGGCTAAATCAACTAAGCTTCAAGTTGAGCTTTAGGTTGAGGTAAATACCTTATGCATTTTCTGCTATCATTATATTTTTGTTAATTATTATGTTGTTAGTATGTGGATGTTGCTATGTTGTTAGTATGTTGTTGTTTCTATGTTGTTAATTATTATGATGTTAGTATGTTGTTTTTATTAGCTTGTTGTTGATTATCATGTTGCTATCAATTATTATGCTGGTAGAAGAATATCAAGAAAGGAAATTCTAAACTAAGTAGAAGTAATTAAAGAAGTAGATTAGAAAGTATTTGTTTATTTTTATGAGGTTTTGTAATGTAGGCCTTACAATGCCCAAGAGAAAGGGACATCCCCATCAAAGAAGGAACGAGATGAGTCAAAGGTGCAATGTCTAGCCTCCAAAGGCATCCAAGATGATAGGTCCAAAACCAACTCCTCAAAGTAGGAAATGAAAACCTCCTAGATATCCTCCAAGGTGGATGTGTAGCTCTCTAAGGTGAAACATCCCAACAAGTAATGAATAGAAGCTCCGAACAGTTGACGACCTCCAATATATGAATAAAATAAGGGCCACATGGCCTTAAGTGATAGCATTCTCTTAACCATGGGCATATATCAATAATGATCTCCCCTAAATATCCAAAACACTCAATCCAAAGAGGTGGGGTGTTCCTTAAACGAGTGGTCAAAATTGTGGTGAAAATTCTCCCATGACAAATTTTAAAAGCACTATAATCGTATCATTTTTTGTGAGGATTTTTATTATGACCACATTTTGGAAATCCCGGAGCCATTCTGCATCTAATGGAATTTATTGGTTATAAATATAGGCATTCTGTCAAAACATAACTACTCCTAAAGCTAGGTATCCCTCAAAACATGCAATGCAACCCTAGATCTAGGGTTTGGAACTTCCTATACCTTCTCCAATGTAGGATGTATTCAACTATGAGCATAATAAACCTTCTTCAATAAGGATGTCTCCTCAATATAGGACATGAAACCATGAAGAACCTCCTCAAGATACTTGTGGCATCTCCCATGGTGAGACATCCCATCAACAAGCATGATAAAATGTGTAAAGTAACCTCCAAAGTGGATGTCATCCTCAAATCAAGCAAGTGGATCCATGATAGAAGGCTTTAACATGTGGAATATTAATAACACTCAACCATATCCATGAAAACAAGGGACAAACCCCTTTAGTCCAACAATATGCCTCAACATGCATGCACAATAATCCCCAAAATGACACATGTGGACCAATAAAGCATGAGGGGTAGTGGATCCAAGTAAGAGTGACTCAAAATATGCCATGAACTCATATGTCAAGTCATCAATATGCCCACGAACATTTTAAGGAGAAGGATGACCTCATCAATACATGCATGAAGTGAAGATAAGTGTGCACATGCCTCCAAATGTGGGCCTAGGGAAGGGAGTGCTCAAGGTGATTTCATGATCCATGCTACAAGTAATTCATCCACATGTGAATATCATCCATAATAGCTAGGCAATCAGAGAAAATGAGTTGTAACCATGCCCATGTTCATCCATCAATGTAACAAACCATGTGGAAGAAAGTGAGTTTATGGCAAGCACTCTATGCCATGATGAAGCCAACCAAATGATCAAGCCAATGCAATGTCCACTTATCCCAATAGTGGTGGGGAATTCCACCAAGGGATCCATGCATCCTCATGTTCAATCATCTACCAAAGAATGGAAACTAGAACATCTCATGATCAAGTGTAATGTTGTCTCTCTATGATAAACAAGCATACTAAGCAATGCATCATCAACACCTCTAGCACATCCTCATCCATGTCATCAACTATCCACGGAACCAAGTGAACAACTTAACCATCCAAAACCATTTGTGATGAAAATTACAAGGGTAGTGAAAAAATTCACTAATATAGGCCTCATCCAAAATGAGGCGTAACAACTAAGTCCAACTCAAGGACATGTGCTCTTTTTGGGAGTGCATGAGAATCTTAGAATCTTGGCATGTACCTATTAAAAGTAACCACCATTATCAAGAAAAAATATGTGGTGAATGGATCCACATCAACACCTCGAAACACCACATCACTAGTTTACATAGTCCATTACATCAATTGTTCAAAATGGGTTTTTACGAAACAAGGCATAATCCAACAATTTTCCAATGAAAACATGAAATGAAATCTAATGCTCACATGTTGAGCTTATTCATTCTACTCTAATTCTCAAGTGAGCTTATTATTTATCCTATCCTACTCTAACATCAAAGAATGACCATGTTAAGTGAAATCATAAATCCAATGTAACCACCTTAGCATCTCATCAATACCATGACTTATTCCCTTATGTTTGGTCATCATCCAAAACAAAGATACATCAAAAGTGAAATACATACATGTTGGAATCTCCATGAGATTATGGTTGGAATAAAACATGAAACCATATGCATGATAAAAATCATGTCAAAAATGGCATGCACCACTACATGCCTCATCTATCCAAGCTTGAATAACATTGGTATACACATCATTGATGCAATAAAATTCATGAGACAATCCCATATTATCATGATTACCTCCCTCAAGTAACAAAGAATTAGGGGTCTCTACAAAATCATTCAAAATGTCATGACCATTATCCAAGTAAGGTGTATTTGAGAGTTGAGACAAAATTAAAACTTTAGAAAAAAAAATGTAGGCCCTCATCTAGGGCTTGGAATCCTCCTTTTGATGGCTGAAATTTTCTGCAAAATAACTCATCATGAAACGTTTTCTAGCCTATACATATTTTTGCATCAAAAATACAATTTCCAACTGAAAGAGAATGATTGAAGAGAAGAAGAACATGAAGAAATAGGTGGCTGGAAATTTCTACAGTTAAAACCTTGTTGTACCATACAATTTTCAGCCATTAAATCATATTTTCCAGCTAAAAATTCATGTATGATTTCACCAACACACAAGGAAGAAGATGGCTGGAATTTTTATTTTTTTTTTGCATCACAAATATACTCATTATGATGGAAAAAATCTACACAAAAAATAATATGACATCATTGAAAATGTTGCACCAAATCCTACTACAAAATAAGCTACATCAATCATTCCTTCAGTGAATCATTGATTGAAGGGCTCATGTCCTCAAGATCCCTATAATCACGTGCCTATGTTTTAAGGGTCAAATCCCCTTCTAGAGTGAACCTTCTCAATGAGAAATTTGAGTGGATATGATGTTGGATTTGGTGCTTTAAGTGATTGAAGGCTTGGAAAGCCTTGGAGGTTGATGTGGGGATACAATCCCCCTTTACTCTCATGAAGATGTTGGTGAAGGATCTCCTTGAACTTTTACCTACTTGAGCCATAGCTTAATACATCCTTAGATATGAATGAAATCATCAAAGCCATAACTAAATTATGATACATCACACACTCAATCATCCAAATCATTTCAATAACAATCAATTGCACAAAACCCAATATAATTGTATTAATCATGGTCAAGAGAGGTCTCATGGAGTACAAAGATGGTTGTAATATCTCAAAAATGGGCCTCATGATACAAAAATTGGGAGGCTCATTAGAGAAATTCTACAAGTTGTGTCCAAGAAATATAAATCCTTTGGGAGTTCTTATGCCATTGCCACCATTTCTAGAATTAAGGATCTAAATATAAGACACCCACATGAAGT
>ML783957.1:378695-389879 GCA_009831015.1 Picea engelmannii | reverse complement strand
CCGACATGATCAATCCACAATGGGGATTGATCCTATGAATAATATATCAATAATAATAAGAATACTCTTTGCAGTTACATTATTTCAACAGACCAGTCATGGAGAGGAATCTAGAGGGCTCTGGTGCGAGAATGGAAATCACCTAGGAAAACAATCTCCCCAACCACCGAGTACTGGGTGATGTTGACATACAAATCTATAAAGGGGTCCCCGCCAGGCCCATTATGAATGGCATATGATGAATATGTTGGAGGAAAGTAACAGACTGCAATGTAAATGTCCCTAGAGAGAGGGGAAACACCTCGAACCTGAACCCACATAAACCTAGCAAACTCATATGTGGCCACCAAAGAGATCTTGCTCCGAAGGGAGTCTCTAACAAAGCAAGCTACTCCACCTGAACCTATGATACCACTCAAGCTCCTCATCTCCTATCTACAAGCAGAAAACTGATGGTATCATGTATTGTCTGGGAGAGGCTGAACATGGCTCTCATGCGTCTTGGTAATAAATAAGATGTTCAACAACCTAAGAGCATCATACAGTAGACCCGACGATGACCAAAAAGACCCATTTCCATTCTAACAACTAATGGAAATGCATGTGCCCTATTGTCTCTCCCAATGGGCCCATCATTTGGAAGCCCCGGATCGAGGTTCCCACTCAGGTGGAAAAGAGTTTAGAGTGACTACTTTGAGGTTCTTGATGACTACTCATTTCCCTGCATGACGTGTTGTTGTAACTTGCTCCCTAGAGTGTTTGAGCTCTGTAACCTGTGAACTGCTAAGATCTTTGTTGAGGAAGATCTTAATGGGAATGGAAAACAACTTTCGTTTAGCTCTATAAGAGCCCGACGCCAATCAACTGCAAACTTGAATCGAGGAAAGAGAGTGGAGTCAAACCCAATCCAAGCTCTATCAAGGGTCACATCCTGGAGATCCAGATTATCCCTGAGAAATAAGGTTCCAACCACCATGGGGTCTGAGGATGGAAGAGGTAGAGGGAGCCCTCTCACTTTGAGGTTCAATTCTCGTGCTCACCTAGTACATTCCTCCATGAGTTTAGCTTGCACCACCTCCTCAACTGTTACTAGAGGGGGGGGGGACTTTATCCCTGCCTCTAACAACCTATACCCATGAGTTGATATGTGTTTTTTGTTTCATGTTTAAAGACGGCCTGCTGAGATCTGATCTCCTCCTGCTTGTTTTTAAGGTAGATAATTTCTACGTGTAAGGTGTCGCTAGGGGGTAGGGCACCTTGCTCAATCACAAGCATACAAATATTCATTTCTTGTCTCAATCACACGGACAATGTAAAAATGATTGAAAAAGCCCAGCTAGAAACCATCATGAAAAAAAAAACTTTTCTTCCCAAGTTAAGAATTATCATTAAGAAATGAAAGGCTACTATCAACAAGAGAAAGCACTAGTTCTACTCAAGCTAAATGTGAACATTCTTCTTTCTGAAAACAGCTGAAAATATATATCTTCCATGATATCATCACAGTTTCATCATCTTCCACTGTGTATAATAACTTCAGAGAAACATCAAGAATAATTTCCAGTGCTGAGAATTAATTTCTAACAAACACATTCCTTGAATTGTGACATCAATGTAACAGACCATAGCTACCATTGACCCTTTGAAACCCATGTTATCAGAAGTACTATCACCAGAAGGGTGTGTTATAATGAATTTGTGTGAA
Organism: Picea engelmannii; assembly: GCA_009831015.1. NCBI lineage: Eukaryota > Viridiplantae > Streptophyta > Pinopsida > Pinales > Pinaceae > Picea > Picea engelmannii. Next base: position 388,174 of record ML783957.1, on the reverse strand, counting down.
CCGAATTTTGCACTCCAGGAGAAAAATAAAGAATAAATAGAATTTAACAATTAATACAAAAAAAATGTCAGCAATACAATTTCTCCCAAATATTTGATGTAAAAGAAAGTTCTGAGAAGATTCCATTTGTGGCACGCTGTTTCTGTTTCATGCACAGTTTTGAGTTTTCTCCCCAGCTCCATGATCAAGGGTACAAAGTTTCAGTGCGAAGAGTATACCTAAAACATAAGAGCAACCTCTGCAGGTCTCTTAATTTTGGATAGTAAACAGAATTGTCCATCTCTAGCTGGATGCTGATGATTAAAGTCCAAAATATGCATTCGATAGTACATCATAAATAGAACTAGTATTTGAAACAGGTGTGCTGTATAATCATGTATGTCAAAATTCAAGTCACAAAACATTCAATGGTGAGATCACTTGATACAGAATGTGCACCACAAGAATACTCTCCTAGAAATAATTGTACAAGAGATGGCATACAGATATTCAAACAGTAGCAATGCTTAGAAAGCAGTCATTGCAATTACTTTTTAGAATGACGCATACATAAACATCCTATTAAATTTTAGACAGCAGCATCAAGTAAACAGCCCATATGTCCCATAATAAAATTTCAAATTTTCCACCAATCAGTTACAAGAGAATGCAATATATATAGTGTTGAAATAAACAATGAACATCCAGCAAATAAGTCACATCTCCAACATGAAATAATGCTGTACTTGATTCCATAAAGTAATGGCAGGGTCCACAGGGGAAATGTCCTTTCCAAGAAATGGTAATACCCCAATATAAAGATAATTTCATAGTGTGTGCAAATCCCATCCGTGGCAACAAACTATAACCAACAAATGTAACCATAGCATTCCATAAGAATTTTTTACTGACAACAGGTGGAAGCCAGTAGGTCAGGTGTATGAACGGGAATTTGCAACTGATTCCTCCAAAATAGTTAAAAACAAGGCAGTATATGTATGGAGTTTGGATGTTTCTCCATATGCCCGTTTTGCTGTATCAGAGGTGTATGGCAATATGGGGTTTGTAGTAGGGAGCAACAATGGGGTTAGTCCATTGTTGGAAGTCAAACCATGAGGACAGCATCCTACATATATTTCCTCTCTTACTCTGTTTTCTAAAACAATAATTTTAGCACCTTTATCTTCTCCCAATTTCTGCAACAGTTTCTCATTAGAGAGTGGATCATGAAAAAAATGACCCGACTAAAAAGGGACGAGTCACAAAAGGCTTTAAGATTAAACAAAAAAACAAGTGATGACAAGGATAGTAAAAAAAATAGCCATTATTTACAAATATATTATATGAAAATGCACTGCATTTGTAGTGTGACACTTCTAAAAAATAGTAAAATGTCCACAGGTGTAGAGTTATGATCCAGAAAAAAACAAAGATATTAACCTTTGAAGTTCTTGCCAGAAGTGACTATTATTGCATCTGATTCCCATGTTGCCTCCTGTCAGCCACATACGAACAATAAAAATAAGGATAGGCATCATTGCGCATAAAACATCAAAACATAAAGGCATAACGGCCATGAGGATAAATAAAAATACGCTCCATCTTTCTATGAAGACAAACTTTAGAAGCATAGCTAAGAGCAAATTTAGACTAGTCGTAAGGCTTAAACATACAAGGCGCTGCATTAAAAAGTTTTAAATCACATAACCCTGGCATTATTTCTCATAGAATAAGTATTGTTGGATGTTGCAACTGAGACCAGTCTGAAGCAATATGAATATAAAGCTTTAAATGTAGGAATCCCCTTCATCATGTATGCAGGTGTAGAGATCTGATCCAGGAAAAAATAAAGATGTTAACCTTTGAAGTTCCTGCCAGAAGTGACTATTATTGCATCTGATTCCTTAGCATGCCATTTTCCCATGTTGCCTCCTGTCAGACACATATGAACAATTAAAATAAGGATAGGCATCCACTGAGTATAAAACATCAAAACATTAGCCATATCTGTCAGGAGGGTAACTAAAAATATGCTCCATCTTTATATGAAGACGAACTTTAAAAGCATAGCTAAGAGCAAATATAGATTAGTAATAAGGCTTAAACATAGAAGGCACTGCATTAAAGGGTTTTAAATCACGTTAACTTGACATTCTCAAAGAACAGGTATTGTATGTATGTTGCAATTAAAACCAGTCAGAAGCAATATGAATATAAATCTTTAAATGCAGGAGTCCCCTTCATCATATTTCAATCTAATCAGCGTTAACTAGAAATCTATGAAAATAGGCAAGGAACAAAAGTTGAAAAAAAATTGCGAAAAGAACAATGACAGAAAAATGGCATTATATTGTCTCAAAAAGATATCTATGATTACAATAGTGACGACATTTATAGAACTTCATATAGCATAAACATATATTAAGTAAAAATCCATGCATATGTTGTACCATAAATGAGATATTGTCACGATTGTTGATAATCAAAATGAGAAAAATAACAAGGAGTCAACTTCGGGTTTGTGAAGTAACCATGATCACTGTTCAGTATTTTCATAAACAAGGGCAAAAGCAAGGAGTCGACTCTAGATTTATGAAGTCGGAGTTTAATGTTTGACACGGGCAAGAAAAAATGAAATCGATTTTGGTATAATGGTTTAGCAGAGCTAAATCTTAATGTGTGTATATTTTAAATGTTTGATAAAGCAAAATTGGATGTGGGCACATTGGTTCAGGAAGACCCTTTTCTACTCAGTTAAAATACAGTAAATTTGTTCAAGAAAAAAATTCATAAGTTCGGTGTATTTTTCCTCACTGGACCAAAAATTTGCTACTCTCACTAAATCTCATCAAACGTAAAATGCAATCTTTTTCTAAATCAGTTGTGATATGACAATGTCCAAATCAAAATAAAATACAATGATACAGCACATAATTACAACCCTCATCATTTAAAGTTTAAAGTTTAAACAGTAAAGAGACAAGACTGCCATAACAAAAAAAGAAATGGGGCAAGGTCAAGCCACTAGTCATGTCATTCAGCCTATGCTTGGTCCTCTACATCTATGAGCTACATGAAACTATCAACATAATCTATGGGAATGTGAAGATAGTCAATCCCTACTTTAAATCTAATTCTTGCTCTAACCAGTGTTTTAAAACTTGGTCTGAGTTGACTCAGACTCGGTCAACTTAGCCAATTTGATTGGTGACCGGGTCAACTCGGCCATTGGCTCAGTTCGGGGGGGCAGTTTGGTACTGAACCGGCCAAGTCAGAGCAAGAATCGACTGGTTCAGTACCAAACCAGCCCTACTCGGCCGAGTAGGTACTAGACCCCGCCAACATGCAAAATTCAATTTTTCTTTCAAGGGGTTTGGCCAAAAACACTGGCAATTAATGGTAATGTTAAATCCTTTTACTTAAATTTTCAACATTACCATTAACTGTTACAGGATGTTTGAGAGTGGTTCCAACCTCATCGGACTTTATATGGAGAAAGTAGAATTTCATATCCCATTCAAAATTCAGGAGACTTAGCAGTTTTCAGGATTTCAGGATTGGTAGGATTGCAACATTTTCATTAGATTCTATCACGTATGAGGGTAAGGTATTGGGCATTTAATCAAGAGCACCAAGCCCTTTATGTACCTCGATGTTGGTGGTATTGATTGTTGAACTCCTTTGTCATGGCCTTAGCAAAAAAGTACCCCTCACTCAAACCAAAATAATTGATTAGGCATGTTAAGCTTTTTTCTACCATATTATAAGGCTTCAATTAGATAATTTCATCAAAATTGGGAGGTGTTGACTGATGTCCCTAGAGCATCGAGGTAGAGGCAAAGGCTAGACAAGAGGCAAAGGGTGATACTAATGATGAGGATCCCAATATAAGCAATGGTGGAACATTGCTTGTCATTTATGTTTGTCATTTAAATGTTCTTGCTCATTTTTTCATATTGCTTTCTTTCAAAGTTCCAATATTTTTTTGGAATTGTAGTTTGGAATCTTTAAAATATAATTTTTTCATTAAAATTTAAATATTTTATGTATTTTTTAGTAAACTGAGAAATTGAAATCAAATCAGTCTGAGTCAATCTGAGTCTGAGTTTGAGTGCAAGTGGGAGTTGACCCTTAACTGATTCCGAGTCTGAGTCCAAGTTTTAAAACATTGGCTCTTACTTTTCCAGCTAAAGAAATGAAGAAAGGTTGATGCTTCTCCAAGTTTCACTGAAAGAATGCTTGCTAGATCTGAAATGCACTTGAAATATGGTAGAAAATGCTTGTTGTCCACACTTTATGGCTATGAAAGCTTGTTGTTCACTAAATCCAACTTAAACCTTGTTAATGTATACAAACTAGAGTGTGTAGGTGAGAAACAACAAAAGTTAGGGTTTGGGAGAGTTATATAGAGAAGGAAAGGCAAGGTGAGGATGGTGGGATCCTCATCTCATTTTAAAGAAAAATATATGTTTTATGTTGTTTTTATTTTATTTGCTATTGTAAGGATGCGCCCCCATTGGGGGCATCCCAAAGTACCCCCCAAGTACCAAGAGCATCTCAATTCTACAAGGGATGTCCCCATTGAAGTCATCAAATACCAATGGCATACAAGGGACTATTGAAAAGTTAAAAATCCTCACTCTCAATCAAAAACAATAGAGAAGCAATAAAGAATGAAGGAAACAAATCCATCTTGCTTTTACAAGGATGTCAACTGACTTAATAATATAGACTTCCTCAGTTTTATGAAAAATATTAAGTTTCCATCCAACTCAACTTGGCGCAAAATAACAACTTGACTCGTTAAACCAACAAGAAAAGTTGAGCTACAAGTTTCCTCAAGTTTTGTTTCATTGTCCAAACCCTGCAAGCTATTATCTCTATAAGTGGAAACGTGTGTCTCATCAATTTATATATTACCAACTAACGAGATTATTATAGCTTAGTCAACTTTCAGGTTTTTTGCTTCTCTCTTCCAAAGTAAAGCCAACAAACTATTAACACTGGAGATTACACCCTTAGTAGTCTCAGTGCCAACTTCAACATCGAACATTTCAGTTCTTGAACGTGCACCTGAGAACTACTACAGACAAGCCTAAACAAGTTTGTCAAACATAGCATCTTCTAATGGAACCAAAGGCAATGGAAGATGACCAAGTGATTGAAGACTCTTTTGAAAAGAAGGCTACACAATTGGTCATGCCTAAGGTTTTGAGAGAAAATTGTGTCTTCACAATTCTAAAGATGAAATAACAAGCCCATATGATCCACTTTCTCAAATTAGGACACGGGAAACGTTACTAAAATGGGGATTTTGATTGGTGGTATGATGAAGGGGGATTGTTCAACCTTGATGAAGACGATCGAGCAAAGAGACAGTGATGTATTGTTGCGGTTTCAAATGTGATATGTAATTTTCCCTTTATGCCAGATAATAAGCAATAATAACTCAACATTGTCATTACCTTGAAACAATTATTCAGTACATGGAAAACTGGTACTGAAGGATGAGGAACTTGTCACCTTGGCACCTTTTTTGAACTTGTGAATCTTCAAATCCTAAAATGCATCACATGCTCCTATACTTGAGAAGAGGGAAATAAGGATTGATGTTTTAAAAATCAATCGAACTGGAACTAGAATCAGTCAATTCAATAGGTTCAACCCTCATATCCATCGAACTGTTCCTTGAACCAAACTGGACATTGTTTCCATACCAAACCGGTCAGTTCAAGAATCAATTCAATATGGAACCAGTCGAACTAGCCACTTCAAGAACCAGTTTGGTGCCCATGAGCTAAGTCATAGAGTTCATTGAACTTTATGCAAGAAATTTGAAGATCGATGAATGAAAAGATGTCGAATTAAATTAGTCTAAATTCGACAAATATCAATGCGTAATATTACCTTGTTGCAAGCAAGCCACCGTCTAATAAACACTTTCAATATGTTTTCTTGGAACAACTATCGAATTTGGATGCACGTGAATGCTCTGTGAATTGCATAATGCCCTCCATCAAATGGATGACCCTCTACATTGGTTGAAATAGTCGTTGAGAAATGGTCATTAAAATGGTTGTGTGCATTCGTCGGTCTCCAAAATGGTTCCAATGCAGTGCATTCGCCAGTAGGCATAAGCTCCACATGCACAATGCCCTTCTAAATTTATAGTTTAGGTTATCTCTAAACTTTTATCATTATGTCGATTATATGGTTAACTCTGTGAATTACTTCCATATATTAATGTATAAATTATTGTTTATACTAACGTATATGCCATTTTATTATATGCTCTAATATCAACTCTATACTACATAATTATCTAACCGTTAAAAGTTAATATATTTAATATTTTATATAGGTTATTTAATTTTATACATCACAATAAGTTACATAATTACATATATAATTTATATCTAATTTAATGATACATGAGTTATATAGTAATATACATGAACAAACTAAGAAGCGATGTCGCCTCTCTGCTGCACAACGAGGTTTCGCCCTAGTTAGCCGATGCATCCCTCCTCCAAGCCCATGGCCAGTTGCTCCAGTTCCTTTCTCCCTCTTTCGGAGTTCCTCTTGTCCTCGACAGTGTAGGTTCCCTCTGTCCCTGGACCTCTCTATGCCCCCTTTTGCTAGTTTTCAATGGTGGTGGCTTCTTCTATGGTTTATGCGGAAGCTGCTCCTTTGGGTCCTTCTGTGCCTCATTCGACCTCCCCTCAAGGTCCAACACGGCCCTCCTTCAGTGATGTGGTGAAGCTTGGCTCAATAACCCTCCAACAAATCTTGTATTTCCTTTTTGCAATAAGTTTGCTTCTGGAGACATAGGAATTGCAGTTGCTTTCTGAAGAATTCCTTTGAATTCCTCTATACATGGTAAATCAACAAAGTACTACTCTCTGGACCAGAAAGCATTAGGAACTTCTGCAGTACAATGAGATTTAATTTTCTGCACAATAGGAGTTAATACAGAATATGAATGTAATTTTTCATTTCTGATGATTTTCTTGATCTTCATTATTTTGTCTAGGGACTCTTCTCGCTCATTAATGCAGATGGCAGTGTCTGGTATTTTCATTTGATAAGTATTCTTACTAGGGACCTTTGTAAGAATCTCTCTTATTTTCAGACTAATCTCATCTTTAGCCAGTGTGAATGGGAGTTGTCGTTGTACAAAATCTTGACCAAGAAGAATATTTGGGCATGTATTGTATTGGTAGAATTCAACTAGACATTCTAATCTATTAATATAGATTGGGAAGTTCTTTGTGTGCTTATTAATGGGTAATAGATCCCCATTGATAGCTCTAACTCTAGTTTGTATAGGTTCCTGTCACGTCCCCACAGTGTGCCTTATGTTCATGCACCTCTTGAGGGTATGCACGCAAACTTTTCTCACTTGGCTGCTTGGCAACACCAAGGTCACTTCATCTGGACTATGCCTCTTCCCCTAGAGCATATCCATACTCCGTTCTAGGCTACAGACGAGTCACACTCCTACTCTAGTGCAACTCTTGTATACTTAGACATTCGTTAATTGCTTTAACACTTGGTCATTTTTAAGCATACATCCAAGAGAAACCAAGAGAGCAGCGGAACAAACGAAACAGACAAGAGAAACATAGATATAGTGCGGGCGACACGAACCGTGCCTAGCACCCGGCTAAGTCTTTGTTATAGAAGAACAGTTACAACATTAGCACTACCAACTCACTTTACAACTTTGACAAAGTCAAATGACTCACCTCACCTCACCAAGACACTCATGAACAGATCAGTCACCACAAGACTCTCTGTTGCAACCGTCTTCGTTGCCACCTATGGTGCACCTCAGACGTGCCTCCAATCGCACACTTGTTGTCTCTTCGTTTTTGCAGACTCTGCCTCTTCGTTTCCACAGACTTTGGTTCAGCCTCACACATGCCTCCATAGATCTATGTTTTAGACTTAGCCAAAATCTGCCAAAGAGAATTCCACCCATCTTTATCTATCGAACCCTCCTCCTCAAGGTAGCACAACTCCTCCTAGAGTGAAGCGACTTGGCTCCTTGAGGGAGCGCCTCCTCTTTGTTTGCCTCAGAATCACAGAGCTCTCCTTGTCTCTTGGTCTTGCCAAACTTATTTTCTTCTTGGTTGTGTGCCCTTGTTCTCTTATAGGCTCTCCAAAGGTCACCATCGCGAACCATCACGTCCTTTGGAGGTGTTGCGCCCCTTTACGAACCCATGTCCAATGAATTGTCGTGCCCCTTCGCAGACTCGATTGCCCAATGAACCCATGAGCTCTCAACCGTCTTGCCCCTTGGACCGACACGACCATCATTAGTGCGCCTCTCATGTCGGCATGCCCCATCCGTCTAACCGACTTGTCATCTCGGGTGTGCGCACTCCTTAGGTGAGTCAAGTCGACTTGCCTGAGTGCGCCCCCCATGCCTTAGTCGATTTTCCCTTCGTCGATGGAGCGCCCAAATCTTTCCCTCAACTCTTTGATAAACCATTCGTTGTCTAACATTCGTCACAAGGAACCTTGGGTGGAGTCGTCCCTTGGCACATTGTGCGCCCAAGGAACCCCAACTCCCCACTATATGAAGATGTTTGTCTCTTCATTTGTATTGATTGTCTTGCTTGCCCGATTCATTTGTGGTGGAAGTGCACATGCCCGAGCTAAGCTCCTGAGGCCTTACATCCTCGTCCACCTCAAGTCGTTGTCGTCCTCAACAACATCCAAAAAATCTGCGATCTCCAAGTCTCTGCCCAAACTTGTGCCTCTGCTGCAACTAACTCTGTTGGAAATTCCAAGTTTCCTTGCAAAGTGGAAATCCCAAGTTTCCAACTCGCACAACAATCATCTGCAACCTATGCAACCATCCACACTACCCTCTGCCCAAAGTTGTTGCGACCAAACTGTCTGCAACGATGGAAAGATGTCTCCTTCCCAACTCTGTTCACAATGTCTAAGTTGCTACTATAACACTACGACGATCACTCTCTATTTCGTTGTTGTTGCCGCTACCTCAACCACTGCTGCAACCTCAAAAAAATCTTCAAAAAATGTCTAAGTGTTGAACTCTTGTGAACTTGTTGTTGCGCCCATACTTCAACCAAACTCTGCCATGTCTCTGCACAATGCTAGCCCCCATGCCTTGGACTGATTGGGTAGCTAATCCAATCTTCACGCCCAACTCATGAGAATGTACTTGCTCATGCCCGAACGCAGTCTTTTTTGTCTTTGACCTCTTCTTGGGCTCTAAGTTTAGTCTCCAAAATTGTCTTTGTTGTTGTTTTAGGACAGCAAACAGTCAAGTTCTTTTCTTCTCATAATTTTGATGGTTAAGTGCTCTTTTGAGGTGCCCTTGCAAGTGTTTTCGTAACCGGTGGTTAGCACATGCAATATACTCAAAACAAATAACACTCTAGATATTTACAACTCTTACAACTGATTTAACAACTAAGCATGCACGAAAATGGACACAGGTATTTTTGGTCAACATGACCCTAGAT
>ML783957.1:350143-365599 GCA_009831015.1 Picea engelmannii | reverse complement strand
CATTTTTTATCCCAGGGGAAGAAAGTAATTAGCCTTTGCCTAGGGACTTGGAAGTTGGAATCTCATCCAATAACCAAGATGAAGCTTACGCCCTTCTTCAAGGTCTACTTCTCACAAACAACTCCAATATAGATTCATTGATCATAATTGGAGATTTTGCAGTTATCATCAAAGCTCTAGTCCATCAAACAATTCTGAAAGACAACAAGCGTGCCTCTATCTTTGCTATAATCAACAAAGCAATCCAAGTCTTGGCCAGGGTCTCATACTATCATATGTTACGAGAACTCAACAATCAAGCCAACCGCTTAGCAAATGAAGCAACCTCCCTAGCTCAAGGGATTTTGGTTAAAAATGGGGGGCATAGTTTTTCTTGCATCCCCTAATGTTTATGACCCACTTGGATTCAAAGCCACATAGAATCTCATTTAATAAACAAATGTATCAACATTCCTTAAACCTACCTTCAAGTGCGTAGAAAGGACTCACAAGGACTATAACATCCCCAGCCACCCAGGTTGGGCCATGCTACTCCATAAAACGCTCTAACAATGTTTTGAACCAACCATACTGTAACATCACCCAACATACTACTAAATAATGCTACTCCAAAAATCCACTGCATAGATTCTATACTAAACACTAATCTGCACAGTATCACTTGAAGTAGTGTGTTCAACATCAATTGACTCGTGCCACGTTAACTTTCTCCTTTTAACACAACTTTAAGCAGCGAAAGTGACTCAAACAACTACACACAAGTATACTGATCACACAGCACTACCGTGTGCACAACCATCCTAGCGTCACACACCAATTCTGATTTCCTTGTGCGCGGGGTCTAATTCCCTGCACACACAAACGAGTTCCAACCTCCTGTGAACACAGGCTACTATCCTATGCATCTGACCATTCAATCCTTGCCTCAGAGACTCATGACCAATATCAAAGGATTAACTTAATAGGAAAACTAACAATAATTGTCATACTCATGCACAACTACAAATACAGCCTATAAGCACCCTACTTACATGTGCAAGCAGCATAATACAAAATAACAACAATTACTTATATGCGACAACATACAAGAATTAACCCATATCAAACATAGATAAATAAACATACAGTAAGTGAGACAAGCACATAAAGAACACTTATCTTTTATGAAAATCACTAACTACGTGCAGAACTCAGGCGTTCCTCCCAGCCATAGACTCTGTTGCTCATAAGCTTTCAACAACAGGTCACCCCCGAGCTAGGGCTTAACTCCACCAGGGCAAAAAGGATTCCTAGTGATAGGCTAAGGTCTGATTCTCAACAGAATTGCTCAGTCCAAGGTGCTCGTTGTTGCAACTAGCCTACAGTCTTTCATTCCCCATGCACTTGTCACACCCAAGGAAGTGTGCCCCTTCTCTGCTCAACAGTCCCTCGGCTGCCCCACTTCCCTTCTAGGGTTACCAGCAATAGGCTGGATAGGAAGTCTCTGAGCCCTGCGACTAATGCCCAGCACACCAGGGAACAATTCTCAGCAAAACTCTCACCTGGAGAGTATGCTCACAGGCCTGACAACCCGCTTCTTCAACAGTAAATCTCTCACCCAAAGAGACTACTCACGGGCCTGACAACCCGCCTCTTCAACAGTAAAACTCTGATTACAATACAGAATCCCCTTACAAGCTTCTTTATGCAAATAAAGTAATAGTCGCCCTCTTTCAGATGGTCCGACCCCTTCTACACACAAGAGTGAATAATGGATAATTCCCCAAAATTAAGGCCAACAATATATATTGCATGCCTTCAACTCGACATCTGTCGCCTTCAGAAGTAGCTTAAGCCACTTGGTGACTCGTTCCCTACCCTCGGGAACTTAGGATAAAATAATTATCCAAAAATTACACTTTTTCAGGAAATATTATAAAATATTCCCTAAGACTTAAGTTTCGCCCCCCTTTTCCCTTTTCTGGTGGAGTTATCCCCCCATCTCTTTTCGTCTGAGTCTGTTTGCGCACAGCGATGTAATATTATATTAATAATTGTGATTATATTTACATGGATAGGCACATTGGCCTATCTACGTCCCGGCTCACCAGCCTCATAGTCGCACAGGCTCTCCGGCCTCAATACATATACATACATACATATATATATATATATATAACTCAGCTCTGCGTGCACTCCTAGGTCATTCTCGCGCACTTACCCAAGTGTGCGCAACACTGAGAAATGTGTGCACTTACCCAGGTGCGCACAACACTGTGAAATGTGCGCACTTACCTAGGTGCGCGCAACACTATGAAATGTGTGCACCCTATCTTTGATAACAATTCTCCGCGCACTACTCAGGTGCGCCCAACACCAAAACTTAGTGCCAACGGCCCACCAACCTATATGTACATTTACATTAACAATTGGTACCAATGGCTCACCAACCTATATGTACAATTACAAAGGGTTCAGATCAGGGACATTACATTCCCCTCCCCCTTATGTATGCACTGTCCTCAGTGCATCATATACACATGTACATACAAAATTTCAAAAATCTTCGAAAAGATGAGGATACTCTACCCGCATAGCATCCTCACACTCCCAAGTTGCGTCCTCGGGACCGTACCAAGTCCATTGGACCTTTACCAGCTCCATGGCTCGATTCCGAAGCTGTTTGATTTTTTCATCCAGTATGCAAACCGGTCACACTCGAAAATCACCTTTTGGCTCCACAATAGCATGTTGCCAACTTAGAACACTTCCCCGACATCAGGGAACTGCGCCTGGCTTTCACTTTCAAAAACACATGGTCGCCCACTTTAAACTCTCTTTGGGTTCTGCCTTTATCTGCACATATTTTCTACCTGTCTTGGGAAGCCTGTAATTCTTCTTGATCTTAATCATCTGCTCCTCCATTTCCCAGAGCAGATCTAAACCAACCATTGCACGGTTTGCTAGGTTGTCCTAACTCATTGGTGTGTTGCACTTTCTACCATAAAGTGTTTCAAATGGGTTCATCTTTAAATATGCTTGATACCCATTGTTGTAAGCAAACTCTACCAAATGAAGGTAGTCTTCCCACTTTGATGGTTTATCCATCACATACATCCTAAGCATATCTTCAATCACCCGATTTACTCTTTCTGTTTGACCATCTGACTCAAGGTGATATGTTGTGCTGAAATTCAGATTTGTTCCAAATCCTTTGAATAGACCTTTCCAAAAGTTCAAGGTGAACTTGGAATCTTTGTCAGACACAATTGTCTTAAGTACACCATGCAGCTTAGCAATTTCTCGCATGTATATCTCAGCAATGTCGACTGCCTTGTGCATTGACTTCACTGAAATAAAATGGGCAGCTTTCGTAAGCTTATCCACCACCACCATAATAGAATCATGTTGCTTAGCAGTCCTAGGTAGCTTAGTAATGAAATCCATGGTTACAACTTCCCACTTCCACTCAGGAATGGGCAAAAGATGTAGCAAACCAGTTGGATATCTGTGCTCAGCCTTGACCTTTTGACATTCAAGGCATCTGGCAATAAAACCAACAACCTCCTTTTTCATACTTGGCCAATGGTATTGCTTTTTTACTGTAACAATTGTCTTCTGGTAACCCGAATGTCCTGCATAAGGAACCTTATGCATCTCTGGCAATATCAAACGTTTTAACTCTTGATCATTTGGCACATAGACTCTGCATCTGTACATGAGGATCCCATCCTCTCTTAGCTCATAACCTTCAAACGTCTTCTGTGACATACCTTATTGTAAGGTTGCCTTTATGTCCACATAGCGCAGATATGTTTTGGCAACTTCTAACAAATCTAATTTGTACATGCTAACAATCGTAGCATGCATCTTATGCACCCTCCTGCTAAGTGCGTCGGCCACCTTGTTCTCCTTTCCTTTGATATGCTTTATGTCAAAGTCATACTCACTGAAGAATTCTAACCACCTACTTTGTCTGGCATTTAAACTTGGTTGTGCAAACAGATACTTCAAACCACTATGGTCTATCCTCAGCTCAAATATTTAACCCATGAGATAGTGTCGCCACATCTTCAAGGCATGCACTATGGCTGCCAATTCCAAGTCATGAGTAGCATAGAGTCTTTCGTGCTCTTTCAACTTTCTTGATTCATAGCATACCACATGTCCATTCTGACTGAGGACTCCACGGAGTCCTTCCTTGCATGCATCTGTGCATACAACGAAGTCTGCATCAGGATCAACAATTCTCAAAATTGGCACACTTGTTAACAAACTCTTCAAGTGCTGAAAACTCCTTGCACAATTCGGAGTCCACTCAAATCGCGCACCTTTCTTTTGCAAAGATGTAATTGGATGCGCAATCTGTGAGAAGCCTTCAATAAACCTTCTGTAGTACCCTGTCAGTCCCATGAAGGACCTCACCTCTGTGACATTTCTTGGTCTCGGCCATTCCTTAATGGCTTTTATCGTTTCTGGATCCACAGCTATTCCTTCCTTGGAAATAATATGACCCAAATAATGAATATTTCATTGATAAAACGAGCACTTGCTCAGCTTTGCATAAAGTTGATGCTCCCTCAATACTTGCAACACCATCCTCAAGTGTTGCTTGTGATCCTCTTCAAACTTTGAGTAAATAAGTATGTCATCCAGAAATACAATGACAAACTTATCTAAGTACTCTCTGAAAACTCCATTCATCAAACACATGAAGACAGTTGGTGCATTTGACAACCCAAATGGCACCAATGTAAATTCGTAATGACCATACCTTGTTCTAAAGGCAGTCTTGTTGATGTCTTCCTCTTTTATTCTCACTTGGTGATATCCAGATCTGAGATCAATCTTTGAAAATATTTGCACACCCCGCATCTGATCAAAGAGGTCATCTATCCTTGGCAAAGGATACTTGTTCTTTGTTGTTACTTTGTTCAACTATCTGAAGTTTATACAAAGTCTCAGCGTACCATCCTTCTTTACAAACAATACTGGGGCACCCCAGGACGACACACTTGGGCGTATATACCCCTTCTTCAGAAGCTCTTCAAGTTGCATCTGCAACTCCTTCAACTCTGGCGTACTCATCCTATAAGGAGGCTTGGATACAGGTGTTGCTCCCGGCATAAGATTTATAAAGAAATCAATATCTCTTTTTAGTGGCAATCCCGGTATCTCTTTAAAGACATCCTCAAACTCTTTCAGTATTGCGCAGTCTTCAACACTCGGCACTTTATCCTTAGGTGCCTCCTCCATGTGCACTGCAAATACTTGACATCCTTTCCTGTAGTTTTTCTTCAATTGCAAGGCTGAAATTTCTTTGATAGTTACAGCCCTTGGAATTCCTTGAACTGTACTTAAGTTCCCTTCCTCATCCAAGCAAGGAAATGTCTTATTGTAACAATCCAGGACAGCATGGTGTTCATCCAACCAATCCATACCAATGAGGCAATCATACGACCCCAAAGGTATACTATTCAAATCAGCCTTTATGCGCAGTCCATTCATTTCCATTGGACACGTCTTGACCATCTCATTAATTTGCCTTTTTGCTCTTGTAGCAAACTACACCAACCAAGGTTTTCCAAGCTTGCTTCTCAGCAACAGGAATCTTTCCACCATCTTAGGATCTAGATAACTATGACTAGCTCCTGAGTCAATTAAAATAGTAATGGGTTGGTCATTAATCTTACCTTCCACCTCGATCATGTGTGACTGAAACTCGGCTTGCTTGTTATCCAAGGCTACGTAAATCCTTGGTACATTTTTGCCCATGTCCTCAACTGTCGCAGCTTGCAGTACACTGTGCGCAGTCCTCACTTTATCACCTCTTTGAGAGCAATCTCTGCGCATATGATCTCTACCACAATTCCAACATTGAATAGATTGTTGCCATGGCTTTTGTCCCACTATCTCCGTCATTTTGGGTTCCTTGAGAGTTGTCTGTCCTTGCGCAGTATTTCTGAAAAACAGTGGCTTAGCCCCCTTCTTACTCTGTTCCACCTTACTTTTCATCTTGTCTTCACAAGCCTTTTGGAAAGTCGGTCTTCCCCTTTGTTGCTCATAAAGACATTCAACGCGCCTTATGGTTTCCTCCAATGTCTTAGGGCCATCATACTATATCTTGTCACTGATAAATAAAGGCAACCCACTCAGATACCTCTGAATTTTAACTTGCTCATCTTTGATGAATGCGACATATTTCAGTAGCTCTAAGAATCTCCTTTCATACTCATCTATCGTCATACTCCCAAGCTTGAGTTCGAAGCACTCCTTCATTTTCTTGTCATGGTACCACTTGGTTAAGTATTTCCTTTGGAAATACCTCTTGAACTCCCTCCAAGTAACCTTCTTTTCATCAATGTGTTGCACTTGCACGAATTGATCCCACCACATTGATGCCTTTCCTTTTAACTAATAGATGTCAATTCTTCCTTCTGCATGTGCAGAATAATTATGCAGCTGGAAGTACTTCCCCATACCCAGCAACCAGGTCTCTACATCTTCATCCTTCTTGTGCTCCCCATCAAAGGTAGGAGGCTTGATCTTATTCATTTTTCCCTGTAGCTCGTCCACCCCAGTCCTTCTCTTATGTTTCCTAACAGGAGATGGACTTGAGCTATTGCGCGCTTTCCTAAAAGAATGCATTGGCGAGTGATGATGATACCTATCAACACTTCTTGCTTCTCTTTTTTCCTCATCATCTACTTGTCTCTGTCTCCTTATCCATTTTCTTTTATATTATGTCCAAGTTTTGCATCAACTTGACATTGAAGTCATCTTATTGCTCCTTGGCTCTCATAATCCTCTCATTATTAGCCTTATAGCTCTAGACATCTTTTTGCAGTTATGTTATAGTTTCTACCAAGTTCATGCGCTCTTCCTTGGATTTTGTACCATCAGCACCCAAACCGACATAAATATCTATGAATTCATCATCGGGACTGTAAGTCCTCTGTGCATCTTCCATGCTTTTGACCTTCTTCGCTAATTTTGTCCAGCTCTAATCGCTAATAATTCTACAAAATGTGCAGGAAACAAGACTTATTAGATGAATTCATGAGACAACTTCACGAAAACTGTGCATCATCTTGTCAGAATCCTTTCTTCTGAAGCCCATGTGCGCGCTAGTACTCAACACACACCAATGCGCAATGTCAATTTTTAACATGTACACCGCGTATCAGTGATGTACATGCACCACAATTGTGTTCTACGCAACCCCACACCTTTAGTGCGCACACCCATGCACCATTGTTTACTGCGCAAATCCAATGCCACACTCCACAATATCATATATTTAGCGTGCACATCTACCCATTCTTATTTAATGGACACCATGGCCACGTTGAAATTCCAAATTCGGTCACTTGCCAGTCCGAATTTTGCCTTAAGTAGATCTCAACTCATACAGGCTCAGTGTTGAAACTGGAGCTCTGATGCTTCTTGTTGACCTCTGACCCATACAAGTCCAACGTTGAACCAATAGCTCTGATACCACAATGTAAAATCCCCAGCCACCCAGACTAGGCCATGCTACTCCATAAAACGCTCTGACAGTGCTCTGAACCAACCATACTGTAACATCACCCAACATATTACTGAATAATGTTACTCCAAAAATCCACTGCGCATATTCTATACTAAACACTAGTCTGCGCAGTATCACTTGAAGTAGTGTGTTCAACATCAACTAAGTCGCACCACACTAACTTTTTCCTTTTAACACAACTTTAAGCAGTAGAAGTAACTCAAACAACTGCGCACGAGTATACTGATCACACGGCACTACCGAGTGCACAACCATCTTGGCGTCACACGCCAATTCTGATTTCCATGTGCGCGGGGTCTAATTCCCTACACACACAAACGAGTTCCAACCTCCTGAGGCTACTTTCCTACGCATCCGGCCATTCAATCCTTGCCTTGGAGACTCGTGACCAATATCAAAGGATTAACCTAACAAGAAAACTAACAATAATTGTCATACTCATGCACAACAACAAATACAGCCTATAAGCACCCTACTTACATGTGCAAGCAACATAATACAAAATAACAACAATTACTTATATGCGACAACATACAAGAATTAACCCATATCAAACATAGATAAATAAACACACAGTAAGCGAGACAAGCACATAAAGAACACTTATCTTTTATGAAAGTCACCAACTATGTGCAGAACTCAAACGTTCCTCCCATCCATAGACTCTCTTGCTCATAAGCTTTCAGCAACAAGTCACCCCCGAGTCGGGGCTTAACTCCACCAGGGCAAAAAGGATCCCTAGTGACAGGCTAAGGTCTGATTCTCAACAGAATTGCTCAGTCCAAGGTGCCCGCTGCTACAACTAGCCTACTGTCTCTCATTTCCCACGCACCTGTCACACCCAAGGAAGTGTGCCCCTTCTCTGCTCAATAGTCCATCGGTTGCCCCACTTCCCTTCCAGGGTTACCATCAACAGGTTGGACAGGAAGTCTACGAGCTCTGCAACTAATGCCCAACGCACCAAAGAACAATTCTAGGCAAAACTCTCACCTGGAGAGTATGCTCACGGGCCTAAAAACCTGCTTCTTCAACAGCAAATCTCTCACCCAGAGAGACTGCTCATGGGCCTAACAACCTGCCTCTTCGACGATAAAACTCTGATTACAATATAGAAACCCCTTACAAGCTTCTCTGTGCAGATAAGGTAATAGTCGCCCTCTTTCAGATGGTTCGACCCCTTCTGCACACAAGAGTGAATAATGGATAATCCCCCAAAATACACTAAGGTTGGCAATACATATTGCATGCCTTCCACTCGACATTTGTCACCTTCAGAAGTAGCTTAAGCCACTTGGTGACTCATTCCCTACCCTCGAGAACTTAGGATAAAATAATTATCCATAACTTACACTTTTCTAAAAATATTATAAAAAATTCCTTAAGACTCTCGCCCCCCTTTTCCCTTTTCCGGTGGAGTTAGCCCCCCATCTCTTTTCGTCTGAGTCTGTATGCACACAGCGATGTAATATTATATTAATAACAGTGATTATATTTACATGGATAGGCGCACTGGCCTATCTGCGTCCTAAATCACCAGCCTCATAATCACACAGGCTCTCCAACCTCAATACATATATATATATATATATATATATATATATAACTCAACTCTACGCGCACTCCCTGGTCATTCTCGCGCACTTACCCAAGTGCGTGCAACACTATGAAATGTGCGCACTTACCCAGGGGCGCACAACATTATGAAATGTGCGCACCCTGTCTTTGATAACAATTCTCCGTGCACTACTCAGGTGCGCGCAACACCAAAACTTAGTGCCAACGGCTCACCAGCCTATATGTAGATTTACATTAACAATTGGTACCAACGGCTCACCAGCCTATATGTACAATTACAAAGGGTCTGGATCAAGGACATTACAAGGATTGAGTGTTGGTGTTGCATGCAAGCCTTATCTCTTGCTCTGATCTTTGTTCCCTTTATCATGGGACTTCATTTGCGAGGTGGGATATTGGGAGATGCAGTCCGGTTCAAGATTTTGAATTTGTGTTTAGGCTTTTGTCTGTTTCTCTGGTTTCAAGGCTCAAGAGTGTTTCCGCATCATCCTCTTGGATTGAAATTTCAGGTGGTGGTTATTGGAGCCCATTCATTGGATTATTCCATCCCCTGCTTCAAGAATTACTGGAAGTACTATAGTTATCAAGCAAGTCCAGTAAGAGTTATTTCTTTTCTTTGGTTGTTGTTTAAGTGGTTTGGTTTCTGGGGTGCAATTCTTAGGTTTTTCAGGCCCCTTCCTCTCGATTGCAGTTTTGGTTTTCGATTCGCTGTCTTTGGCTTCATGGGTTGGGGTTGGGGAAGCCTTCCCCCTACTCCTTGGTCTTGTCTCTTCGTTCTAATTATCTGGGCCATCTGAGCTCAAGGTCCAGCTACCTTTGAGTCAGTTTTATAGAAGAGAGGATCTCAAGTCTCACTCAAAGCTCTGAAGCTATCTTTGGCCAATTCAGTATCTTTTCGACCCTATTACCTATAAGAATAATTAAGAAAGGCTTAATTTTTATGTATTCCAGGGATCTTTATGAGGTCCGAAGAATCCTTCCTCGGCATGAACTCTTCATGGTAACAACGCAGCGCTTCATTCAGTATCTATTAAAGTCCATGATAATGAACAGCATTGTGCTACTCAAAAAGCGGATTTCATGAACATCCTTGTTCAACAAAAGAAAAAATTGGATGTGCTTGAAGCGGAATGCAGTATGCTTCGAAATTTGGTCCTAAACATGCACAAGGACTCCCTATCTAAGGCTTTGAGTCATTGAATTTCCATCAACTTGGCTCGGGGAGATCCCAAAGAAGAGGAGATTGTTCATCAATCTAAAGAGGCAATGGAAGTGGATCAGCAGATCTCGCTCCATTCCATGGGAGGACAAGAGAAAGCTGCCAGCCAGCATGTATTTAGTCAGATTGTATGTTTTTTAAAGTTGTTTGTATTTTGGATGTCTTTTTTAAGTGGTATACCTGCATTAATAGCTGGGATGTATCACCCACAACCAACTGCAAACTTTCTTATGTGGCTTGTGAAAGTTGCAAGTTTTGTTTGAACTACCACAACAGTTATTTGTGTATGCTTGTTGATAGCTCTGTTGCGGCCCTTTTAATATAATATCTTCAAGTTCCAATTATAAAAAATAAAAATAAAAAGTTATAACTTACAATATATTGGTTGATGGATATTGCAAGACAAGAAGTGCAGAGGTGACCCATAAGATTCTTGACAAATGCTATCAAAAGGGTATATGCCAAATATTTCAACATACAGCTCACTTCTCAATAGACTTGCAAAAACAGGTAGATGAAAGAGGCAGACAAACTGATAAAGAAATGTTTAAAAGGGGTCTGAATCCAAATGTGACTTCTTATGCTTTGTTGATATACAAATATCTATGTTGCACGGGGAACTGTCCCCCCCCAAAAAAACCCGCATACCGTCGTTCCCGCATTCCGGGGACTTGGGGACCCTTAGGAAACTTACCCAAATTGTTGGGGACTCGGGGACCTGCTGGCCGTCCCTAAGATGTTCCGGACAGATTTCAGGGACGTTCCGGACAGATTTTGAGGATGTTCTAGGCAGATTTCAAGGATTTTGGGGGGCAGATTTTGGGGATATTCCAAGCATATATCTTCAGTCTTGAAAATCATGAAAATTGATGATTGGAAAATAAGATCATTTTTCCCATCCATTATTTTTGTATTGCATTGAATCTAAATCTGTTGTAAAAGTTGTAACTTAAAACATGGGTTTTGTATGATGGGTTTTGATTTGGGATTTTGATGATTTAAATATTGTATTTTCAGCAACAAGGTTACAACAAGAAAAGTTTCCATGTCAAAAAAACAAGAAATGCAACATTTCAAAGGGTTGATCCTTATGGTTACTGCTCTTGTTCTTCTCATTTTTCTGGTCATCTTAGCTTTTACATATTGTACATGGGTTTCCAGGAGTCATTCAATTATAGTGCTTCCACCATTCCAACGTCAAGCATTGTGAAAACAATCAGATAGTAGTGACTTCGATTGGGTACTAAATGTTTGAATAAATTCCTATTCAATCACCTTCTTAATCTAAAATATGAATCTAATCTCTTTACAGAACCAAAGTGTTTTATAGTGGTTTTCAACACAACCATAAAAATATGCAAAACCTATTGAGAAGGGAATGCCTTTTATGTTTTAACATAATTGTCATTAACAAGAAATATGAGTAAGAAAAACTGCTATAGAGACATTTCTCACTTAAGTTTCCTAAAGCTAAACTACATTTTGCTCTTGTCTAGCAGCCAATAATGAAATGTCACTCGGCCCTTTTTTAAATTGATCGAGCTTTTTCAGTAATGGCAAGTGTAAGGGTTGTGCATAGCTTGTTATGCTTAAAAGCTTGAAGCAACTACAAATGTTTATGGTGAATTTTAATATTTTTTAATATATATATTTATATATTATTGTCGTCCCCAACCCGCCGTCCCCTGAAAAATTTGGGGGTGCGCTTTAGTCGTCCCGGGGACGCGTTCCCCCGTCCCGAAAACCAATCCAACATAGACAAATATTGTAAACAGGGAATTTACAATAAGGTTTTCAGCTACGTGAGGAAATGTTGCAAAAACGGTATAGTCCCTGACACTCTAATATAGAGTTCACTCATCAAGGGTCTTTGTGATGAAGGTAAGATCCAGCAAATAATCGATTTCTTCAATGAAACAATGGGAAATGGTTCAACTCCTAATGAGATCACTTATAAGTTATAACATATTATGGAAAGAAGCTCAAAACGAACAAGGCTTTTAGGTTCCTTGATGAAATGGTTCAAAAAGGTTTTGCACCATATATTGTTAGTAGTTGCATACAATTCTCGAATTAGTGGACTTACTACACAATTCTCTCATTGCTAAAAAGCAAGAAGCAAGAGAACTATTTGAGGAAATCCCACACAAAAATTTGGTTCCTAATTGTACTACATACTACACCTTAATTGATGGATATTGCAAGGAAGGCAACATGATAGATGCTTTCCTCTTACGTGATATGATTATTGAAAAGAATATTGCACCAAATGTTGTAACATACAACACACTCATTAGTGGACTCTTAAAAAGTGGTCAGATGCAAAAAGAAAAAAACATTTTGAACGAAATGACAAGGAAGCATATAGAGTTTGATGAATTTACATATACCATATTGATTGATACACAATGCAAGAGAGGTAACATGAAGAGAGTTATTAAGCTACAATATGAAATGTTTGAAAAGGATCTTCTTCCTAATGTTGTTACATACACAACACTAATCTAAGGGCTATGCAGAAAAGGGAATATGCAAGAGGTATGTAAGCTTCCTCGTGGAATGATGGAAATGTTGACGTTTTGGTAGTTGCGGGAAGAACTTTCCTCTAGAAGACCTTTCTTAGATGAAGAGAAGATTCTGGAAGTCCAGGAAGACCATTAAACAGCAAGAAGGATACCCAGAAGAGAAGTCGGCCCACACAGAAAAGAATAAAGTAAAAATAAGATTCCCAGAGAAGAAGTCGGCCTAGGCAGTTGACTTGAAGACTATAAATAAGGAGGACATCTAGCTCATTTGGACACACTCTCTCACTGAGGAAAAGGTGTGCAAGTCTAAGAAGGAAGAGGAGATGCAGAGCTGGGGTCTTTGGTTATTCTTGGTGGCTACTTTATCTTGTGCGCTATCTCTCTAAAGAGGTGCCCTCTTCTTGTATTGTGTTGATGTTGCCGCTGTGAGCACTAGAGGTGCGCTAGCCTAGTGCTAGGGTTTATATCTTGTCTGTGGCTCTTGAGAGTTGGTGAATGGTTGGACTTTGTGAACGGAATCTATCTAAGAAAGGTTGTTGGGTTTTTCCACCATTTGGGGTTTTTCGAGGATAAATCTCGTGTGTTATTTTTGTCTCTTGTTTATGCTGCTACCACTCAGTACATGATATATATATGTCAATGGTAATGAAGTAAAAGAACAATTTTAACTCTAATGCTCTGTAAATAAGAAAAATCTAACATGGAATCTGAGTTGGTTACCTTCAGAACAGTTTGACCACTAGAAGGAAGATCGTTGCAACAACACCTTGCAACTGCAATACTTTGTCAAGCTCATTGAGCACTATCCCAAGGTCATTGGGGATAATTCTTTCACAGAGCAGTGCACCCTACCCTAGCGCACCCCCTAAAACCCTTAGCATGCAGTTTGGTGAAGTTTGAAAAATCGAGGTTTTTCAGTGCTAGGGTTTCTACCAGCGAACAATGTCAACCAACATGAGAGTTGACGATAGATTGGATGGAGCAGATAACTTCAGATGCTAGAAGCACAGAGTTCTCCTCGTTCTAGAAGAGAATCAGTTATTGGATCATATCAAGCAAATTCTTCCAGAACCAGAAGAAGAAGACACCAAAGCAAAGTTCAAGAAGAATGAAGTCAAGGCCAAGAGGATCTTGAGTCTTGACAGACTCAATAAAGGATCATCTGATACCTAATGTATCAGAACTGAAGAAACCGAAGGAAATGTTTGATGCCCTAACCAAATTTAATGAAAGTAAGAATACCAGTCGAAAGCTTACTCTAAGGCATCAACTCAGAAACGTGACAATGAACAAGTCAGAAGCAGTAGCCAACTATTTCATGAGGATCTCGCAGATCAAGGACCAGTTAGCAGCTATTGGAGATCCAATAGAAGACGTTGAACTCATGACTACTACACTCAATGGATTTCCCTCCTCTTGGGATCCATTTGTTCAAGGGATTTGTGCCAGAAGCAAATTGCCCAAGTTCAACAAGCTATGGGAAGACTGCACCCAAGAGGAATCCAGGTTGATATCCAAATCACAGAAGACTAATGATGATGAAAATCAAGCAGTTGTTTCCCAAGTGAAGAAGAGATAGGAAAGGGAAGAAGGTAGCCCAAAGAAGTCTAAGAAACCACGCCACAGGA
The DNA here is from genome assembly GCA_009831015.1 of Picea engelmannii. Lineage (NCBI taxonomy): Eukaryota > Viridiplantae > Streptophyta > Pinopsida > Pinales > Pinaceae > Picea > Picea engelmannii. The sequence goes on along the minus strand of ML783957.1, from coordinate 351,121 downwards.
AGGATGCGTCAAATATCAGATGCTACACCTGCAAGAAGAAGGGACAGTATGCCTCACAATGCCCTCATAAACATGAAAAAGGAAAGAAGAAAAAGCACCATGCACATACAACAGAAGTTGAAGAGCACAAGTCAAAGGATGAAGACTTTGTATTTGTTTCAGCACTCACAGGAACCATCACTCAAGGGAATGACACTTGGCTCATAGATAGCAGTGCTTCCAAGCACATGACCAGATCCAGAAATTCTCTTTCAAATCTGACAGAAAAGAGCTCATCCCTTCAAGTGGAGCTTGAGGATGATTCCAAGCATGCAGTCAAAGGTGTTGGAGAAGCCTCCCTACAACTTGACTTGAGTAACCGTCTTTTAATTAAATATATTTTGTTTGTACAGAACTTAAAGAAGAATTTACTTTCCATCTTTTCTTTAGAAGATAAAGGCTTTAGGGTAGCTTTTGTGGATGGCAAAGTTCTTATATGGCCCAAGAGTTCAAGCATTGATAAAGCTATCGTGATTGGTGTCCGAGAGGGAGGACTATATAAATTGAAGGGACACCAAGAACATGCCCTTGTACACAACAGAGTTAGCTCAAGTGAGCTATGGCACCGAAGACTTGCCCACGTAAACTATAGAGCACTACCGATATTGGGCAAGATGGTTACAAGTCTACCCGACATTCAGGTAGAACGTGATGGAGTATGCAAAGGTTGCACACTTGGAAAGAATGTCAAGGGAAGCTTTTCTAGTAGTGATAGCATGTCCAAGGGTATCTTGGACATCATACACTCTGATCATTGTGTTAATATTATGGTAGCTTCGGGAGGTATGAACCTCTATTGTGACCTATGACGAGATTAAAATATTCCGAAAGGAAGCAAAGAAGTAAAGGAAACCCTAGCCGAGATGTCAGCTGCAGAAATATAATTAATATAAATTAATTAGTACCCAGAAGGAGAAGTCGGCCCCAGTAAGTCTGCCA
>ML783957.1:286830-310258 GCA_009831015.1 Picea engelmannii | reverse complement strand
ATGTGTGTGTGTGGGCACGCCAGATATGACAACTGCTTCTGATGATCATAAATTTTTCTTTGGGTGTTTTTTGCTATTTTTAGCGGTTTACTAAAAATAATCATGGTTTTAGGGATTAGGGTTTTGGTATCTACGAAATACCTAAAAAAATTGTATATATTATATAGTGAATGGTGAAATTCGATATAATGAATATAAGAAAGGTTTTCCCGGTTGAGGGTTTCCGGTATAAATCTCTGTGTACTATGTGAATGAGCCATTGATTAAATTTTGTTTTGCTTAAGAATCTATATGCATTGCTTTACTTCATAGGTTTACAACTTACAATGAAGGCCCACTATTATTTCTCTTTTTCTTTTAGCTAGGCTTTCAGTAATATGCTATTACAAGTTTTATGTGTTTTATAATTAGTTTAAATTTTTTCTTTGTATTACATATAGCTATTACAATAAAACATTTTTAAGAGGCAGGTAAGCTTTGCTGCTAATTTCACTTGTTTATATTAATCAAAACTCTCTCAACATGACAATAATAACTCTTAAATATTCATATCAATATTATCTATCATATCATATTTACATTCAATTATCATGTCTACATTCAATTAGTATGAAGTCTTTTATCACCCAATTTTCTTAATTCAATTTTAAAAAGAAGAGTGAAATCCAATATCATTTAAAAGTTAAATGATGTTAAGCATGTTGGCTAAAGAGTTGTGCCACTAGGCTAACATGGTTGGACTTTTGATGTATTTGTCAGTTTTTAGGATTGGCTAGAGAGTGATAATGTTGGATGGTTATATTGTTAAGTATATAATGTTTATATTATTGAGTTTGAACTATCTCGAGAGGGTAAAATATTGATAAGGATTATCACTAACAACTATGTGTATCATATTTTTTTCATTTGGATTTAAGATATTGATCAAGGATTATCACTAACAACTATGTGTATCATTTTTATTTTTTTTCATTTGGATCTATTTTTCTTCATGTATATTAAAAACCAACTTATATTATTACTAGTACATTTCATAGTGTGAGACTCGTAAATGGAGGTATGGGTTGGAATTGCAAAAGCCAAGTAGTAATGAGATGATGTGACTTGTTGCCAATTGATATGGTCATAGCATTGGAGTATAGGTCTTCCACTATAATGCCAACAATGTGCTCAGATCTTGTAGAGATTGTCTTGTACTTGTTCAATATGTCCTCAAGACATAATTAATTACATCGAAGGTGTTTTTAAGGGGGTGACATTTCTTGGTTTTTCACCACTCGAGATCAGTAGATATTCACTATTGGGCTTCAAAAAGAATATGCCTAAAATGAAAGCTTCGAGGAATCAAAACCTCGAGCTTTTAGATGGAAGGACCTTTGCTTGGGTGACTTCCATTTTCAAAGGCTAATGTTGATGATCAAAGACACAGTGGTGGCAACCCACTCCATGAAGGGAGTGTCTTTCTCCAACAAACCATTGTTTTTATGCCTAAAAGCTTAGTCAAAAGAATAAGAAGAAGAAGCAACTAAGATTGCTTTTATGCTTAAATCTTAGTCAGAAGAAGAAGAAGCAGCTAAGATTGCTTTTATGCTTAAAATCTTAGTCAGAAGAAGAAGAAGAAGCTAAGGATTGCTTTTTTTCTCCTCCTCGAATGGTTATATCCCCCTCCATCTCATTCAAAGTGCATGTTACCATTGTGGCTTTTAGTAACCCTCTTATGCACTCATGGTGTTGGACCAACACTAGAACTGGAAGTAGCCTCTCAATTCCTCTTATAGTTATAGCAACAAGCTCAAAACTTGTTGCTCTTGAACGACAATGTGTAGGGTTGTTATTGCAAGTTTTGCACTGCATTCGCTAGCGATCTGTCAATTACATCATAGACTATTGATTTGTAAAATATAAATGTTGATTGGTTGTATATTATTTGATGGATACATGCCAAACCATTGTGGTCTTTTATTTATGGTCTTTGTATGTATCGCATATATTTACAAATAATAGTAAAATGTGTTTATGCCATATGCACAATTCCATTGTTTTTTATGACTTCCAAACTTATAATGCATCATATGTAAGACCAACTAACTACTTGACACTTTACCCACCTCTCTCACATACATTGATGTGTGTCTGTGTGGAATGGTTTACTACATTCTATCCATTGCCCCAAAAACATGTGTAGTCGAGAAGATTCAAAAGGTCGTGGTAACTATGGGCTAAAGAACACTAATTTAATATTCATCAATCAATATTTTTAACTCAAATCATAATCACAAGTTATCTTTTTCATTGATCTAAAGGGTTTTTTGTCATTGATTGAAAAACAATATATAGTTTAACATATTAACAAGCATAAATGTGGTGCACATATCATGTTATTGTACAGTTAGTGGTGTTGATGGTGGATTGTTAAAAGTAATGTTATTGTTTGGGAGTTTCGTTCTTTTTTATGTTAAAAGTGGGTTTCTCTTGAGTTATTGCCACATTCAATAACACAGTGATAAAATATTGCATTTTGTATCAAAGAGAGCATGTAAATCAAATTATAACTTTCATATTTACCCAATATATATTAAAAAAAATACAGTGACACAAATTTATGATAATTTCTCTCTATTACTAAATCTTAGAAAATCCTTTTTTTCACCACACTCTTGCGAATGATAATTTTGATCTTTGCAATTATTGTTACATTTTGCAAATAGTCCATGCTGTAAAAAAATTGTTAGAACCATGAGATACCACCCACTATTAGCAATAGAGGCGACGCACCATCCTTCTTCATCAATCTCCTTCAACATGTCCATTCTCCTTCCAGCTATCAACCACTTCATGTCACACTAATGCAACCTCCCCTAACTAATCCCCTCCTTGACATGCTTTTAATCCCCCCCTCTTGAAAAGTTTCATCCCCCTAAACTTGTCGACCCAAATCCTTGGTTTTTGAAAATGTGCCTAATCTCATATATTGAAATGCAAATTTGTTTGAAACATTTTGGCAATGTATAAGAAATGGACTCAAACAAAAAGACAAACACAACAAGAATCATTTATGATCTGTAAGAAAGCACAATTCTACCTTCTAATCCTTTATGATTCATAACTCCCCTCAACAAACATGAGTGAAAAAATACAAACAAATTTGCAAATCCTTCCTTTATGTAATGTATCCACCCTCTATTCTTTTTCAGCTTTCCCTTTCCTAGTTGCAAGGGTATGTAAGTATAGATCGTATCCTTATGTGTTATTCTATATTGTTTATGTGGTCTCGTCAACAATAACATGCCATGTCTTAATATATTGACTATCCTTTGAATGTTAAACGCCTCCAAAGTAACATGGAGAAATTGAAGGGACCAAACCTCTAATGTATTGAACTTATCATTGACATACCTTGAAGTTGGGAAAAGGAACGCCTAAGGGAATTGAAGTGGATACATTGCAAAATAAGAGGTCCATTTTTTTTATGTAGGGATACACTTGAAATCAATATATCATTTTGGATTAGGCTCATCATTATGTGTTGATATAATTTGATTTGATCCTCCAAAATTTGTTGAAGGGGAGATATTCAAATCTATTAATGTTGGTAAATCTGACTTGTTGAAGTTAATAGGCCAATGCATTGAAGGAGCTTACCAACGAAGAATCCATTGAATGGAGCAACTAACCAAACAACCCACCAGACACCATGGAACTGATTGGATCCATCTCGGGGAAAATGTACCATGGGTTATGCAAGTGTATTGATCAAGTCTTGTATACAATCATGTCTTATGGGACCACTCTTGGGACTTCGGGTAAAGAATCCAAACCTATATATGTGAGGCTTTAACCTCATTTATATCATGAATTATGCATTGTATTGAAGGAATCGTTACGAGATCGTATTGTAAGGATCACCATACAATATGATGATGAACTAACTCATGTTTAATGATCATTAGGTTATCAAGGATACCCATAACATGTCTTGGTGTTCTTGTGTCATGGCTTGGCTTTGTCTATGTTGTTCTCTATTATGGTAGAAAATATTATGTCGACATTGGAAGTTATGGATTAAGCTAAATATGTGTTTATACATGGAACTCAAACATTTTGTGTATCGTTTCATAAGATAGTTATTCCCAAGCATAACATTGTGAAGTTATGGATTACAAACTACTTTGCATGACTCAATAACAAGAAGGGAGGTGATTTGAAAATATTTTAGGTTGTAGGTAAATACATGATTGAAATTTGGAAGGTTTTTAGTGTGAAACTTGGAAAACTACAGTTATTCATGTGGTTGTTAAAGGAGTTCAATGCAAGAGCACATGAATATGGGTCAATTGTCATGGAAGTTGCTCAATATAACAAACTTGTGAAAATTATATGATAAAGAGAATGAACGATTTATTTTTTAAGCAAAATTATGTCAAAAGTGCACAACCCAAAACTTGTTTAAAAAATCAACCTAACCATCCACTATTGAAATCAAACCTTTAGCATTTACAGTTGCCCTAAAGAAACTATGCCTTTAATTTTGCATTAAAGAAAAATCTATGATTTTATTTGAAACTCTATCACAAAGTATACAACCTAAGATTTTCTTAGAAAAACAACCTAACCATCCAATATTAACATAAACTGGTCCAGATTGGATCATCATACAATTTGTCATCCATCTTGGTATTTTTTGGGTGGAAAATTGGAGGAATAAACTTGCAGGGCCATTTTAGTGGCAGGTCCCAGTTTGGAAAATTGGGGTATGGAACGTTCTGAGGCCATTCTAAGGCATTAAATGACATTTTTTGGGGTTACAGTGCCTGTCTTTTTCCCAAACCCTTAACAATGTTCTACACTCTAAGACCTTTCCAACGATAGGTCAAATGTGTCAATCGAAGTTCGTATGCAAAATTTGTGCTTCCCACAAGTTGACCTACCTTATTGACCACCATGGTACAAGTGGATGCCACATATACACCCATTACTCACACATATGGGGATAGCCATGTGTGGACTTTCAAGAAGATTCTAGAATGTCCAAACCTTATCGCTAATTAAGGGTTTAGGAAGTCAAAACCCTAACCCTAGATGACTATCGGACTATGTTAAATATTGGGCCTCTAGGAGGAGAAAGGGTTCCATTCTTTAGCATTGTATGTGTTCCATAGTTGAGAAGATCATGTAGGAGTGATATTTCGAGAGCACAACAGAGGAGGAAAAGATTATGTAGCAGCCATATACGCCATAGTGTTAAAGGAAACTCCACATTGAGTGCCTCTTTCTTTGTACTTGCTTTCCATAACTAAAGAAAAGAGAGCAGAGCATACACCTCACCTTCTAGCTGGGTTTTCTCCCATATTAGGTTTCCCATGATATATCTTGTATTCCTTTTTGTGTGGATGGTGTATTCTTTTGCTCATTTCTTTCATTTTCGTAATTGAGTTATTCCATAAATTCAAACAAATCTAGTAGTTAACTAATTTGGGATCTAAGGAAGTAATTTTCAAAAGCTAAGGTTTCAGAGCAGTTAAGATATGTTATGACGAATTGTTCTAGTGGAATATCCATGACAATTTACAGATCATATTGGTATTAGGGCAGTTTTCTTTGGGGTATTTTTGGAAAGTTGTAGGATCCAGGAATTGTCTTGAGAAGAAAGTCATAGAACCCTAGCCATGGTGGATGTGTTTGTTCGCAACAACCCTCAATATCCAACATAAGAGAGATTTGTGATGTTGTAAGAGTAATTCATTGATATCTCTCGCAATATGGCCCTCCTCATGGTGACTCTAGCAAGCAAGCTTGGATCATTCAGGGAGGTTGGAGGCTCTAACTCAGAGATTGGATCAGAGGGGAAACCAGGAGGTAATGAAGACCCAGAAAAGGAGTCGAGGAAAGAGCTCGGGAAAGAGCAACCAAATTCCAGTGCCATTACCCCTTCACAATATTATTTAAAATGGAAGCAAAAGTGGATATCAAGCCATACCAAGGTGATATCGATGTATAAAATTGAATCATTGGTTGCAACAATTAGAAGTCTATTTTCAGCATTCACAATATAGATGAGGAGAAAAAGATTTCATTTGCTTGACTGAAATTAGAGGGACATTCATTAACCTGGTGGGAAAGTCACACAAAAACACTTAGGTTGGAGGGTGACTCGCTAGTAACTGAGTGGGATGATTTCAAAACCCTCATTAAGTCCCAATTCTACCCTATTGGGACGTAGAGCACCAATGGATCTGTTGGCATTACTTCGGGCACATGCAAGGCTATAGTGTGAAGGAGTACACCACCAAATTTAGAAAGATGGCTATTGTGTTGGGTATCTCCCCCAAGAACCCACATGTACTCCTCGAGTATCTGGGGGGTCTACATAGTCATTTGCAAAAACAAGTGATGCTCTTCAAGCCCAAGACAGTTGACAAGGCTTGTGTGCAAGCACAGTATCTGGAAATATAGACCACAAGAAAGGATAGCCAACTGGTTCCAAGCATAAAGATCACCATGATGCTTCCAAGGAGGGGAAGAAGAAGTAAAAAGGGAAAGACAAGAAACGAAAAACCATTGCACATCAATGTAAGGATCAAATTAATCGTTGTAACCATTGCAATATCAATGGTCACACTGAGGAAAAGTGTTGGAAACTACATCCAGAGCTGAACCATAATAATGACGGCAAGGATGTCAAGAAGAAGAACATCCTTCTAGACACATATTCAAGCAATCAGGTAGAGAGAAGCTCAGATGCAGATGAGAAGATTGTCTACACTTCAACACATAAGGAGGGGAATTTGAGTAGCCTTCATCAAAAATAAGAGAAGGAGATGAAAAAACTCTTCCATATCAAGATTTAGGTCAAGAAGACCAAGGTAGATGTTATATTCGCTTTTGGTTCATATGCCATTCTCATAATAGTCGATCTGGTCAAGAATCTTGGGTTGGAGGTTCATGATCATCCTAGCCCATATACACCAGGGTGGGTAAATAAGGATGCAATGATCAAGGTCAAGAAACAATGTAAGATCAAATTTGTTGTAAGTACAAATTTTATTGATGAAGTGGAGTTAGATGTAGTACCCCTTGACTTGTGTGGTGTAGTGTTTAGAAGCCCCTACATGTATATGAGGGATGTAATCTTCATGTAGAGATAAAACTAGTACCGCTTGATTAAGAATGGGAAGTCTTTCATCATCAATGCACATAAAGGTAAATCAATGATCTCACTGATAAGTGCCAACCAAGCCAAAAAGTTGATTAGTTCAAGTAAGAAGTATGTTTTTCTTTTCTTACGAGAGTTGGGTGATGAATCGATGGGAGTAAAGGCTTCCTTGGAGGGATGTACCAAAAAGAAAAAAACAACAAATGGAGGAATTGTTGAAGGCATACAAAGGAGTGTTMAGTGAGCCTAAAGGACTGCCACCGAAGAGGGAAGTGGAGCACAAGATATAGTTGTTGCCTGACTCCCCATTACCAAATATTGGGTTGTATAGACAATATGTTTTGGAAGCAAATGAAGTGAGGAAACAATTGCAACAACTGCTAGAGCAGGGAGTGATTTGACCAAGCACTTCGCCTTGTGGGTCACTATTCATCATTGTCCCCAAGAAGGATGGGACTTGGTGGATGTGTATTGACCACAGAGCTTTGAACAAGATTACACTCAAGAATCGGTACCCTTTGTCGAAGATTGACAATTTGTTAGACCATTTGCAGCATGTCGAGTACTTCACCAAGATAAATCTCAAATCGGGATACCACCAGGTACGTGTCAAAGAAGAAGACACCTCGAAGACCACCTTCAAGACAAGGTAAGGTTTGTATGAATGGTTGGTCATGCCATATGGTTTATGTAATGCACCAACTACATTTATGAGACTGATTGTTATACCAAAAATTGACACATCAATTGCATTTTTGAGATGAATTAGTGTTTTTCCCTAGCTTGCAAACTTAAATCCCATCCTCCTTCATCAAACTCATCTAAAAAACAACATTTTTGTTGCCATTTGTGGGTCATCTGTGTGCGAACCGCAGATGTACACGCCTAGCTAATTTGCAACTCGTGGATGCCCTAAAAAAATATGAAAAAAAAAAATTCCACATTTTCAAGCGGAGTTTTCGGTTAGGCTTGTTCCCAAACTTCCCTTGGCCAGTACATAATAGAATTCAACCACCTCAACCCCTTGAGGATGGTAGAAGGGAACCTATGAGGGCATGGATGAGGAGGACAACCTAGTTTCAATATTATGCTGTCGAATTTGCAAGCTTCCCTTTTTTCCTTGATCCTCTCAATAACATCCCTCTGATTTGGAACTTGTTTTCCAACATTCCTTCCTCTCCCATATGTAATTGTAGGTTGTGCTCTTATCCCTTCCGAGTCATCCAAGGAAGAGCCATCATGTTGAATTGATGCTTGAAGGACCAGTGGAGGAACCTGGGTGGTTGGCTTCGAGGCAATGTTGATGGTTAGAGTCAAATTGTAACTACCTACTTATACTGTTTTCAATAAAAGAGTTTTCTTTCCCTCCATATGTGAGTAAATTGATTCAATCTATTAATATATGTTAGCCTGCTTCATATACTTGAATTTTTTCACAATATATGTATGCTTTGAATTCATAACTACCTTGTTGCAGCATAGACTCGGTCTTCTTTTGCAGGTTGACACCAATGGAGATCAAGAGCAAAATCAAAGGTGGAAAGTGAGGATGGACATCAGACGTAGGATGTAAGGTGTGAAGTCTCTCCTTCTCTCTTTCTCTCCTCAAAGTAGTTGTTTTCTTATATCATTGTTGTGTGTGAGGGTAGGTTTTTTCTTTTACATATGGTCTTGCTCTGCTGTGACGTGACCCAAGGTCACAGGGGAAAAATCCCATACCAAAATTGGTGATAATACTGGGGATCTATTCTTCTAGTTTGGGTTGGTCTTAGGGTGTCTTTTGTTGTCTTTGATTTTTGTAACTTTTCTTGTTTTTCGAGATTTTATTTCAAAGCATTTGTCATCTAGAAACTTTTTCTAAGTTTCTGAAAGCCTCCTTCTGGATTGGCTTTTTTATTTTTCAAGTTTTACTGATCCATCTGTGCTTTATCCCTTTATGGGTCATGGATATCTGCATTTTTCCCTTGTATGACCCACAGATGTATGTGAGTCCTAGTGTCCACAGTCACATATCTGTGTAGCAAAATTGATTTTTGAGCCTTTCTCTCAGTTTGGGGGATCTGGTTTGGTTCTTCAATACAATCTAGGTCTGTTGCATTTGATTTTGCCTTTGATTACTATGTTAAGTCTCTGAAAACTCTCAAATCATCTAAAAGATCTTGCTTTTGGTTAGATTATTATTTTGGTTATAAGGTTCTTTATGTTGGTTGAAAGGTCAGTTATGGGCTATTGGGACTAGTTTTCAATTGATTGCTGCATTCCAAAGATTTTTAATTGTTCATTTTCTTCTTCTTTACCTTTCTTCCATTTGTTCATAAAAGAAAAAGAAAAATTGTATCTCATTTGCATTTCATTTCTTTTAGTAATAAAAAAGACAAAACTACTTGTTTGATGGTCATTCTTCTTTGGTTCCCTTGTCTCTGAACTTTTCAAGAATAGAATTTGCTCAGTGGCACTCAGGTCTTTAGTCATGTTGCTTGCTTTGGTAGAAAGAAAAAGAAAATGAAAACATCTAGTTTTTTTTGCTAGTTAAGTCTCTTTCTTTCTTTGCATTGTTTGCATTGTTATTTGAAAAAGAAAAACATCCTAGCATAGGAAAAATTTGCATTTCAAGGTTTGGAAGATTGTTCATGCATTTTCTTTTTTGAAACTCTTTTTCATTGAAGAATTAGTGTAAATTTTTCTATGTCAGTGTTCTTATAAGTTTAATTTTGCAAGAGTCTCAAAAAACATCAATTGCACTTCCATATCATTTGAGTAAAGAACAACCACTAAAATGAACGCCAAACTTTAAATGTACTAGACCTTGTTTCTAGGGTTCACAAACAAGTTTACGGTTAGGGCCTCGGATTACGATTGGAGAGATAACTCTCCAAGGCCATTGAACAAACATAGGAGTCTGAGTTAGGGAGAGTTAAATCCAACTATCGTATAAATATAGCTAGGAAGCTCCTCTAACACAAGAGTCAAACACGAGGTCGCATAAAGGAGAGCCGAGGAGATATTCCCTCCAAATCTTAACTAAGCATAATGGAGAGGTTGTATATTGGGGGCTTTTCCTGAAGTGATACTAACCCATTCTGGAATCAGTCCTCTAGAAGAGTTTCAGGCTCAGTTACCCTACCCATACATTCGATCCTGACTATCAATTGTACCCCAAGACACTAAATACGAGTTGGTGACCTTAGTTTATTATCTCAAATATCTCAGAGGTCACTGCAGGGGTTTGTCGTGGTACCTCGAACAAATTTCGTATCACACTTTTCAATATTTTTCGAGGATGCCCCGCGAAGCGTGGGTGCTTGCACAAGATAAGGATGGTTAGTGGAGGTTGGGATTACTGCTTCTCACTCCTTCGTTCATTGGTCTGCATGACTTAATCAACCCATGCCTCCGTCTGAAAGGTCCCTTTCCATTTTTTCATTGCTTTGGACTCGAGACCTTATCCACCTCGGATGAAGTTTTGGAGAAGTTGTTTGCTTGCACTGTTTCTCTTAGGAATTTTTATTGGAGTGATTCTTTGTATTGTTGGCCTGAGGTTGTGTCAGTATCACCATTTTTGGATCGTTGATTCAAGGTGGTCGACCAATCGTTATGATGATCGGGAAGGAACCCCTTGTCTATCTCTTGAAAGTGTGGAGCCGCCTCCTAAAAGGCATGGGTTTTTATACCACTGGTTCATTAGAGTTAGTGCGTGAGACTTTTATGGACATGAACAATCCCAGAAGGGACAAACCTGTGCATAAGATTGATATGGCCAAAGTTCTTGAGGATACCAACCAAGGGACCCCTGCCCAAGGGAATTCTTGTGCTTTTCCATTATTTGTAAACGTTTGTACCCCCTTGATGGCCACTTTGAACATTCCTGGGTTGAATGTGGGACTGTCAGTTTGGTTGCGGACCACTCTGAATGTCTCGAATGCTCTTGATGCTTCTAAGATAAGCACCTTATGTCAAGGGCATCGTATGGATGTTGATTCTTCACCTTCTCCATCCACAAATTCTACTCCTTCTCCTTCTCCCTCTTCTGGTGAAAGTCTAGCTACTAGTAACCAAAAGTCTAAAAAGAATAGGAAGATGAAGAGTAAGAAGAAGAAGTCACTGACCTATGCTAGTCACGTTGGAGACGTGTCACCAACCTCTACGAGTTACGTTGGGGACAAGTAACCAGCCTCTGCAAGTCATGCTGGAAGTAAAAGTCCAGTCATTGCTAGTCATACTGGCATTGAGTCACCAACCTCTGCGAGCCATGTTGGAGTCTTATCACCAACCTCTTTTAGTCACATTGGAGACATGTTTCTAGCCTCTGCTAGTCATGCTAGGGGCAAGCAACCAACCTCTGCAAGTCATCCCGGGAGTGAAAGTGTAGTCACTGCTAGTCATACTGGACAAACGTCACCAACCTTTGCAAGTCATGTTGGAGATCAACACCTAGCCACTGCAAGTCATGCTAGGGGTAACCCATCGACCGCTGCAAGTCAGGATGGGGGCATCGATATTGTTGAGAAACCTAGACGTATAGGACATAAGCCTAAGTTCCCTTGTAAACTTTGTGAAGGAGATCACCTTACTCATTTGTGCTCTTCTATTTCCGTGGTACGAAGAGCATGGTCCTTTTTTGAAGGCCCTTCTAGTTTTGAGTCACCTTTGGTTTCCCAACAATATTTTCAATCGTTAGTTGATGAAGTGGTCGTGTTGATGCAATATTCAACTGACACCACTCTCATTTTTGGGGGAGATGCGTCTCTTGACCATGTTGTCTCGCATCCTATTCAACCAGCGATTGAGGAAGTGGTTGTGCCGATGCAATCTTCGGTCGATCACACTCTTCTTTTTTAGAGTGACTAGTCTAAGGGACTGATCTTGCCGATGCAATCTTCGACCGATCCCACTCTTCTTTTGGGGAGTGATGTGTCTTTTAACCATGTCCTTAGCATTTCTAGTTTGGTACATTCTAAACAAGGGGGAATTCCACTCGCTTCGGGTATGCTCCCTCCAAGTCCTGGGATGGTTTCCTTTGATTGGAATGATCTTGTGGAGCCTCGCCTTCCTTCTTCTGCACCTTTTTAGATAACGATTATGCTTAAATATTATTTGAAATACATTCCTTGATGTATTGTAGATGAAGGATCCTTTGCAAGTATTGTATCCTCCTCTGCTTGGCAAGCATTGGGTTCTCCCAATCTTGTATCAGCTACCAGTGAGTTGTTGGCTTTCAATAGAAGACCTAGTGAATGTCTAGGAATTCTTCCTCAGTTGTTTATCACGTTAGGTGGGAAGATTGTTCTAGTCTATTTGTTAGTGGTGTCAGTCCCTTTAGACTTTAATATGCTTCTTGGGCGTGATTATGTTTATGCAATGAAGGTTGTGGTGTCTATGCTCTTCCGTGTGATGCATTTCCTTCACAATGAAAGCATTGTCACTATTGATCAACTTTCATCTGATAATCATCACACAAGTTCAGATTTAGCTCAGATTTCCCTTTCATGTGTTCCTAGTGTTCAAGTAGAATCTTCCTCACCATGGGTGAATTGTGTGGCATCTTATCCTCAATGTTCAATTGCTTCTGAGAAAGGATCTTTACAGTCATGTTTTCGCTCTCGGGAAAAGGTCACGACACTTGTTCAGGTGGTGTATCCAATGGGGGCATGTGATCGTTCACTTCCCCCTTTTGTTCCGAGGGACTGTGTTCTTCCTCTTGAGTATGATCTTACTGTTTATAAGACCTAGAGCCCTGGTATTTGTGAGATGTCGAGCCTAGATTTCATGGATGTTGAGTTGCCTTTAGATGAGGTTATCCTTGAAGCTATGATTATGGATTTTCGACCTCTTCCTAAACCGAAAAATTTATAGGTTTGTTACCAAGGAAACCATTGGCCTGATCCTGGCAATGGGCTCTACCTGGAGCATTATGATGCATAAGTGGTAAGGCTATGCGTTACTATGTACATATTGTACTTTTAGGGTTTCTTGTTTTCAATTTTTGTATCCCATAATACTTGTTTTTATTAGAGGTTTCTATATTGGACTTATTAAATTCTGGGTAAGTGTTTTTGGTCTTACATACAGGACTTTGGAGATAATTTCTTTGGTACCTTTTTGTTCCATGTTGATCCGTTCTGACAGGCAATGATCTTAAAACATGCATATAGGTTATATTTTCCCCTTCATGCATTTTTCCATTATCCATTTCCTGTTTCATTTTTTCCTTAGGATCGACCCCACTGAGTTGCAACATGGAGCCTTCTTTGTTGTTTAGAAGTGTCATAATTCATATGGTAGAACCTATCTTCCATGGGTTCCCTAGCTTAGACCCCCTTTGCATTTTGGCACCCATGTTGCAAATTTTTTATTAGGCTCAGGAATCTTGTTTAGTCCCACCATGACTTTGTGTTGAAGCTACATATCTTCTTCTCAATCTTTTTTTGGCCATTACCTACGGGACTCCCTCTAATGTATGTTGCTACTTATGTCAACACTATTCAGATTCTTCAACAGGTATTGTGTTTTTTTACTGACATATAGAGTAGGTCATTTCGGCCTGCACAATGCATTTCTCTATATCCCCGACATATGTGCCATAGGATCCACCCCATTCATTTTCGACATCATACCTTCAAGCTGCTTTAAAGGTGTCATTACGAATGATAGAGCTTACCTCTCCATGGGTGTTCTAGTTAGTACCTCACTGGCATTTTTGACACCCATGTTGCATTTTTTTTAGTAGGCTTGGAAGCCCTATTTAGTCCCGCCATGTCTTTGCATTGAAGCCTCATGAATTCCTCTCAATCTCTTGTTGGATAACCTACCCACAAGGATTCCAAACTTTTGTTGAGTTGTAATTGCATTGCATATTAACCGCTCTCACTTTTAGGCCTAATTTCGGCTTCAACTTGCTATTGTTGAACCATTTGCTTATGCAGTCCTACAAGTCACTAGCCTTGTAGTTTATGCCTTTGTGACTTGACACCTTAACCCTGGACGAAACACTCCCCGAGTGTCCTTATCCTACACATGCTTCCTTGCATTGAGCATATATATGTTCCTTGCGCTTTGGAACTAGTTTGCTTGCCCACGACACTCGTATCCTCCACTGTACTATAAACATGAAAAAGACCAAATAGAAAAAAAAGGGGGGGGGGGAAGCGTCTATCTATTTTTGTTGGCAGCAGTCTTCTCACCCTTTAACAAAGCACAATCTTTCAGTCAATGTCTCAATATTTTGGGGTTTAGTATGGCTTTAGGATACTTCTTCTCGTTTTTTAGTATAATCTACTCTAGTTGGTTATTCTTCTAACCATATGGAGCATTTGTTGATGCCTCATGTATCACGAATGTATCATAGTTTATAATCCAAGCTTCCTAAGTCACATTATATGTCGTGTTTTTGTTCAAGGGAAGTTTCAACTTGAGTTGGCCATTATGTAGAAAGTCTTTGACTTTTCAAGTCGGTCTTCATGTGTCAATCAAGTACATCTCATCGTCACAAGTATCTTTGTATCTCACTTGTGCTAGTATAGAAGGTTCACATTGAATTCTTGTTAGCGGGTCTACTCTTATAGACTCCGACACATTACTCTACGAGTATGACCTAGATTTGCACCTTGGGCACATTTCCATCATTGATAGGTGACCTTGCGCTCAACATATGACAAACTATCATTGGTCGTTGACTAAGCGGTTTCCCTTGTGTTCGACGTCAACAACAATCATCACACATAAGGATTCATACGGTACCTTGGTTTCCATCTAACCCCATTGATGGATTCCTCATCTTTGTTAGTAGTCTCCATTATTGGGTATTATTCAGAGAGTCTCTGTCATGCGCCATTCCATCTAGTGCATGCTGGATTCGTACCTTGGTGTGGTCCTTAAAATCAGTTCATTTGAGTCCTTCTAAATATTTGGCCTTCTGCTACCCCTCGTGTTGGATGATGGAGAATGCATTAATGTTGTCCTTCCAGCAGATCTCTTCCTATCGACTTCAACACATCTTGCTCCAAGATAGGGATCTAGAGTTATTTGTGGTACCTTGGGGCTTGCAATCATCAATGGCATGTTCCCTCACTATTGATGGTGAGAATACATCAATGTCCCCTGATCAATAGATTATATCAGGTGTTCGAAACCATTTCATTTATTCACACTTGTTAGATTGTACCATGGTACCTTGATGCCCATTATCATCATCGGTGGGTCGTATCACATTTGTTAACGGTATACATCAATGATCAGTAATCAAACGATGTCTCACTATGTTCGAACCCAACACATATATTCACACGGTGTAGATTCGTACCACGGTGGATCATTTTGAAGACTTCA
This sequence comes from Picea engelmannii, assembly GCA_009831015.1. NCBI lineage: Eukaryota > Viridiplantae > Streptophyta > Pinopsida > Pinales > Pinaceae > Picea > Picea engelmannii. Next base: position 294,780 of record ML783957.1, on the reverse strand, counting down.
AGTGAAGTGCGAGCATCACATATTTTGTGCTTCTACCAAAGATATAATGTACCACCCCTCAGACATTGGTACTTGCAGAGGATCAATTTTTTCACTCCATTGGTTCTAGATATCCTCTGATTTTGATTTTGAGACATAGCTCCACTGTGTATCCATTCGTCGCTATGATCTACTTTTTGCATGGATCCACTGTGTATTCCTTGTGGCCCTGATTGCTAATATATATCACATGGATCCACTGTGTATTGTTCGTGGCCATGGATATCACTCATACTTTCATATATGACATGGATCCGCGGTGTACTTGATTTGGTGGCCATGCTTACATTACTCTTGGGCATGGGTATGCCCGACTCAGAAAGAGAATACTCTTACTTGATCTCTGCGGATGATTTTTGTTCTTGGATCAGTCGTTCAGGAACCTTCATTGGATCTACTTCAATGCATCCTCGCCTCTCAAAGTTATAATGTATTCAAGCTATCAATTTACCTTCTGACCTCACACATTAGGGGGCATTTGTTATACCACAAATTTCCAAATCAATTGCATTTGTGAGATGGCTTAGTGCTTTTCCCTAGCTTGCAAACTTAAATCCCATCCTCCTTCATCAAACTCATTTAAAAAACAACATTTTTGTTGCCATCCGCGGGTCACCCATGTGAAAACCGCAGATATCTGTGCCTTGCTAGTTTGTAACTTGCGAATGCCCTCAAAAAATATGAAAAAATAAAATATTTCACATTTTTAGGTGAAGCTTTCAGTTGGGCTCATTCCTAAACTTCCCTTGGCCCGTACACAATGAAATTAAACCACCTCAACCCCTTGAGGATGATATAAAGGAACCTTTGAGGGAACGGATGAGGAGGACAATCGAGGTGGAAGATTATGCTGACAAATTGGCAAGCTTCCCTTTTTTCCTTGATCCTCTGAGTAGCATCCCCCTGATCTGGAACTTGTTTTCCATCATTCCTTCCTCTCCCATATGTGATTGTAGGGTGTGTTCCTATCCCTTCTGAGTCATCTGAGGAAGATCCATCGTGATGATTTAATTCTTGAAGGACCAATGGAGGAACCTGGGTAGTTGGCTTCGAGGCAGTGTCGACGGTTAGAGTCAGTTTGTCACTACCTACTTATATTGTTTTCAATAAAAGAGCTCTCCCTCCATATGTGTGTAAATTGATCCAATCTATTGATATATGTTAGTCTGCTTCATATACTTGAATTTTTGCATATTATATGTATGCTTTGAATTCATAACTACCTTGTTGCACCATAGACTTGGTCTTCTTTTGCAGGTTGATACCAGTGGAGATTAGGAGCAAAACCAAAGGTGGAAAGCAAGGATCGACATCAGACGCAGGATACAAGGTGTGAATTCTCTCCTTCTCTCTTTCTCTCCTCAAAGTAGTTATTTTCTTCTAGCGTTGTTGTCTGTGAGGATAGGTTCTATCTTTTACATATGGTCTCGCTCTGTTGTGACATGACCCAAGGTCACATGGGAAACATTTCATAACACTAATGAATGATGTACTACATCCATATTTAGATTCATTTGTTATATTGTATTTGGATGATATATTGATTTATAGATCTACCTGGGAGGAGCACATCTCACATCCCATGCAGGTGTTAGAGACTCGGAAAAGGCACCAACTGCTGGCTAACCTTAAGAAATGTGAGTTTGCTCAACAATTATTGGTGTATTTGGGGTATGTGATTGGTGGAGGGGAGGTCAAGATATATCCCACAAAGATGGAGGCCATCATAAAATGGCCATTTCCTACCAATGTCACTGAAGTTAGGAGCTTTGTTGGGGCAAGACAGTACCTACAAAAGTTCATAGCATCTTTTTCAATGGTAGTTGCACCACTCCACACCATAACAACAAGTGGTAAGAGTTTCAAGTGGGGAAATAATCAGTGGAAAAGTTTCGATGAGATAAAACCAAAGATCAATCAAGCACCAGTCCTTGCAATGATTAACTTGAAAAATCCCTTCGAAGTGGAGACATATGCAAGTGGGTATGTTGTGGGAGTGGTTTTGATGAAAGGAGGTAAGTCGGTATGCTATTACTCTGAAATGTTTCATGGGGGATTCTTAAACTACCCTACCTATTATAAGGCTATATGCCTTGATTCAAGTTGTTAAGAAGTGGAAGCACTATCTGATGGGAAGGGAAACCATTATCCACACGAATCATTGACCACTATAGTATTTGTAGGCCCAGAGTAAGCTTCAACAAACCATACATTACAACTGGATGGGTTTTTTGCAACAATTTCATCTAGTCATCAAGTATAAGAAGGGAAACACTAATAAGTTGGCAGATATGCTTTCAAGGCCACCCACATCCAAGATTATAGCTTTGGGAACTTTTATGCACATGGATCATTTTACCCATGATGCATACAAATAGGCATACACAAAAGATGAGGACTTTTTGGTGGTGTTTCGACAACTGTAGGGTCAAATTCAAGTAGAAGAAGGTGACAATGATGTTGACTATCATCTTCAGAATGGGTTACTCTACAAGCTAGGCAAAATATGTGTTCCTAAAAGTGAAAGATTGTATATTATCAGAGAGGCTCACACTTCCGAAGTTGCATGACATTTTGGTGTTGGGAAGACATTTGCTAACTTACAAAGGTATGTGTATTGGCTCATAATGCAAGAAGATGTAACATGATATATTATAGGGTGCATGCTTTGTTTTACCGACAAGCCTAATAATATGAAGCAAGGTCTATACCATCCCTTGCATGTACCCACTCGACCTTGGGAAAACATTTCCATGGATTTTATGGGAGGTTTACCAACAACTAGGAAGGGACATGACTATTTATTTGTGATAGTTGACAAGTTCAACAAAATGTGCATTCTTATTCCTTGTAAAAACACCATCAAAGGACAAGAAGAAGCAAACATGTTATTTGAACATGTCTGGGTGCACTTTGGGATACCAATGAGCATCATCTTGGATAGGGATACTAGATTTATCAATTCCTTTTGGACTACACTTTAGGAGAATATGGACACTAAGTTGAAGAGATCTATCACATGCCATCCATAGATAGATGAATAGACAGATGTAGTCAATAAGAATTCAGTGCAACTTTGAGGGGTTACAATCAGAAGCATCCAAGGACCTGGGATGAAAATTTGATCTATATTCAACACTCTTATAATAGGGCAGTCCACACTTCTATTGGAAAGTCCACTTTTGAAACTCTCTTTGGGTATTTGTCACCTTTTACCTTGGTTGTTGTTTATGGACAACAAGGAGAAGTGGGGGAAGATGTCATAAGACAGGCATTGAGAGTAGATAAATTTATTGAAAAGATTAGACAGATCCATTTGCAAGTACAAGAGACACTGAATAATTCATAGGAAAAACATAAGGCCATACATGATCAACACATAACCGAGAAGCCATTTAAAGTGGGAGACAAAGTTTGGTTACAATTGAACAAGAAAAGACTATAGGGTCTTGGTAAGAAGATCAAGGTTTTGCGGTTTGGTCCTTTTGAGGTATTGGAAATGGTGGGAGATAACACCTACATAATTAGTCTAACCCCATACGTGTGCATTTACTTGGTAGCAAATGTGGAGAATTTGAAATACTATGAGCCTTCCATGCTGGACCAAGAAGAGGAGTAGGTCCTACCTACCATAGAGGACTTAGCACCAAATGCTTAGGTAGAGTTGGCAAGAGACACAATTTTGTAGAGGAAGTCTAGAACTACTAGATAGAGGTAGCTTGACCTTTGGTAGATTGGGTTGAAAGGACAACTTCCACTCAAAGCAAAATGGTACTCTGGGAGAAGGTAGAGGAAAAATCTCTTCACCTCATTCAACAAATATTTTAGGGACCAAAAACCTCCCTAAACTGGGAGGTATGATCTGGATTGGATCATCATACAATTTTTCATCTATCTTGGTACTTTCTGGGTGGAAAAATTGGAGGAATCAACTTGCGGGGTCATTTTAGTGGCATGTCCCAGTTTGGAAAATTGGGCTTTTGAACGTTCTGAAGCCATTTTGTGGCATTGAACGACATTTTTTTGGGGTTACAATGTTTTGAACATGTTCCCACACCCTTGATAGTGTTCTACACTCTGAGACCTTTCCAACGATGCATCAAATGCCTCAATCAAAGCTCGTATGCAAAAGTTATGCCTCCCACAAGTTGACCTACCTTTTTAACCACCATGATACGAATGTATGCCACATCAACCCCCATTACTCACACATATAGGGATATCCACATGTGTACTTTCAAGAATATTCTAGAAGGTCCAAACCTAATCGATAATTAAGGGTTGAGGAAGTCAAAACCCTAACCCTAGATGACTATTGGGATATGTTAAATACAAGGCTGCTAGGAGGAGAAAGGGTTCCATTCTTTAGCATTGTATTTGTTCCATAGTTGAACAGAGCATCTAGGAGTGGTATTTTGAGAGTATAACAAAGGAGGGAAAGTTTCTATAGCAACCATACATGTCATAGTGTCAAAGGCAACTCCACAATGAGTGCCTCTTTCTTTGTACTTGCTTTCATAACTGAAGAAAAGAGAGCAGAGCATAGACCTCACCTTCTAGTTGGGTTTTCTCCCGTATTGGGTTTTCCAGGATATATCTTGTGTTCATTTTTGTGTAGATGGTGCATTCTTTTGCTCATTTCTTTCATTTTTGTAATTCAATTATTTCATAAATTCAAGCAAAACTAGTAATTAACTCATTTGAGATCTAAGGAAGTAATTTGCAATATCTAATATTTCAGAGTAGTTAAGATCTATTGTGACGAACTGTTCTAGTAAAATTTCCACATCAATTTACAAATCACGAACCCTTAACATTTATAGTTTTCCTCAAGAAATTGTACTTCTAAAATTTTATATTGAAGGAAGATCTATGATTTTATTTTAACCATTATTGAGTGCTGAACAAAATCATTAAAAAAACATTAATAAAATTGTTTTCATACATAAAAGCAGATATTCCTTTGAAAGATGCATTGGTGTAGAAAACTGTAAGATTAAATAAATAATCACATGAAAACCATAATATAAAGCCATAAACCATTAAGTACAAAACCATTAAGTGAACATAATGAAATATAAAGTAGACTTAGGAATTGAAGCGGGATAGGTCAAAGAAGGGGAGCTCCCTTTCATCCAAAGGATGATAAGAAAAAGGGAGACGTCCATCACTTGTACAACTCATATTTGTTTGAAATTAGATCTAGAGTGGACTCCAAACTCACATTTCTTGGAAATTAAATCTAGAGTAGACTCCAATTCATGGTGTGTTTAAGTGATACATTCTTAAAAAAAATCTTCATTTTTATTCTAAGTAGTTATGTTGTTGATTATAATTTTTAATCTATTTTTAATTAGTTTTTAATTTTGATTATGATTTTATTTTTGCTTGGGTCCAATTTTGTTCATCATTGGAGTTTGGGCTTGATTTAATCCTTCACAAGTTTCCGAGTCGTAGAGAAGATGAAACTCTCGACCAAAACCAAAAAAACATAATCAAAACCTTTTCTAATCAACATTTTTTAAATAACATTATATAAAAAGATTTGATTTGCTTAAAAATTGTTTATGTTAACATTAAATAAGCAATTAAAGGGCTCATTGTAACGTAAATGCAATAATAACAGTAATCGAAATTTGCCTTGAGATACAAGTGTCCTCAATGAGAATCAAAATGGAAATGTAATAGGACACAACGACATCAATGGAAAAAACAAAGATACTAATGATTCTTACATTTATTTTGTCTCGATAGTTAAATTAGTTAATTAAATCAATCACTCATTGCAAATTGTGATCTCAATTTCTTTTGATAATGCATTCTCATCCATTTCATTCAATTATTTTGGCATGCATACTTGCAACTAAAAATGATAAAAGTGATAAAGCCTCTTTTGGAACATGGAATGTCCCAAACATATGAACTTTGACAACCTAATTGCCATGATAGTAGTAAGCATATACGGTTCCTATGTATTTGAACATCAGGCCTCGTGATAATAAAAAATGAAGATGAAAGTGTGAACTTACAATCATTTTCTATCTTCTCGATCCCCACAAAGTTTGAGGGGAATGAGGATTTGAAGGTAGAAAACCCTAGGCAAGAGATAAAGAAACTAGATGGAGGAAAAATTTCCTAATGCGTAGAAGAAACAAAGAAGAGAGTTGACCCCTTACTCTGCCCATACACAAAACTCATGTTGTCTTCATTTTACATTCTCCAAGCAAGGATTGTGCCCTTCCTTAACACATTCAATTATTTAGGGAAGTGTCTTTGCCATATATGCTCCCTCAAATCGGATCACCCTTTCTGATTCTCCATTTCTATGGCATTTGCAACACCATAGTTGAGGAAGAAACCAATATGTAAACAAAGAAGAAATAGATAGCAATTACCTTCAAACCCCTGCCATATGAACTATAGATACCTTGACACTTGGAATGGAAAACATAACGGTTTTGTATACAAGCGATAAATGCATAGCGGTTTATGACAAAAAATTCTAAGGCTATACCCTCATCAGAGAAAATCCCTTAACATAATTACAAACCAATAACAATACACAACCTATTTAGATTAATTCTTCAAAACATTCACAATCATAACCAACCCTTTTAATGCAAAATTAACCAAAATAGTAAGATAACTTCCGACACCACATAAATAATTATTACAAGCCAAGGTTACAATCATAACCAACCTTTTATTAAAGTAGCTACATAAATAACAGTCACAAGACAATAACAACACACCATACATAAAAACAACTCTTCAAAAAATTCACAATCACAACTAACTTTTCCAATGTAAATTTAACCAAATCCTAATTAAAATGGCATTCCCAACCTTTGAGATTTTATTATTAATAGTAGTATGGAAGAAGAGCAAAAGAATATTACTAGCAATTGCCCCAAAAGGTGCAAAAATTGCAATGTTATGATGTGCACAAGTGGATGATAAAACAAATTACACCTTAAGAAATTTGATCCCTCTCGGTGCTTGATAAATTTGAGTCTAAGATGGATCTATGTTGGTTTAATTTTTTAGATGTTGTCACATATGTACATACTTAGTTATTTATTTGTTATTTGACTTTTTGTTATTGTTGTCATGTAACATTATGTGACAACATCTGCCCCACACTAAGCTACAGAGCCCCTTGCTACTATTGGTGCAACTAGTAGTACAAAAGAATAGCAAAATAATATTACTAGCAATGACCCCGAAAGGTGCAAAAATTACAACGTTATGGTGTGCACAAGTTGAATATTTTTGTTTTTTAAATGGGCTTATGATCCAAAACAATGTGAAAATGCTTGTTTGTTGAATAGGAGATGCAAAATTAAGTTTTCTTGAGTGGAATAAGTTGTTTTGGTGTGTTTGCACTAGACTACACTAATTACTTAAACTTTGGAAGTTCGAAAATAACATTTGGTAGAGGAAAGTATTAATCCAACCCCAAAAAGGGCATATAGATATAAGATTTGAGATTTATTAATTGATGTAGTACTTCCACGTGAACTAATGCTTCCCCTAAAAAAGGAAACATTAATTCATGGTTCTGTATTGTTGTCCCTAGGGGGGGTCAAGTGTTGACTCTTCTAATCTCACACAACACACCCACTCCTACATGGCCCATCGAGGGGGTGTAAGCTTGGCTTGGTTAAGAGATCTCCCCAAGGTTTGAAAATGAGATATATTAATTGACAATGTATTTATTGGAATAATACTTCCACATGAGCCATTGATCCACCTTAAAACAGAAACAACAATTCATGGAAATAACATTTAGGGAAATTGATAACACTATCCATATTGTGTTTTTTCAATAATATATACTCTTAAATGATATTTCCCAATCATCTAAGAGATTTATCTAAAAGATTATTCTCCTGTCTAGATAAAAATTGT
>ML783957.1:246911-267511 GCA_009831015.1 Picea engelmannii | reverse complement strand
CTATTACAAGTTTTATGTGTTTTATAATTAGTTTAAATTTTTTCTTTGTATTACATATAGCTATTACAATAAAACATTTTTAAGAGGCAGGTAAGCTTTGCTGCTAATTTCACTTGTTTATATTAATCAAAACTCTCTCAACATGACAATAATAACTCTTAAATATTCATATCAATATTATCTATCATATCATATTTACATTCAATTATCATGTCTACATTCAATTAGTATGAAGTCTTTTATCACCCAATTTTCTTAATTCAATTTTAAAAAGAAGAGTGAAATCCAATATCATTTAAAAGTTAAATGATGTTAAGCATGTTGGCTAAAGAGTTGTGCCACTAGGCTAACATGGTTGGACTTTTGATGTATTTGTCAGTTTTTAGGATTGGCTAGAGAGTGATAATGTTGGATGGTTATATTGTTAAGTATATAATGTTTATATTATTGAGTTTGAACTATCTCGAGAGGGTAAAATATTGATAAGGATTATCACTAACAACTATGTGTATCATATTTTTTTCATTTGGATTTAAGATATTGATCAAGGATTATCACTAACAACTATGTGTATCATTTTTATTTTTTTTCATTTGGATCTATTTTTCTTCATGTATATTAAAAACCAACTTATATTATTACTAGTACATTTCATAGTGTGAGACTCGTAAATGGAGGTATGGGTTGGAATTGCAAAAGCCAAGTAGTAATGAGATGATGTGACTTGTTGCCAATTGATATGGTCATAGCATTGGAGTATAGGTCTTCCACTATAATGCCAACAATGTGCTCAGATCTTGTAGAGATTGTCTTGTACTTGTTCAATATGTCCTCAAGACATAATTAATTACATCGAAGGTGTTTTTAAGGGGGTGACATTTCTTGGTTTTTCACCACTCGAGATCAGTAGATATTCACTATTGGGCTTCAAAAAGAATATGCCTAAAATGAAAGCTTCGAGGAATCAAAACCTCGAGCTTTTAGATGGAAGGACCTTTGCTTGGGTGACTTCCATTTTCAAAGGCTAATGTTGATGATCAAAGACACAGTGGTGGCAACCCACTCCATGAAGGGAGTGTCTTTCTCCAACAAACCATTGTTTTTATGCCTAAAAGCTTAGTCAAAAGAATAAGAAGAAGAAGCAACTAAGATTGCTTTTATGCTTAAATCTTAGTCAGAAGAAGAAGAAGCAGCTAAGATTGCTTTTATGCTTAAAATCTTAGTCAGAAGAAGAAGAAGAAGCTAAGGATTGCTTTTTTTCTCCTCCTCGAATGGTTATATCCCCCTCCATCTCATTCAAAGTGCATGTTACCATTGTGGCTTTTAGTAACCCTCTTATGCACTCATGGTGTTGGACCAACACTAGAACTGGAAGTAGCCTCTCAATTCCTCTTATAGTTATAGCAACAAGCTCAAAACTTGTTGCTCTTGAACGACAATGTGTAGGGTTGTTATTGCAAGTTTTGCACTGCATTCGCTAGCGATCTGTCAATTACATCATAGACTATTGATTTGTAAAATATAAATGTTGATTGGTTGTATATTATTTGATGGATACATGCCAAACCATTGTGGTCTTTTATTTATGGTCTTTGTATGTATCGCATATATTTACAAATAATAGTAAAATGTGTTTATGCCATATGCACAATTCCATTGTTTTTTATGACTTCCAAACTTATAATGCATCATATGTAAGACCAACTAACTACTTGACACTTTACCCACCTCTCTCACATACATTGATGTGTGTCTGTGTGGAATGGTTTACTACATTCTATCCATTGCCCCAAAAACATGTGTAGTCGAGAAGATTCAAAAGGTCGTGGTAACTATGGGCTAAAGAACACTAATTTAATATTCATCAATCAATATTTTTAACTCAAATCATAATCACAAGTTATCTTTTTCATTGATCTAAAGGGTTTTTTGTCATTGATTGAAAAACAATATATAGTTTAACATATTAACAAGCATAAATGTGGTGCACATATCATGTTATTGTACAGTTAGTGGTGTTGATGGTGGATTGTTAAAAGTAATGTTATTGTTTGGGAGTTTCGTTCTTTTTTATGTTAAAAGTGGGTTTCTCTTGAGTTATTGCCACATTCAATAACACAGTGATAAAATATTGCATTTTGTATCAAAGAGAGCATGTAAATCAAATTATAACTTTCATATTTACCCAATATATATTAAAAAAAATACAGTGACACAAATTTATGATAATTTCTCTCTATTACTAAATCTTAGAAAATCCTTTTTTTCACCACACTCTTGCGAATGATAATTTTGATCTTTGCAATTATTGTTACATTTTGCAAATAGTCCATGCTGTAAAAAAATTGTTAGAACCATGAGATACCACCCACTATTAGCAATAGAGGCGACGCACCATCCTTCTTCATCAATCTCCTTCAACATGTCCATTCTCCTTCCAGCTATCAACCACTTCATGTCACACTAATGCAACCTCCCCTAACTAATCCCCTCCTTGACATGCTTTTAATCCCCCCCTCTTGAAAAGTTTCATCCCCCTAAACTTGTCGACCCAAATCCTTGGTTTTTGAAAATGTGCCTAATCTCATATATTGAAATGCAAATTTGTTTGAAACATTTTGGCAATGTATAAGAAATGGACTCAAACAAAAAGACAAACACAACAAGAATCATTTATGATCTGTAAGAAAGCACAATTCTACCTTCTAATCCTTTATGATTCATAACTCCCCTCAACAAACATGAGTGAAAAAATACAAACAAATTTGCAAATCCTTCCTTTATGTAATGTATCCACCCTCTATTCTTTTTCAGCTTTCCCTTTCCTAGTTGCAAGGGTATGTAAGTATAGATCGTATCCTTATGTGTTATTCTATATTGTTTATGTGGTCTCGTCAACAATAACATGCCATGTCTTAATATATTGACTATCCTTTGAATGTTAAACGCCTCCAAAGTAACATGGAGAAATTGAAGGGACCAAACCTCTAATGTATTGAACTTATCATTGACATACCTTGAAGTTGGGAAAAGGAACGCCTAAGGGAATTGAAGTGGATACATTGCAAAATAAGAGGTCCATTTTTTTTATGTAGGGATACACTTGAAATCAATATATCATTTTGGATTAGGCTCATCATTATGTGTTGATATAATTTGATTTGATCCTCCAAAATTTGTTGAAGGGGAGATATTCAAATCTATTAATGTTGGTAAATCTGACTTGTTGAAGTTAATAGGCCAATGCATTGAAGGAGCTTACCAACGAAGAATCCATTGAATGGAGCAACTAACCAAACAACCCACCAGACACCATGGAACTGATTGGATCCATCTCGGGGAAAATGTACCATGGGTTATGCAAGTGTATTGATCAAGTCTTGTATACAATCATGTCTTATGGGACCACTCTTGGGACTTCGGGTAAAGAATCCAAACCTATATATGTGAGGCTTTAACCTCATTTATATCATGAATTATGCATTGTATTGAAGGAATCGTTACGAGATCGTATTGTAAGGATCACCATACAATATGATGATGAACTAACTCATGTTTAATGATCATTAGGTTATCAAGGATACCCATAACATGTCTTGGTGTTCTTGTGTCATGGCTTGGCTTTGTCTATGTTGTTCTCTATTATGGTAGAAAATATTATGTCGACATTGGAAGTTATGGATTAAGCTAAATATGTGTTTATACATGGAACTCAAACATTTTGTGTATCGTTTCATAAGATAGTTATTCCCAAGCATAACATTGTGAAGTTATGGATTACAAACTACTTTGCATGACTCAATAACAAGAAGGGAGGTGATTTGAAAATATTTTAGGTTGTAGGTAAATACATGATTGAAATTTGGAAGGTTTTTAGTGTGAAACTTGGAAAACTACAGTTATTCATGTGGTTGTTAAAGGAGTTCAATGCAAGAGCACATGAATATGGGTCAATTGTCATGGAAGTTGCTCAATATAACAAACTTGTGAAAATTATATGATAAAGAGAATGAACGATTTATTTTTTAAGCAAAATTATGTCAAAAGTGCACAACCCAAAACTTGTTTAAAAAATCAACCTAACCATCCACTATTGAAATCAAACCTTTAGCATTTACAGTTGCCCTAAAGAAACTATGCCTTTAATTTTGCATTAAAGAAAAATCTATGATTTTATTTGAAACTCTATCACAAAGTATACAACCTAAGATTTTCTTAGAAAAACAACCTAACCATCCAATATTAACATAAACTGGTCCAGATTGGATCATCATACAATTTGTCATCCATCTTGGTATTTTTTGGGTGGAAAATTGGAGGAATAAACTTGCAGGGCCATTTTAGTGGCAGGTCCCAGTTTGGAAAATTGGGGTATGGAACGTTCTGAGGCCATTCTAAGGCATTAAATGACATTTTTTGGGGTTACAGTGCCTGTCTTTTTCCCAAACCCTTAACAATGTTCTACACTCTAAGACCTTTCCAACGATAGGTCAAATGTGTCAATCGAAGTTCGTATGCAAAATTTGTGCTTCCCACAAGTTGACCTACCTTATTGACCACCATGGTACAAGTGGATGCCACATATACACCCATTACTCACACATATGGGGATAGCCATGTGTGGACTTTCAAGAAGATTCTAGAATGTCCAAACCTTATCGCTAATTAAGGGTTTAGGAAGTCAAAACCCTAACCCTAGATGACTATCGGACTATGTTAAATATTGGGCCTCTAGGAGGAGAAAGGGTTCCATTCTTTAGCATTGTATGTGTTCCATAGTTGAGAAGATCATGTAGGAGTGATATTTCGAGAGCACAACAGAGGAGGAAAAGATTATGTAGCAGCCATATACGCCATAGTGTTAAAGGAAACTCCACATTGAGTGCCTCTTTCTTTGTACTTGCTTTCCATAACTAAAGAAAAGAGAGCAGAGCATACACCTCACCTTCTAGCTGGGTTTTCTCCCATATTAGGTTTCCCATGATATATCTTGTATTCCTTTTTGTGTGGATGGTGTATTCTTTTGCTCATTTCTTTCATTTTCGTAATTGAGTTATTCCATAAATTCAAACAAATCTAGTAGTTAACTAATTTGGGATCTAAGGAAGTAATTTTCAAAAGCTAAGGTTTCAGAGCAGTTAAGATATGTTATGACGAATTGTTCTAGTGGAATATCCATGACAATTTACAGATCATATTGGTATTAGGGCAGTTTTCTTTGGGGTATTTTTGGAAAGTTGTAGGATCCAGGAATTGTCTTGAGAAGAAAGTCATAGAACCCTAGCCATGGTGGATGTGTTTGTTCGCAACAACCCTCAATATCCAACATAAGAGAGATTTGTGATGTTGTAAGAGTAATTCATTGATATCTCTCGCAATATGGCCCTCCTCATGGTGACTCTAGCAAGCAAGCTTGGATCATTCAGGGAGGTTGGAGGCTCTAACTCAGAGATTGGATCAGAGGGGAAACCAGGAGGTAATGAAGACCCAGAAAAGGAGTCGAGGAAAGAGCTCGGGAAAGAGCAACCAAATTCCAGTGCCATTACCCCTTCACAATATTATTTAAAATGGAAGCAAAAGTGGATATCAAGCCATACCAAGGTGATATCGATGTATAAAATTGAATCATTGGTTGCAACAATTAGAAGTCTATTTTCAGCATTCACAATATAGATGAGGAGAAAAAGATTTCATTTGCTTGACTGAAATTAGAGGGACATTCATTAACCTGGTGGGAAAGTCACACAAAAACACTTAGGTTGGAGGGTGACTCGCTAGTAACTGAGTGGGATGATTTCAAAACCCTCATTAAGTCCCAATTCTACCCTATTGGGACGTAGAGCACCAATGGATCTGTTGGCATTACTTCGGGCACATGCAAGGCTATAGTGTGAAGGAGTACACCACCAAATTTAGAAAGATGGCTATTGTGTTGGGTATCTCCCCCAAGAACCCACATGTACTCCTCGAGTATCTGGGGGGTCTACATAGTCATTTGCAAAAACAAGTGATGCTCTTCAAGCCCAAGACAGTTGACAAGGCTTGTGTGCAAGCACAGTATCTGGAAATATAGACCACAAGAAAGGATAGCCAACTGGTTCCAAGCATAAAGATCACCATGATGCTTCCAAGGAGGGGAAGAAGAAGTAAAAAGGGAAAGACAAGAAACGAAAAACCATTGCACATCAATGTAAGGATCAAATTAATCGTTGTAACCATTGCAATATCAATGGTCACACTGAGGAAAAGTGTTGGAAACTACATCCAGAGCTGAACCATAATAATGACGGCAAGGATGTCAAGAAGAAGAACATCCTTCTAGACACATATTCAAGCAATCAGGTAGAGAGAAGCTCAGATGCAGATGAGAAGATTGTCTACACTTCAACACATAAGGAGGGGAATTTGAGTAGCCTTCATCAAAAATAAGAGAAGGAGATGAAAAAACTCTTCCATATCAAGATTTAGGTCAAGAAGACCAAGGTAGATGTTATATTCGCTTTTGGTTCATATGCCATTCTCATAATAGTCGATCTGGTCAAGAATCTTGGGTTGGAGGTTCATGATCATCCTAGCCCATATACACCAGGGTGGGTAAATAAGGATGCAATGATCAAGGTCAAGAAACAATGTAAGATCAAATTTGTTGTAAGTACAAATTTTATTGATGAAGTGGAGTTAGATGTAGTACCCCTTGACTTGTGTGGTGTAGTGTTTAGAAGCCCCTACATGTATATGAGGGATGTAATCTTCATGTAGAGATAAAACTAGTACCGCTTGATTAAGAATGGGAAGTCTTTCATCATCAATGCACATAAAGGTAAATCAATGATCTCACTGATAAGTGCCAACCAAGCCAAAAAGTTGATTAGTTCAAGTAAGAAGTATGTTTTTCTTTTCTTACGAGAGTTGGGTGATGAATCGATGGGAGTAAAGGCTTCCTTGGAGGGATGTACCAAAAAGAAAAAAACAACAAATGGAGGAATTGTTGAAGGCATACAAAGGAGTGTTAAGTGAGCCTAAAGGACTGCCACCGAAGAGGGAAGTGGAGCACAAGATATAGTTGTTGCCTGACTCCCCATTACCAAATATTGGGTTGTATAGACAATATGTTTTGGAAGCAAATGAAGTGAGGAAACAATTGCAACAACTGCTAGAGCAGGGAGTGATTCGACCAAGCACTTCACCTTGTGGGTCACCATTCATCATTGTACCCAAGAAGGATGGGACTTGGTGGATGTGTATTGACCACAGAGCTTTGAACAAGATTACACTCAAGAATCGGTACCCTTTGTCGAAGATTGACAATTTGTTAGACCATTTGCAGCATGTCGAGTACTTCACCAAGATAAATCTCAAATCGGGATACCACCAGGTACGTGTCAA
Organism: Picea engelmannii; assembly: GCA_009831015.1. Classification (NCBI taxonomy): domain Eukaryota; kingdom Viridiplantae; phylum Streptophyta; class Pinopsida; order Pinales; family Pinaceae; genus Picea; species Picea engelmannii. Next base: position 260,125 of record ML783957.1, on the reverse strand, counting down.
AGAAGAAGACACCTCGAAGACCACCTTCAAGACAAGGTAAGGTTTGTATGAATGGTTGGTCATGCCATATGGTTTATGTAATGCACCAACTACATTTATGAGACTGATTGTTATACCAAAAATTGACACATCAATTGCATTTTTGAGATGAATTAGTGTTTTTCCCTAGCTTGCAAACTTAAATCCCATCCTCCTTCATCAAACTCATCTAAAAAACAACATTTTTGTTGCCATTTGTGGGTCATCTGTGTGCGAACCGCAGATGTACACGCCTAGCTAATTTGCAACTCGTGGATGCCCTAAAAAAATATGAAAAAAAAAAATTCCACATTTTCAAGCGGAGTTTTCGGTTAGGCTTGTTCCCAAACTTCCCTTGGCCAGTACATAATAGAATTCAACCACCTCAACCCCTTGAGGATGGTAGAAGGGAACCTATGAGGGCATGGATGAGGAGGACAACCTAGTTTCAATATTATGCTGTCGAATTTGCAAGCTTCCCTTTTTTCCTTGATCCTCTCAATAACATCCCTCTGATTTGGAACTTGTTTTCCAACATTCCTTCCTCTCCCATATGTAATTGTAGGTTGTGCTCTTATCCCTTCCGAGTCATCCAAGGAAGAGCCATCATGTTGAATTGATGCTTGAAGGACCAGTGGAGGAACCTGGGTGGTTGGCTTCGAGGCAATGTTGATGGTTAGAGTCAAATTGTAACTACCTACTTATACTGTTTTCAATAAAAGAGTTTTCTTTCCCTCCATATGTGAGTAAATTGATTCAATCTATTAATATATGTTAGCCTGCTTCATATACTTGAATTTTTTCACAATATATGTATGCTTTGAATTCATAACTACCTTGTTGCAGCATAGACTCGGTCTTCTTTTGCAGGTTGACACCAATGGAGATCAAGAGCAAAATCAAAGGTGGAAAGTGAGGATGGACATCAGACGTAGGATGTAAGGTGTGAAGTCTCTCCTTCTCTCTTTCTCTCCTCAAAGTAGTTGTTTTCTTATATCATTGTTGTGTGTGAGGGTAGGTTTTTTCTTTTACATATGGTCTTGCTCTGCTGTGACGTGACCCAAGGTCACAGGGGAAAAATCCCATACCAAAATTGGTGATAATACTGGGGATCTATTCTTCTAGTTTGGGTTGGTCTTAGGGTGTCTTTTGTTGTCTTTGATTTTTGTAACTTTTCTTGTTTTTCGAGATTTTATTTCAAAGCATTTGTCATCTAGAAACTTTTTCTAAGTTTCTGAAAGCCTCCTTCTGGATTGGCTTTTTTATTTTTCAAGTTTTACTGATCCATCTGTGCTTTATCCCTTTATGGGTCATGGATATCTGCATTTTTCCCTTGTATGACCCACAGATGTATGTGAGTCCTAGTGTCCACAGTCACATATCTGTGTAGCAAAATTGATTTTTGAGCCTTTCTCTCAGTTTGGGGGATCTGGTTTGGTTCTTCAATACAATCTAGGTCTGTTGCATTTGATTTTGCCTTTGATTACTATGTTAAGTCTCTGAAAACTCTCAAATCATCTAAAAGATCTTGCTTTTGGTTAGATTATTATTTTGGTTATAAGGTTCTTTATGTTGGTTGAAAGGTCAGTTATGGGCTATTGGGACTAGTTTTCAATTGATTGCTGCATTCCAAAGATTTTTAATTGTTCATTTTCTTCTTCTTTACCTTTCTTCCATTTGTTCATAAAAGAAAAAGAAAAATTGTATCTCATTTGCATTTCATTTCTTTTAGTAATAAAAAAGACAAAACTACTTGTTTGATGGTCATTCTTCTTTGGTTCCCTTGTCTCTGAACTTTTCAAGAATAGAATTTGCTCAGTGGCACTCAGGTCTTTAGTCATGTTGCTTGCTTTGGTAGAAAGAAAAAGAAAATGAAAACATCTAGTTTTTTTTGCTAGTTAAGTCTCTTTCTTTCTTTGCATTGTTTGCATTGTTATTTGAAAAAGAAAAACATCCTAGCATAGGAAAAATTTGCATTTCAAGGTTTGGAAGATTGTTCATGCATTTTCTTTTTTGAAACTCTTTTTCATTGAAGAATTAGTGTAAATTTTTCTATGTCAGTGTTCTTATAAGTTTAATTTTGCAAGAGTCTCAAAAAACATCAATTGCACTTCCATATCATTTGAGTAAAGAACAACCACTAAAATGAACGCCAAACTTTAAATGTACTAGACCTTGTTTCTAGGGTTCACAAACAAGTTTACGGTTAGGGCCTCGGATTACGATTGGAGAGATAACTCTCCAAGGCCATTGAACAAACATAGGAGTCTGAGTTAGGGAGAGTTAAATCCAACTATCGTATAAATATAGCTAGGAAGCTCCTCTAACACAAGAGTCAAACACGAGGTCGCATAAAGGAGAGCCGAGGAGATATTCCCTCCAAATCTTAACTAAGCATAATGGAGAGGTTGTATATTGGGGGCTTTTCCTGAAGTGATACTAACCCATTCTGGAATCAGTCCTCTAGAAGAGTTTCAGGCTCAGTTACCCTACCCATACATTCGATCCTGACTATCAATTGTACCCCAAGACACTAAATACGAGTTGGTGACCTTAGTTTATTATCTCAAATATCTCAGAGGTCACTGCAGGGGTTTGTCGTGGTACCTCGAACAAATTTCGTATCACACTTTTCAATATTTTTCGAGGATGCCCCGCGAAGCGTGGGTGCTTGCACAAGATAAGGATGGTTAGTGGAGGTTGGGATTACTGCTTCTCACTCCTTCGTTCATTGGTCTGCATGACTTAATCAACCCATGCCTCCGTCTGAAAGGTCCCTTTCCATTTTTTCATTGCTTTGGACTCGAGACCTTATCCACCTCGGATGAAGTTTTGGAGAAGTTGTTTGCTTGCACTGTTTCTCTTAGGAATTTTTATTGGAGTGATTCTTTGTATTGTTGGCCTGAGGTTGTGTCAGTATCACCATTTTTGGATCGTTGATTCAAGGTGGTCGACCAATCGTTATGATGATCGGGAAGGAACCCCTTGTCTATCTCTTGAAAGTGTGGAGCCGCCTCCTAAAAGGCATGGGTTTTTATACCACTGGTTCATTAGAGTTAGTGCGTGAGACTTTTATGGACATGAACAATCCCAGAAGGGACAAACCTGTGCATAAGATTGATATGGCCAAAGTTCTTGAGGATACCAACCAAGGGACCCCTGCCCAAGGGAATTCTTGTGCTTTTCCATTATTTGTAAACGTTTGTACCCCCTTGATGGCCACTTTGAACATTCCTGGGTTGAATGTGGGACTGTCAGTTTGGTTGCGGACCACTCTGAATGTCTCGAATGCTCTTGATGCTTCTAAGATAAGCACCTTATGTCAAGGGCATCGTATGGATGTTGATTCTTCACCTTCTCCATCCACAAATTCTACTCCTTCTCCTTCTCCCTCTTCTGGTGAAAGTCTAGCTACTAGTAACCAAAAGTCTAAAAAGAATAGGAAGATGAAGAGTAAGAAGAAGAAGTCACTGACCTATGCTAGTCACGTTGGAGACGTGTCACCAACCTCTACGAGTTACGTTGGGGACAAGTAACCAGCCTCTGCAAGTCATGCTGGAAGTAAAAGTCCAGTCATTGCTAGTCATACTGGCATTGAGTCACCAACCTCTGCGAGCCATGTTGGAGTCTTATCACCAACCTCTTTTAGTCACATTGGAGACATGTTTCTAGCCTCTGCTAGTCATGCTAGGGGCAAGCAACCAACCTCTGCAAGTCATCCCGGGAGTGAAAGTGTAGTCACTGCTAGTCATACTGGACAAACGTCACCAACCTTTGCAAGTCATGTTGGAGATCAACACCTAGCCACTGCAAGTCATGCTAGGGGTAACCCATCGACCGCTGCAAGTCAGGATGGGGGCATCGATATTGTTGAGAAACCTAGACGTATAGGACATAAGCCTAAGTTCCCTTGTAAACTTTGTGAAGGAGATCACCTTACTCATTTGTGCTCTTCTATTTCCGTGGTACGAAGAGCATGGTCCTTTTTTGAAGGCCCTTCTAGTTTTGAGTCACCTTTGGTTTCCCAACAATATTTTCAATCGTTAGTTGATGAAGTGGTCGTGTTGATGCAATATTCAACTGACACCACTCTCATTTTTGGGGGAGATGCGTCTCTTGACCATGTTGTCTCGCATCCTATTCAACCAGCGATTGAGGAAGTGGTTGTGCCGATGCAATCTTCGGTCGATCACACTCTTCTTTTTTAGAGTGACTAGTCTAAGGGACTGATCTTGCCGATGCAATCTTCGACCGATCCCACTCTTCTTTTGGGGAGTGATGTGTCTTTTAACCATGTCCTTAGCATTTCTAGTTTGGTACATTCTAAACAAGGGGGAATTCCACTCGCTTCGGGTATGCTCCCTCCAAGTCCTGGGATGGTTTCCTTTGATTGGAATGATCTTGTGGAGCCTCGCCTTCCTTCTTCTGCACCTTTTTAGATAACGATTATGCTTAAATATTATTTGAAATACATTCCTTGATGTATTGTAGATGAAGGATCCTTTGCAAGTATTGTATCCTCCTCTGCTTGGCAAGCATTGGGTTCTCCCAATCTTGTATCAGCTACCAGTGAGTTGTTGGCTTTCAATAGAAGACCTAGTGAATGTCTAGGAATTCTTCCTCAGTTGTTTATCACGTTAGGTGGGAAGATTGTTCTAGTCTATTTGTTAGTGGTGTCAGTCCCTTTAGACTTTAATATGCTTCTTGGGCGTGATTATGTTTATGCAATGAAGGTTGTGGTGTCTATGCTCTTCCGTGTGATGCATTTCCTTCACAATGAAAGCATTGTCACTATTGATCAACTTTCATATGATAATCATCACACAAGTTCAGATTTAGCTCAGATTTCCCTTTCATGTGTTCCTAGTGTTCGAGTAGAATCTTCCTCACCATGGGTGAATTGTGTGGCATCTTATCCTCAATGTTCAATTGCTTCCGAGAAAGGATCTTTACAGTCATGTTTTCGCTCTCGGGAAAAGGTCACGACACTTGTTCAGGTGGTGTATCCAATGGGGGCATGTGATCGTTCACTTCCCCCTTTTGTTCCGAGGGACTGTGTTCTTCCTCTTGAGTATGATCTTACTGTTTATAAGACCTAGAGCCCTGGTATTTGTGAGATGTCGAGCCTAGATTTCATGGATGTTGAGTTGCCTTTAGATGAGGTTATCCTTGAAGCTATGATTATGGATTTTCGACCTCTTCCTAAACCGAAAAATTTATAGGTTTGTTACCAAGGAAACCATTGGCCTGATCCTGGCAATGGGCTCTACCTGGAGCATTATGATGCATAAGTGGTAAGGCTATGCGTTACTATGTACATATTGTACTTTTAGGGTTTCTTGTTTTCAATTTTTGTATCCCATAATACTTGTTTTTATTAGAGGTTTCTATATTGGACTTATTAAATTCTGGGTAAGTGTTTTTGGTCTTACATACAGGACTTTGGAGATAATTTCTTTGGTACCTTTTTGTTCCATGTTGATCCGTTCTGACAGGCAATGATCTTAAAACATGCATATAGGTTATATTTTCCCCTTCATGCATTTTTCCATTATCCATTTCCTGTTTCATTTTTTCCTTAGGATCGACCCCACTGAGTTGCAACATGGAGCCTTCTTTGTTGTTTAGAAGTGTCATAATTCATATGGTAGAACCTATCTTCCATGGGTTCCCTAGCTTAGACCCCCTTTGCATTTTGGCACCCATGTTGCAAATTTTTTATTAGGCTCAGGAATCTTGTTTAGTCCCACCATGACTTTGTGTTGAAGCTACATATCTTCTTCTCAATCTTTTTTTGGCCATTACCTACGGGACTCCCTCTAATGTATGTTGCTACTTATGTCAACACTATTCAGATTCTTCAACAGGTATTGTGTTTTTTTACTGACATATAGAGTAGGTCATTTCGGCCTGCACAATGCATTTCTCTATATCCCCGACATATGTGCCATAGGATCCACCCCATTCATTTTCGACATCATACCTTCAAGCTGCTTTAAAGGTGTCATTACGAATGATAGAGCTTACCTCTCCATGGGTGTTCTAGTTAGTACCTCACTGGCATTTTTGACACCCATGTTGCATTTTTTTTAGTAGGCTTGGAAGCCCTATTTAGTCCCGCCATGTCTTTGCATTGAAGCCTCATGAATTCCTCTCAATCTCTTGTTGGATAACCTACCCACAAGGATTCCAAACTTTTGTTGAGTTGTAATTGCATTGCATATTAACCGCTCTCACTTTTAGGCCTAATTTCGGCTTCAACTTGCTATTGTTGAACCATTTGCTTATGCAGTCCTACAAGTCACTAGCCTTGTAGTTTATGCCTTTGTGACTTGACACCTTAACCCTGGACGAAACACTCCCCGAGTGTCCTTATCCTACACATGCTTCCTTGCATTGAGCATATATATGTTCCTTGCGCTTTGGAACTAGTTTGCTTGCCCACGACACTCGTATCCTCCACTGTACTATAAACATGAAAAAGACCAAATAGAAAAAAAAGGGGGGGGGGGAAGCGTCTATCTATTTTTGTTGGCAGCAGTCTTCTCACCCTTTAACAAAGCACAATCTTTCAGTCAATGTCTCAATATTTTGGGGTTTAGTATGGCTTTAGGATACTTCTTCTCGTTTTTTAGTATAATCTACTCTAGTTGGTTATTCTTCTAACCATATGGAGCATTTGTTGATGCCTCATGTATCACGAATGTATCATAGTTTATAATCCAAGCTTCCTAAGTCACATTATATGTCGTGTTTTTGTTCAAGGGAAGTTTCAACTTGAGTTGGCCATTATGTAGAAAGTCTTTGACTTTTCAAGTCGGTCTTCATGTGTCAATCAAGTACATCTCATCGTCACAAGTATCTTTGTATCTCACTTGTGCTAGTATAGAAGGTTCACATTGAATTCTTGTTAGCGGGTCTACTCTTATAGACTCCGACACATTACTCTACGAGTATGACCTAGATTTGCACCTTGGGCACATTTCCATCATTGATAGGTGACCTTGCGCTCAACATATGACAAACTATCATTGGTCGTTGACTAAGCGGTTTCCCTTGTGTTCGACGTCAACAACAATCATCACACATAAGGATTCATACGGTACCTTGGTTTCCATCTAACCCCATTGATGGATTCCTCATCTTTGTTAGTAGTCTCCATTATTGGGTATTATTCAGAGAGTCTCTGTCATGCGCCATTCCATCTAGTGCATGCTGGATTCGTACCTTGGTGTGGTCCTTAAAATCAGTTCATTTGAGTCCTTCTAAATATTTGGCCTTCTGCTACCCCTCGTGTTGGATGATGGAGAATGCATTAATGTTGTCCTTCCAGCAGATCTCTTCCTATCGACTTCAACACATCTTGCTCCAAGATAGGGATCTAGAGTTATTTGTGGTACCTTGGGGCTTGCAATCATCAATGGCATGTTCCCTCACTATTGATGGTGAGAATACATCAATGTCCCCTGATCAATAGATTATATCAGGTGTTCGAAACCATTTCATTTATTCACACTTGTTAGATTGTACCATGGTACCTTGATGCCCATTATCATCATCGGTGGGTCGTATCACATTTGTTAACGGTATACATCAATGATCAGTAATCAAACGATGTCTCACTATGTTCGAACCCAACACATATATTCACACGGTGTAGATTCGTACCACGGTGGATCATTTTGAAGACTTCAAGTGAAGTGCGAGCATCACATATTTTGTGCTTCTACCAAAGATATAATGTACCACCCCTCAGACATTGGTACTTGCAGAGGATCAATTTTTTCACTCCATTGGTTCTAGATATCCTCTGATTTTGATTTTGAGACATAGCTCCACTGTGTATCCATTCGTCGCTATGATCTACTTTTTGCATGGATCCACTGTGTATTCCTTGTGGCCCTGATTGCTAATATATATCACATGGATCCACTGTGTATTGTTCGTGGCCATGGATATCACTCATACTTTCATATATGACATGGATCCGCGGTGTACTTGATTTGGTGGCCATGCTTACATTACTCTTGGGCATGGGTATGCCCGACTCAGAAAGAGAATACTCTTACTTGATCTCTGCGGATGATTTTTGTTCTTGGATCAGTCGTTCAGGAACCTTCATTGGATCTACTTCAATGCATCCTCGCCTCTCAAAGTTATAATGTATTCAAGCTATCAATTTACCTTCTGACCTCACACATTAGGGGGCATTTGTTATACCACAAATTTCCAAATCAATTGCATTTGTGAGATGGCTTAGTGCTTTTCCCTAGCTTGCAAACTTAAATCCCATCCTCCTTCATCAAACTCATTTAAAAAACAACATTTTTGTTGCCATCCGCGGGTCACCCATGTGAAAACCGCAGATATCTGTGCCTTGCTAGTTTGTAACTTGCGAATGCCCTCAAAAAATATGAAAAAATAAAATATTTCACATTTTTAGGTGAAGCTTTCAGTTGGGCTCATTCCTAAACTTCCCTTGGCCCGTACACAATGAAATTAAACCACCTCAACCCCTTGAGGATGATATAAAGGAACCTTTGAGGGAACGGATGAGGAGGACAATCGAGGTGGAAGATTATGCTGACAAATTGGCAAGCTTCCCTTTTTTCCTTGATCCTCTGAGTAGCATCCCCCTGATCTGGAACTTGTTTTCCATCATTCCTTCCTCTCCCATATGTGATTGTAGGGTGTGTTCCTATCCCTTCTGAGTCATCTGAGGAAGATCCATCGTGATGATTTAATTCTTGAAGGACCAATGGAGGAACCTGGGTAGTTGGCTTCGAGGCAGTGTCGACGGTTAGAGTCAGTTTGTCACTACCTACTTATATTGTTTTCAATAAAAGAGCTCTCCCTCCATATGTGTGTAAATTGATCCAATCTATTGATATATGTTAGTCTGCTTCATATACTTGAATTTTTGCATATTATATGTATGCTTTGAATTCATAACTACCTTGTTGCACCATAGACTTGGTCTTCTTTTGCAGGTTGATACCAGTGGAGATTAGGAGCAAAACCAAAGGTGGAAAGCAAGGATCGACATCAGACGCAGGATACAAGGTGTGAATTCTCTCCTTCTCTCTTTCTCTCCTCAAAGTAGTTATTTTCTTCTAGCGTTGTTGTCTGTGAGGATAGGTTCTATCTTTTACATATGGTCTCGCTCTGTTGTGACATGACCCAAGGTCACATGGGAAACATTTCATAACACTAATGAATGATGTACTACATCCATATTTAGATTCATTTGTTATATTGTATTTGGATGATATATTGATTTATAGATCTACCTGGGAGGAGCACATCTCACATCCCATGCAGGTGTTAGAGACTCGGAAAAGGCACCAACTGCTGGCTAACCTTAAGAAATGTGAGTTTGCTCAACAATTATTGGTGTATTTGGGGTATGTGATTGGTGGAGGGGAGGTCAAGATATATCCCACAAAGATGGAGGCCATCATAAAATGGCCATTTCCTACCAATGTCACTGAAGTTAGGAGCTTTGTTGGGGCAAGACAGTACCTACAAAAGTTCATAGCATCTTTTTCAATGGTAGTTGCACCACTCCACACCATAACAACAAGTGGTAAGAGTTTCAAGTGGGGAAATAATCAGTGGAAAAGTTTCGATGAGATAAAACCAAAGATCAATCAAGCACCAGTCCTTGCAATGATTAACTTGAAAAATCCCTTCGAAGTGGAGACATATGCAAGTGGGTATGTTGTGGGAGTGGTTTTGATGAAAGGAGGTAAGTCGGTATGCTATTACTCTGAAATGTTTCATGGGGGATTCTTAAACTACCCTACCTATTATAAGGCTATATGCCTTGATTCAAGTTGTTAAGAAGTGGAAGCACTATCTGATGGGAAGGGAAACCATTATCCACACGAATCATTGACCACTATAGTATTTGTAGGCCCAGAGTAAGCTTCAACAAACCATACATTACAACTGGATGGGTTTTTTGCAACAATTTCATCTAGTCATCAAGTATAAGAAGGGAAACACTAATAAGTTGGCAGATATGCTTTCAAGGCCACCCACATCCAAGATTATAGCTTTGGGAACTTTTATGCACATGGATCATTTTACCCATGATGCATACAAATAGGCATACACAAAAGATGAGGACTTTTTGGTGGTGTTTCGACAACTGTAGGGTCAAATTCAAGTAGAAGAAGGTGACAATGATGTTGACTATCATCTTCAGAATGGGTTACTCTACAAGCTAGGCAAAATATGTGTTCCTAAAAGTGAAAGATTGTATATTATCAGAGAGGCTCACACTTCCGAAGTTGCATGACATTTTGGTGTTGGGAAGACATTTGCTAACTTACAAAGGTATGTGTATTGGCTCATAATGCAAGAAGATGTAACATGATATATTATAGGGTGCATGCTTTGTTTTACCGACAAGCCTAATAATATGAAGCAAGGTCTATACCATCCCTTGCATGTACCCACTCGACCTTGGGAAAACATTTCCATGGATTTTATGGGAGGTTTACCAACAACTAGGAAGGGACATGACTATTTATTTGTGATAGTTGACAAGTTCAACAAAATGTGCATTCTTATTCCTTGTAAAAACACCATCAAAGGACAAGAAGAAGCAAACATGTTATTTGAACATGTCTGGGTGCACTTTGGGATACCAATGAGCATCATCTTGGATAGGGATACTAGATTTATCAATTCCTTTTGGACTACACTTTAGGAGAATATGGACACTAAGTTGAAGAGATCTATCACATGCCATCCATAGATAGATGAATAGACAGATGTAGTCAATAAGAATTCAGTGCAACTTTGAGGGGTTACAATCAGAAGCATCCAAGGACCTGGGATGAAAATTTGATCTATATTCAACACTCTTATAATAGGGCAGTCCACACTTCTATTGGAAAGTCCACTTTTGAAACTCTCTTTGGGTATTTGTCACCTTTTACCTTGGTTGTTGTTTATGGACAACAAGGAGAAGTGGGGGAAGATGTCATAAGACAGGCATTGAGAGTAGATAAATTTATTGAAAAGATTAGACAGATCCATTTGCAAGTACAAGAGACACTGAATAATTCATAGGAAAAACATAAGGCCATACATGATCAACACATAACCGAGAAGCCATTTAAAGTGGGAGACAAAGTTTGGTTACAATTGAACAAGAAAAGACTATAGGGTCTTGGTAAGAAGATCAAGGTTTTGCGGTTTGGTCCTTTTGAGGTATTGGAAATGGTGGGAGATAACACCTACATAATTAGTCTAACCCCATACGTGTGCATTTACTTGGTAGCAAATGTGGAGAATTTGAAATACTATGAGCCTTCCATGCTGGACCAAGAAGAGGAGTAGGTCCTACCTACCATAGAGGACTTAGCACCAAATGCTTAGGTAGAGTTGGCAAGAGACACAATTTTGTAGAGGAAGTCTAGAACTACTAGATAGAGGTAGCTTGACCTTTGGTAGATTGGGTTGAAAGGACAACTTCCACTCAAAGCAAAATGGTACTCTGGGAGAAGGTAGAGGAAAAATCTCTTCACCTCATTCAACAAATATTTTAGGGACCAAAAACCTCCCTAAACTGGGAGGTATGATCTGGATTGGATCATCATACAATTTTTCATCTATCTTGGTACTTTCTGGGTGGAAAAATTGGAGGAATCAACTTGCGGGGTCATTTTAGTGGCATGTCCCAGTTTGGAAAATTGGGCTTTTGAACGTTCTGAAGCCATTTTGTGGCATTGAACGACATTTTTTTGGGGTTACAATGTTTTGAACATGTTCCCACACCCTTGATAGTGTTCTACACTCTGAGACCTTTCCAACGATGCATCAAATGCCTCAATCAAAGCTCGTATGCAAAAGTTATGCCTCCCACAAGTTGACCTACCTTTTTAACCACCATGATACGAATGTATGCCACATCAACCCCCATTACTCACACATATAGGGATATCCACATGTGTACTTTCAAGAATATTCTAGAAGGTCCAAACCTAATCGATAATTAAGGGTTGAGGAAGTCAAAACCCTAACCCTAGATGACTATTGGGATATGTTAAATACAAGGCTGCTAGGAGGAGAAAGGGTTCCATTCTTTAGCATTGTATTTGTTCCATAGTTGAACAGAGCATCTAGGAGTGGTATTTTGAGAGTATAACAAAGGAGGGAAAGTTTCTATAGCAACCATACATGTCATAGTGTCAAAGGCAACTCCACAATGAGTGCCTCTTTCTTTGTACTTGCTTTCATAACTGAAGAAAAGAGAGCAGAGCATAGACCTCACCTTCTAGTTGGGTTTTCTCCCGTATTGGGTTTTCCAGGATATATCTTGTGTTCATTTTTGTGTAGATGGTGCATTCTTTTGCTCATTTCTTTCATTTTTGTAATTCAATTATTTCATAAATTCAAGCAAAACTAGTAATTAACTCATTTGAGATCTAAGGAAGTAATTTGCAATATCTAATATTTCAGAGTAGTTAAGATCTATTGTGACGAACTGTTCTAGTAAAATTTCCACATCAATTTACAAATCACGAACCCTTAACATTTATAGTTTTCCTCAAGAAATTGTACTTCTAAAATTTTATATTGAAGGAAGATCTATGATTTTATTTTAACCATTATTGAGTGCTGAACAAAATCATTAAAAAAACATTAATAAAATTGTTTTCATACATAAAAGCAGATATTCCTTTGAAAGATGCATTGGTGTAGAAAACTGTAAGATTAAATAAATAATCACATGAAAACCATAATATAAAGCCATAAACCATTAAGTACAAAACCATTAAGTGAACATAATGAAATATAAAGTAGACTTAGGAATTGAAGCGGGATAGGTCAAAGAAGGGGAGCTCCCTTTCATCCAAAGGATGATAAGAAAAAGGGAGACGTCCATCACTTGTACAACTCATATTTGTTTGAAATTAGATCTAGAGTGGACTCCAAACTCACATTTCTTGGAAATTAAATCTAGAGTAGACTCCAATTCATGGTGTGTTTAAGTGATACATTCTTAAAAAAAATCTTCATTTTTATTCTAAGTAGTTATGTTGTTGATTATAATTTTTAATCTATTTTTAATTAGTTTTTAATTTTGATTATGATTTTATTTTTGCTTGGGTCCAATTTTGTTCATCATTGGAGTTTGGGCTTGATTTAATCCTTCACAAGTTTCCGAGTCGTAGAGAAGA
>ML783957.1:188123-207407 GCA_009831015.1 Picea engelmannii | reverse complement strand
GAAATATAGAGCTACAAGAATTGACACCAAGTAAATATCTTCTATTAAATGTCTCCAATAATGATCTCCAACAATTCACAACAAAATGGGTGAGAGGAGTGCCTATATTTATAGATGAGGCTCTCAAGTCTTCTCCACTCTTTATTCCCCAAAATTAGGCTAAGGAATAAAACAAAATGACTTGTCATCCACACAAATAGGAGACTAAGTCAAAAAGTACAATCAAAATATGCTTTACATGTTTAAAACCCTCATAGAAGGGTGACTTCAACTCTAGAGGAGTGACGTTTGGCCGATACAACGTTCCACTTGGAAAAGGTTTGGGGGACCCTAAAATGTGGCAAGGAATAATCATTGGCCACTCAAACTCCAGTTTATACCTCAAAGAAAGGGGGATGACCTTACCCCAAGCCAAAAATAACCTTCTAAAGTGGACGGTTTTCTCCAATTTGCACAAGAAACCATCAAAAGGTGATCCAAAAGTGCATCCACTTCAAAAGGGTGAGTGTTGAGTGACCTCCATCAAGTGCCAAGTCAAATGAGTGACCTCCACATCATCAAATCAAGCTCCAAAAATCCCCAATGCCCTCAAATGAATTTGACCCTCCTTTAGTGAGTAAATTTCTTTAAAAATGTGCCAAAGGAGAGAGATGTTCTAGCTTTTGACACATGGTGTGTAGAGGATGTCCATGATGATGAAAATATCTCGTCCGTGCCTTGGAGAGGGTGAATAATGATTCAAAATCTGTGATATGCCTCAAAAAATGTGCAACTGGATAATCATGTGCATAATGATTTATGAAGTCCCAATTGTGGTATATACATAAGAAAGAAAGGGTCAATGTGGGTAAGGTGCGCTAAACCGTGGGTGTGACAACCCTTACAAATTGTAATCACCTTTTACATAGCAAAAGAATAGGTGAATAGTCAGGGCCCCGTAAATTATGTATCCTAGTAAATCCACCTCATAATGCCCGCATACCTACCCAGGACATAAATTTCTAACATTAGAGGGAGTTACCACCTCCAAAGAGGTAGTCAACCAGAGAAATAAAACCAATCACCCTGAGAATGGGGACTAAAAACACATGCCATAACTGTCCATCCGAGGGGATCTGGGTAACCTTTAACCAACACTTGCACATCAAAATAATCCCATCATGGCCACATACAAAGAAAACATCACACTTTGGGCACATTGGACTGGTCACATCTCGTGAAAAAATTTAGGATACACTGTAGATAATATGGGGTGTAACAACTGGCTTCGACTTGAGGACATGTGCTCATATTGAGAGTGCATGAGAACGCCAGAATCTTCCAAAAACCTGTAGACTTGAAACATTCTCACAAAATGGATATTAAATGCAAGGGATGGGAAGACACAAGTCTCTTTTTCCTTCCTTGAGATAAAAAAAAATCCATGAATGAAATGAACTGTTCAAAATGGATTTCGGTGGCCTCCCACCTATTTCAACTGTCTCATTGTGGCAATTTTCCAGTTTGGCAGTTTTTTCCTAATTTTTGGATCCCTGACTTCCGGGGCCATTTTGAGGCCCTAAACAACATTTTTAGGGCTCCCCATAGTTTTACTATAAACAAAGTCAAATTTCGATGACAACATGTGTAGTCCTCGGATATACCTTTCCAACGAGCTATCGTGTGCCTAAAATGGAGAACGTATGCTAAAGTTACGATCCCGAGAAGTTGATGTACTAGCTTTCCCCAATGGGGCCCACATGACTTTTGGCGCTTCATCTCCTAGGGTTAGGTTTTTGGATGTCTACGGTTTTGGAATTCTTGGAGAGCCTCATTGTAACCATGTTCTTGCAAATGAGTGCAACTGTCACATCTCTTCTTAGAGATAAGCCGCCACCATTCTAGCAAGCTTGTTTTTCGCTGCATTTTACAGTTTCAACACATTTTCTTATTGAATAGAAACCAATTTTATTGTATCTTTGTTATTCTTGTATCTTTGTGTTAAGAATAATAATAATATGTATTCATTTTCATTCTTCTCATAAAATATGGATCAGTGGTATCAGAGCGGTCTTCTCCTTGTCGTTCTTAATGCATGTCCTCGACGAGGTCAGGGTACAAAGAATTGGGTCTCGAGCTTGTTTCTCTTGAGGAAAAAAGCTCTCACACGCCCAAGCGATCTCTCATAATGGGAGAAAATAAATATGACAGGACAAGAGATCCTTTCAAAATCTTGCTCGAGGAAGCCCTCATGCAACAGAGGAGTGAAATGATGGATAGTTTTTCGCAAATCCTTCGGTAGCTACCAATAGGCGACGCATCTTCCTCGAACAGAGGTGTCGCCCCCTTCAAGGTACAAATCAACTTTGATATTCCCATATTTGAAGGTCAGATAGACGCAGATGTTGTAGAGAAATGGTTGAATCTACTAGAAGGGCATTTTTCTGTCCATAACTTTTCGAATAGAGAAAATGTTATGTTTTCACTCCTCGAAGTCGTTCCCCATGACAAAGATTGGTGGGAGACTTTCTGTGAGCAAAAGAAAACATAGGATCCCTCATTATTTATAGTCACGGTCACCTGGGAGTCCTTAAGGGATGCTATCAAGGAACAATACTCCCCTATTGGAAGCTATGATGACATGTATGCAAAATGGACCACACTACAGCAGGAAAGAGACCAAGCAATGCCAGAGTTCACAAATATCTTCCACACCTTGCGCACCAAGCTGAGTATCAAATATTATGAGTGACATCAGGTGCTCAAGTATCGTGGTGGTCTACATAGATACATCCAGGCCAAAATGGAGTTTTGGGACATCTCGTCCTTGGGCACGGCCTATTGATATGCCATTAAAATTGAGCAAAAGATTAAACAAAAGACGCGACAATTTAGGCCTAGGAACCCCTCACATCAGAAGCAAGTAAAGGGAATCCCAAACCGGTAGAGAAAAGGACAGAGAAAATATGGACAACCTTGGGACAAGCAGTCTAGGCCAAAATCAAAGAAGGACATTGGAAAGACAAAGAAAGATACTGGGAAATGGTTTGATTTCCATAAGAGCCCCTGGCATAACACTGTTGATTATCGCTCCAAGCAATCACTAGTAGCTGAGGTGAAAGCCTCTTAATCAAATGTGGGTTCCGACTCTGAGTTATAACTAGAAAGGGGAATACAGATCATTGACACAGAACCTAGTGCCACTATTGCTACCACCAAGGTCCATCCCAGTGAACTAGATGAGCCAGAAGAAGGTGAGTGCCTCTTTCATTCATAGATGTGGGTAAAAGGCACCCCGTTGCACTTTATCGTTGATGGCGGTAGCCAGAAGAACCTCATCTCAGAAGAGATCAACAAGTGGCTAGATGTGTCAACAATGCCGCACCCACAACCCTACACCATTGGATGTCTCTGCCAAGGAAGCGATATCTGTGTCAGCCAATAGTGTTGCCTGTTATATGGTATCAAGCCCTTCAAAGATGAGGTATTGTGTGATGTTTCTCCTCTCGAATTTTGTAATGTTCTTTTGGGCCAACCTTATTTATGGAAACATCACATTGTATATGAGTCTAGGCCTCGTAGTGTTATTATTACTTTGAAGAGGAAATTATATAGGATACCCAAGGTAGTCCCACCTAGTGTTATTTCCTTGATCTCTGCCAAGCAATGCAGGAAGGTCATCTCTTAGACCAGGAAGTTTGTCTTCTCTATGATTCGCTCTCAGAGTGAGCGAAAGATTGTAGCCACATCCAGGGCCTCCGCGACCGACCTCTCCACATAGCGGAAGCAAATGGACAAGGTCCTAGAAGAATACAAAGATATCTTATCCTCACCTACCGGGGTACCTCTGCACTATCAAGTCAAGCATCCCATTGATCTGACCTCTGACGCATCACTGCCCAATGGGCCAGTCTACCGCTTCTCTTTGTTAGAGAATGAGGATACCAAGTGAAAAATCCAAGAAATTCTCCACAATGGGCACATCCATCCCAACTCATCGCCTTGTGGGAGCCCAATCGTGCTGGTGCAGAAGAAAGACGGGACCTGACGACTCTGCATTGATTACCGAGCGCTAAATAAAATCATAGTCAGGAACCGATACGTGATTCCAGGAATCGACGATCTCCTTGATCAACTCAAAGGGGGAAGAACTTCAGTAAGATTGATCTGAAGTATGGATACCACCAGGTACCCATAGAACAAACAGATGTATGGAAGACCGCCTTCAAGTCAAAATAAGGTCTTTTTGAATGGTTGGTCATGCCCTTTGGTTTGAAAAATGCTCCAGCAAATTTCACGAGGATGATGGACGATGTCCTATGAACTTTCACCAATACTTTTTTAATGGTGTATCTAGGTGAAATCCTCATCTACAACAAGACTTGGGAGGAACACTTGCAACGTATTCAGCAGGTTCTGCACACCCTACGACAACACAAGTTATATACCAACTTGAAAAAATGCTCCTTCGACATGGATAGGGTCTAGTACCTAGGCTACATCAGGGATCAACATGGTGTGCATGTGGATCTAGCCAAGATCCAGGTCATCCATGACTATCCATCCCTAACCACTCTCACTGAGCTTCGTATCTTCTTAGGCCTTGCCAATTTCTATTGCAGGTTCATGTTGGGATTCTACCTTATTGCATGGGCCCTCATCCAAGTAACAAGAGGTGGTGGTAAGGAAAAATTTATGTGGGTCCTGTCCCAACAACAAGCATTCGATGATTTAACGCAAATCTTGTACTCAGCCCCAGTATTTTCATTATCAGACCTACAACAACCCTTTGAGATCGAGATAGATGCTTTAGATTATGCTGTGGGCGCAGTCCTCACTCAACACGACCAGCCCTGGCCTATCATAGTGAGACATTATCATATGTTGTTCGTAAGTACCCTACGAATGTTTTCCATAAGTACACTATTAGATGTTGACATTCTCAGGAAGGAGACAGTCATCCACACAGATAATAAGCCACTACAGTTCATGCAGACACAAGGTAAATTACAGAATGATCGCCATCAGAAGTGGTCCACATAGTTGCAGTAGTTCCACCTCAACATCAAGTATAAAAAATGCAGTACCAACTGAGTCACTAATTGCCTCAGTCGACCTCCAGTCACGACACTCACCACGGTGCTCGACTCTTGGGGCCACGAGACCTCTGGATGGCCCAATCTCTATGAGACAGACCTTGACTTCACCTCCACATACCAAATGTTGGGAACACATTTAGTTGTAGCTAATTTCCATCTTTAGGATGGGCTATTGTGCCAACTAGGCCATCTCTATGTTCCATCAAGCGAGCGAGCAAAGCTGATTTGGGAAGCCCACTACAGTCGGGTGGTAGGACACTTCGGCATCGAAAAGACAGTGGCAATGTTGCAGAAATATTTCTATTGGCTGAAACTTCGACATGATTTCAACAAGTATATCAGGTCATGCACGACCTGCGTTATTGCCAAACCAACCACTAAGAAACAAGGCTTGTACACCCCCCTACCTACTCCTGAGTGGCCATGGGAATACATCTCAATGGACTACATGTCGGGACTTCCATCCACCAAGAGGGGAAATGACTATGTCTTTGTGGTTGTTGATCGCTTTTCCAAGATGGCGATCCCATCCGCCTGCAAGAAGAGCATCATAGTAGAGGCCATTACCAAGCTCTTCTTTGAATGAGTCTGGGTACATTTTCGAATCCCACAGACCATTGTCTCAAATAGGGATAGTTGGTTCATCAACACATTATGGTCGAGCCTCTGGTCACTGTTGGACACCAAGCTCACCAATTCCACTACCTTCCACCCTTAGACAAATGGTCAAATTGAGGTCGTCAAATGAATGATCATGCATATCCTACGCATGTACAATTCCAAGCACCCCCACACATGGGATGAGATTCTTCCCTATGTTCAACCTAGCTACAACAAAGCCCTACATAGCTCAACTAGCCACAACCCCTTTCAGGTCAGGTTGGGATTCCAACCATTGGGTCCCATGGATGTTGCACTACCTCTTACGACCAGCTTGGCCGATTCATCCCCTACTCCAACTGAAGTTGACAAAGTATCCCATTTCATTGAGCGGATCCAACACATCTGTCAACAGGTTCATGATATTTTACAGAATTCCAATTCCAAGTACAAGCAGTGCCATGATCAACATCGAGTGCCACATAAGTTTTAGGTGGGAGACAAAGTGTGGTTACACTTGCAAAAAGAACGCCTTACAGGACCCCATCGGAAGCTTCACCCACTCCATTATGGGTCTTACACCATCACCAAGGCTATGGGTGACAATGCTTTCGAGCTCAACATTCCCCCTTTCCTTGGCCTGCACCCAGTGTTCAACGTGGATCTCCTTCATCCATACTTCCCACCATTATTGGACACCTCATAGATAAAATAACAATTGACACCAATAGAGCTCAACCCTAACTGCATGCAATAGGAATCCAATGATCATATTGTGGACACACAGGTCAAGGGAACTCACTAGCAAAGGATCTAGCTTTATTGAGTTGTCAAAGTAGGGAAGCTTCTGCACCAAGGCAAGTGGCTCACCTGGGGTCAAATTCAACATAAATTTCCTCATCTGATGGGGGCACTCAACACAATGGAGACCATTTCTTCCTAAAGGGGGAGGATTTTTCCATATGGATTTCAGTGACCTCCCACCTATTCCAAGTGGCTCATTGTGGCAGTTTTCCAGTTTGGCAGTTTTTTCCTAGTTTTCGGGTCCTTGACTTCCAGGGCCATTTTGAGGCCCTAAACAATGTTTTTAGGGCTCGTCACAGTGAAATTGCTAATCTAATTTGAGTTTGACGACAACATGTGTAGTCCTTGGATAGACCTTTCCAACAAGCTATCGTACACCTAAAACAAAGATCGTATGCAAAAGTTACGACCCCGAGAAGTTGATGTACTAGCTTACCCCAACGGGGCCCACATGACTTTTGGCGCTTCATCTCCTAGGGTTAGGTTTTTGGATGTATAGGGTTTTGAACTTCCTGTTTATTGTAAAAAGGCTTGGAGAGCCTCATTGTAACCATCTTCTTGCGAATGATCGCAACCTTCACATCTCTTCTTAGAGATAAGCCATCATCATTCTAGCAAGCTTGTTTTCTGCTGCATTTTACAGTTTCAACACATTTTCTTATTGAGCAGAAACCAATTTTACTGTATCTCTATTATTTTATCTTTGTTATTCTTATGTCTCTGTGTTAAGAATAATAATAATTCGTATTCATTTTCATTTTTCTCATAAAATCCGGATCATGAACGAAGTACATAACGCCAACCTTTAGAGAATTATGTACAGTGTAAGCATCATTCCCTTTATTTAAGAAGTGATAAAATGAAACACACAAGTAGCTAAAGTAAAAAAAACCACCATAGTACAAGGATTCCCTGAAGGCATCAGATATTACATTGATAGAACAACTTCAAAGCTTGCCCATCTACAGGCAAGGGTAGCTTCTCACCATATAAATGATAGAAAGAATTGGTACCTGCAACTTCCTTTGTCTTTTTTTGACTATGTATCAAGTGATCAAAGGTATGTCTTATGTTTTCATCAAACTCAATTAATTCATTAATTCTTTGCATTAGACCTGGATCACGGGGGTAGGTAGAATGTCTTGCGGGAGTAATGATTCTTGCTTCATACAATTTATGCAATTCTTTCTTAACAAGAGGGCCCAACTTTTCTTTTCATCTTCAATCGAATTGGCTTGACACCTTCCTTCACATGTATGGTGTGTTGAATTATCTCTTCCATGTATACCTTCAAACCATCATGAAGGAAAACAAAGACATCCCCACATTCTCTGATGGTATTTTCTATTTCCATTCTTTCCCTTCTCGATATTACTTCGTCGATCTCTATCATCTTTGGATCCTTGGTTGATCCAACATTGGCTTCCTCGTATTCATCGATCCTAGTCATCTCTTTCTTTTCTAGGTACCCATCATGTTTTTCAAACAAACTCTTAAGAGATACAAGGCTTGTTGGAATCATATTCTCCTTTGTTTCTTCATTCTAACCTTCTTCTCTCCAATCGATCTAGTTCTTGGTAAACTCATGTAGCATCCTAGAGGAGGCAGCTATTGCATTAGCTCTTTCATTCAAATCCCTTGGTTAATCTACTTGGGACTCTACCCCGAGAGCTAATTCTGTCATAAGCATAGTGTAAGATCCAAGCTCTTCAAAGCAAACCCATTCAATCTTGGGGTCTCGAGGATGCTCCACATGATATTTTCTCATCAACTCTCTATATAAGATGACTGAAAAACCCTGAAATTTTAGAATAATATCATATGAAAAATCCATCTGAATGTTGCCTCCAAGGTCATCGACCCACTTCCTGGATAGAATCATTCCCTAAGCATTGAGAACATCGATGACTACCACATCCATCACTAAGAAAATGTCTTGATCAACAACCAATAAAACTTGAAGGTCCTTGATTAATCCACACACTTGGACTTCCCTGGAGTCCATGGCACAAATATTCATGTATGATCTTGAATTATTTAATCCCATTTATTCCATCACCATGAGAGACATGGCATTGGTTGAGGCTCTGAAGTCCAACATATAATTGTGTAAGAATAAGTCTTCCACTATCAATGATATGAAAAATGGTTGGTTCATTAGGATTGTTGCTTCTTTTGTGCATGGTTTAGAGAATAATAGGGGCATATTCACTCTCATTCACAAGATGAGTTGCTTGACTAGTCGATTCAAGCACCAAAGATTCTTTGATTTGATTCTTCATGAAAGGGATCTTTGTTAGCTCCATGATAGGAACACACATCTTGGCATTATGAATCCATCTTATTACATCCAAGTTCATCTCCAAAAAAATTATTGTTGGGGAATCGCTTCGTATAATCTTAGTGTTAGGCATGATTGGTCTTGCAATTTGTTTATCCTTGTTTAGGGGCTTGGAAGGTCTTGACTAATCTCGTGAAAGAGTATTTCTTTGTCTTTGATAGACCACAATTCTTGTCTAAAGCAATTGATTTATCTCTTTTTGGGAAGGCATTGACCCAAATATCTCGTCTACTCTTTCTTCTTCATCCTCCTATGGCTATCAATTTTGATAATCCTATCCATCAAACAAATTGTTGCAACTATCCAAAGGTGGTTTTCTATTGTGACCATCTGCATGATACATTCTCATGTAGAGGGAACAAGTACTTTCATCGTGGAAACTTTGGAAATCCCTCCAAAAATAAAGACGTCCATTCTCTATCATGTTGGTAGGTTACAATGATGTAGGAGGTCTTTGATTCATAGGTGGACCTTTGTATCTATTTCTTTTTTGTTTCCCATTCAGATGTCTATTTCTTTCCATCTACACCATCTGACCTTGTAAGTCACTAGTAGTCGTTTGCAACTTTGCTAGTTGGCCTGCAAGGTCAAAAATAGCCTCAAGAGTGGGATTTGTGGCAGGGGTTTCTTTATGTTTAGGGTCAGCCTTGGCCCTGGGGTTGTTCAACGCATCGAACTTCCCTGAGTGATTCCAATTTCCATCAATAATCTTCATGTTGATTTTAGCAGTGACAAGAGTTGTAGGGTTGGAACTATGGAGGAAGACATTGAAATTTATTTGAAATACATTCATGTAATACATCAAGATCGTGTCCATAGTCAGTTGATGAGTATAGGGAATATCTTACACAATCTTGTCAAATTCACCAATGGTTTCATTTCCATTTCTCTCAATGTTAGTCAAAGCACTTAAAAGGAAATGGACATCTTTCTTTTCCAACCATTTATCAAAGAAAACTTTATGGCGTGATTGCAAAGAATCTATACAATTATTAGAAAATGATAAAAACCACTTCCTAGCATCCTTTTTTAATGATATAGCAAAGCATCTAAATAGGACATCCAAGTGGAAAATTCCCACACCAATGATATCTTCCATGAATGCATCCTAGTGCTCTCTTGCACCCAATAGCATTATCACCATCGAATGTTGCAATCTTATCGATAGAAGTTGGTTTGTCATGAGGATAGCCTGCAATGTTAGAAAAATCAAATGGTTTGAAAGCATTTGTCAACCACGAAGCAACAATTTGAGTTGGTGGACTTGAATCAAGAAATAAAATCCTTATATCATATAAAGTTTCAATCCAACTTTATTATTTAGTTCCTTTTCATGAAGCATGTGCCTTCTTCTATGATAAATAAGTTTAGCTTTGAGAACACAACGTAGTATACCTTGGGCATTCCTTCTTGTAGAGTTCCTTTTTGTTGCATTTGGATTTGGTGGAGTCTCTAGATGAGACAATCAAGTAACAAATAACAATAAACTCATCAAGATACAATACAAAGAACTTACCCAAACTAGAGGGATGATGTTGTCAAGATCCAAGAAATGAACCAACAAGACGTCCCTGACAACAACACCAAAAAATGTTTCCGCCCAAATTAGTATCCCTTGGGGAATGCTATGGGGATAACACAGTACGGGAAATGCACCAATGTCACCGTAGCACAATCTCCTCTTCACTTTAGGCTAGCTCCTAGAGACCAAGGGGGGTATCCCAATCCTTCAACCTACACACCTCAATATATGTTAGATAAACCAGTGCCTTAATAGCCATTTGCCTTAAGTATATTCAACCAAGTTTTAGGGAAATAAAGATGTAATATAAAAAGGGTTATGAGATAATTATAAGAGTGTTGAGATTTGAAATAAATATACTACAACAAAAAATACAAACCAACACTATGATTTCACTCTTTAAATGAAGAAACAAGCACCTTTTATCGTACAAGAGTGAGATATTGTTGCATAGACCAAGAACCAACTGTATACATGAGTTATGCCTTGATTGTATGTTGTAAAATGGATTAGCTTGTTGTTTCTCAAAGATGTAAGAATCTGATTTATGAAAATAAAAAAAAATGTAGAAATTGCAGATTTTGGGTGAGGAAAAGTACCCCTAGAGTGCATAAAGCACATACAATGATGGATATCGGGTACTTCAGCTAAGGAAATGAATAAACATTTCAAATGAATAGTATCCAAGCAATTATATCAAACTTGCAAAAAATTGTGGTGAATCCCCTAACTGTTTCACCAAAAATCTCCAAAATGAGATATAACAACAACAAACAACTTAGGAGATGAATTTCACTGTTAGAATGTGTTAGATAAACTTAATATGCTACAAAATCTCTCCTCTGCTATGCTCACAAAATATCACTTTCAGATGTTTTTCTCAGCTATGGAACAAGATATAAAGTAAAAGAATGGAACCCCCTTCTCCTTCTGATGGCATGGTATTTAGTATAGCCCGATAGCCATATAGGGTAGGTTTTTTACTTCATCAACCCTCAATTTTGATAGGGTTTTGGAACTTATAGAATTTTTTTAAATTACATACGTGGCTAGCCCCATATGCATGAGTAATGGGGGATGACATGGCATCCTCTCTTACCATGGTGGTCAACACGGTAGGTCAACTTGCGGGAGATGTAACTTTTGCATATGAGATCTAATTGTTGCAATTTTTGCACCATTAGAAAGGTATCGATGTGTATAATAGCATCACATAATCCAACTATTGCTAGGAATTTTTTAAGCCCCAAAATGTTGTTTTGATGCCTCAAAATGGTCCAGGAAGGTTTTGGACCCCAATTTTCCAAACTAGGACCTGCCACTAAAATGGCCCTACAAGATGATTCCTCCATTTTTTCCACTATGAAAGGATCAATATATATGAAAAACAATATAATTATCCAATATCGATCAATATTTATGGAGGATTTTGGTCCCCAAAATCTTTACTAAATGAGGGGAGGAAA
This sequence comes from Picea engelmannii, assembly GCA_009831015.1. Lineage (NCBI taxonomy): Eukaryota > Viridiplantae > Streptophyta > Pinopsida > Pinales > Pinaceae > Picea > Picea engelmannii. The sequence continues at coordinate 195,596 of ML783957.1, read as the reverse complement.
GTTTTCCTCTACCTTATCCCTGGAGTACCACTTTTCTTTGCCTGGAAGTTTTCCTTTCAACCCAATATGCCAAAGGTCATGTTGCCCATGTCTTATAGCTCTAGACTGCTTTTGCAAAACTGTGTTCTCTGCCAACTCTACCTGGGCATCTAGTGCTAAGACCTCTATGGAAGGTAGGACCTACTTCTGATCCAACATGGAAGGTTCATAGATTTTGAGATTCTCCACATTCACAACTGAATAAATGCACATGTATGGGCATAGACTAAGTCTGTAGGTGTTATCTCCCACCTTTTCCAATACCTCAAAAGGACCATACCACAAATCCTTGATCTTCTTACTAGGGCCATGTAGCCTTTCCTTATTCAGCTATAACCATACTATGTCTCCCACTCTAAATTTTCTCTATGTTATGAGTATGGCGTGCATAGCCTTGTACTTTTCCTATAAATTTCAGTGTCTCTTGTACTTGCAAATCGATCTTCCTGATCTCTTCAACAAATTTTATGCCTTTAATGCATCTCATGTGAGGTCCTCCCTTACTCCTCCTTGTTGTCCATATACAACATCTAAGGGTGAAGGTGGAAAATACCCAAAGCAAGTTTCAAAAGGTGACTTACCAATAGAATTGTGGATTGCTCTGTTATAAGAGTGTTCTATATAGATCAAATTTTTATCCCAGGTCTTCGGATGCTTCTGATTATAACCCCTGAAAAGTTGCACCAAAGTCTTGTTGACTACTTATGTATTCCCATCTATCTATGGATGGAATGTTGTAGACCTATTCAACTTAGTTATCCATCTTCTACCACAATGTAGTCCAACATGCACTAAGAAATATGGTATCCCTATCTGAGATGATACTCCTTTGGTATCCCAAAGTGCACCCAAACCCATTCAAAGAACAAGTTTGTTGCTTCTCATCCCTTGATGGTCTTTTTACAAAGCATGAGAATGCACATTTTGTTGAACCTGTCAAATACCACAAATAAATAGTCATGTCCCTTCCGCATGGTTGTTAAAACTCTCACAAAATCCATGGAAATGTTTTCCCAAGGTCAAGTGGGTATAGGTAAGGGATGGTATAGACCTGGCTTTCTATTACTGGGATTTTTGTACAAGAAATTATACATCCTCTAATATATCGTGCTACGTCTTCTTGCATTATGGGCTAATACACATACCTTTGTAAATTGGCAATCGTCTTCCCATAACCAAAATGTCCTGCAACCTTAGAGGTTTGAGCCTCTTTGATAAGCTGCAATTGTTCACCTTTAGGGAAATAGACCTTGTCAAGATTGTAGAGTAAACCATTATGGAAATAATAGTTAGCCTTGTCGTCACCTTATTATATATGGATTTGTCCATGTAGTTGTTGAAATACCTCCTTGAAGTCCTCATATTCTATGTATGTCTCTTTGTATGCATCATGGGTAAAATGATCCATGTGCATCAGAGTTCAAAAAGCTATAATATTGGATGTGGGTGGCCGTGAAATCATGTTTTCCAACTTATTTTTTCTACCCTTCTTATACTTGATGACTAGATGAAATTGTTGTAAAAAACCCATCCACTTTTAATGCCTGGTATGTTGTAACTTACTTTGGGCCTCCAAATATTGTAGTGGTTGGTGATTTGTGTGGATTATGGTCTCCTTTCCCATCATATAATGCTTTCAATTTTTGATAGCTTGTACCAAGGCATAGAGCTCCTTGTCTTAGGTAGGATAGTTGAGATCCACCCCATGAAATACTTCAAATGATAGTAGATGAGCCTTCCTCCCTGCATTACTACTTCTCCCACGACATACCCATTTGCATATGTCTCCACTTCGAAGGGCTTATGCAAGTTTGGTAATGTGAGCAATGGTGCTTGACTGATCTTTCTTTTCAACTCATCAAAGGCCTTCTGTTGATTCTTCCCCCACTGGAAACTCTAACCATTGGTTGTTATGGCGTGGAGTGGTGCAACTACTGTTGAAAATGAAGCTATGAACTTCTGCAAGTATTGTGTTGCCCCAAAAATACTTCTAAATTCAATGACATTTGTAGGAACTAGCCATTTCATGATGGCCTCCATCTTTGTAGGATATATCTTGAGCTCCCCTCCACTGATCACATACCAAAAATACACCAAAGACTGTTGAGCAAACTCACATTTCTTGAGATTAGCCAGTAGCTACTACTTTTTTAGAGTCTCTAACACCTACATAAGATGTGAGATGTGCTCATCCCAGGTAGCGTTATAAACCAGTATATCATCCAAATAAACAATAACAAATGAATCTAGATAAGGGCGTAAAACATCATTCATCAGTCTCATAAATATAGTTGGTGCATTTCATAAACCGAATAGCATAACTAACCACTCATACAAACCTTGCCTTGTCTTGAAGGGAGTCTTCCAGGATATATCTTCTTCTTTGATTTGTACATGGTGATATCCTGATTTTAAATCCAACTTAGTGAAGTACTTGGAATGTTGCAGTTGGTCCAACAGAGAATTCATCCTTAGCAGAGGGTATTGATTCTTCGATGTAATATTGTTCAATACCTTGTAATCGATACACATTCTCCAAGTCCCATCCTTCTTTGGTATAATTATGATGGGTGACCCACAAGGTGAGGTACTTGGTCAAAGCACACCCTGCTCCAACAATTGTTGCAACTGCTTCTTCACTTCATTCACTTATAGAATAGAGTATCTATACAGACCAATATTTGGCAATGGAGAGTCTAGCAATAATTGTATTTCATGCTCTACATCCGTCTTGGTTGGTATCCCTTTAGGCTCCTTGAACACTCCTTTGTATTCCTTTAGCAACTCCTCCAATTAATGTTTTTATTCTTTAGTACACCCCTCTAGGGATTCCTTCACTCTTATTGACTCATAATTAGATTGGTTTTCTTTTAAGAAAAGAAAAACATATTTCTTTCTATAACTAATCAACTTCTTGGCTTTGTTGGCACTTACCAATGAGATATTTGACTTGCCTTTATGCACGTTGATGATTTAGGACCTCTCATCCTTGATATGTTGGTACTGGTTGGCTCTACACATGAAGATTGCATCCCTCATATACATGTAAGGACCTCCAAACACTACTCCACATACATCAAGGGGTACTACGTCCAATTCCACTTCATCAATAAAATCAACACTTATAGCAAATTTAATCTTACACTGTTTTATTACCTTTATCTTTGCATCCTTGTTTAAACAAACTAATGGATAGGGGCTAGGATGATCATGAACCTCTAATCCAAGCTTGTTGACTAGATTCACTGCTATGAGATGAGCCTGTGAACCATAGTCGAACAAAGCATCTATCTTGGTCTTCTTGACCCAAATCTTGATGTGGAAGAGCTTGGTCATCTCCTTTTCTTCTCGGTGATGAAGGATACTCAGGTTCACCTCCTTTTGCATTGATGTGCAGACAATATTTTCATCCACATCTGAGCTACTTTCAACCTAATTGCTTGAATCTGTGGCTAAAAGGTTCTTTTTTTTCATCCTTCTTGTGGTTCTTCAAGTTTAGCTCTGGATGTTGTTTCCAACATTTTTCCTCGATGCGACCATCAATGTTGCAATGATTGGAATGGTTGTTGGGATATTTGCACTGATGTGCAGTGTTTGTCGTGTTCTTATATTTCCCCTCTTTCCACTTCTTCTTCCCCTCTTTGGAAGCTTCCTGGTGATATTTTTGCTTCAAACCACTTGGTTTCCCCTTCTTTTAGCCTATGTTTTCCAGGTATTGTGCCTGTAAACATGCCTCATCCATTGTCCTTGGATTGAAGAGAATCACCTACTTTTGTAGATGACTATGTAAACCCCCCAGATACTTGAGGGGTACATATGGGTTCTTGGGATAGATACCCAACATTATGGCCATCTTTCTAAACTTAGTGGTTTACTCGTGTACGCTCTACCCTTGCCTCTGCCTTAAGTAGTGCCACTGGATCGATTGGTCCTCTACATACCCAATAGGGTAGAATTGGGACTTGATGAGGGTTTTGAATCCCTCCCACCTAGTTACTGGTGGATCACCCTCTAGCCTAAGTGTTTTCATGTGGCTTTCCCACCGGGTTAAAGCATGGCCCTCTAACTTCAATCTGACAAATGAAATCTCCTACCCTTCATCTGTATGGTGAACGTTAAAATAAACTTCTAGTTGTTGCAACCAATGATCCAATTTTAATGCAATGATCTCACCTTGGTATGGCTTTATGTTCACTTTTACTTCCATCTTGAATAGGGACTATGAAGATTTAATTAATGACACTCGAACTCGACTGCTCTTTCTCAGATTCTTTATGCGACTCCTTTATTGAGTCTTCCTGATCTCTTGATTTCCCCTCTAACCCGTTCTCTGACTTAGAGCCTCCATGATCTCTGAATGGTCTAAGCTTGTTTTCTAGATCCACAATGAGGAGGTTCATATTGTGACTGATGTCGACAACTTGTGTTTCCAACAGCTCAAATCTATCTTTTGTTGCATCTCGAGGGTTATTATAGATAGACTTGTCTGCCATGTCTAGGGTTTATGTGACTTCTCTTTAAGCTTATTCATGGATCCTAAAACTTCCCACAAATACCCAAAATAAAAACATGCTTTGATACCAATATGATTTGTAAACTGTCATGGATATTCCACTGGAACAGTTCGTCACAACTAATCTAATAAAATACATAAATATTTTCTATTAAGGTTATTTTTCCTTTAGATCTCCAGAATATTTAGTTACTGATTTTTTGCTTATGCATGAAATAGATAAAATGAGGAAAATAAATAATAGTAAAATACAATCACACCATCGATAAATAAACACAAGATATGACCTGGGAAACCCAATACAAAAGAAAACCCACCTAGAAGGTGAGGCTGCTCTGATCTCTTTTCTCTAGTATAGAAATGATGCAAGTACAAAGAAAGAGGCACTCTATGTGGATTTACCTTAGACCTGTCATTTTTATGGAAGCTACAAAATCTCTCCTCCTCCGTTATGCTCATAGAATACCACTCTCAGATGTTTTTCTCAGTTAGGGAACAAGATACAATGCAAAAGAGTGGAACCCCCTTCTCCTCCTAATGGCCCGACATTTGATAAAGCATGATAACCATCTAAGAGTAGGTTTTTGACTTTCTCAACCCTCAATTGTGATAAGGTTTTGGACCTTCTAGAATCTTCTTGAAATTACATACATGGCTAGCCCCATATGCATGAGTAACAGGGGTTGACGTGGCATCCTCTCGTACCATGGTGGACAACACGGTAGGTCAACTTGTGGGAGGAATAACTTTTTCATACGAGCTTTGATTGACACAATGTTTGCACCGTTGGAAAGATATCAATGTGTAGAATAAAGTCACAAGGTCTAGTCTTTAGCATTCACAATAGTCTTTAAGAAAAATATGCCAAGAAGAATAACCAAGAAAGATATAGCTCAAAAAATTGACACCAAGAAAACACCAAGTATATATCTTCTATTAAATGAATCTCAAAGGAAATATAATTATTCATTACGCATGGGGTCTAGGGATAGTTTCTAATAATGAGGTAGAGGATTATTTCCTATTTGAAGGCATTAGGTTGGCCAAATCATTGGGAATATCCAAGTTGATAATCCTCGGTGATTCCATTTTGATAATAAGGGATATTATAAAAAATTCTTGCATTGAGGGAAATGTTATCTCTAGAATTATGTATCGCTTTCTCACATGTTTTAAGGGATTCAAAGAGCACTCTTTGTACCACATCAAACAAGAATTAAAAAATGAATCAAATGAATGGTCCAAGGTGGGTTCATGGCTTGACAAAGGTTTATTCATTTTGAATGGGAGGAATCGACGACTCCATATCCCATAATGACTATGGAAGGGGCAATAAAAAAATTGGCCTATGGATGAGTGCAACATTGAATTGGTTGTGGCTCACACATATCCCTGGATTTGATTTCAATGGTTGCATTCATTTCAGTGTATGTGAAGGTTTTAACAATGCCAAGGTAGACATGTTTTCTTTATTCTTCTCTGGTAGTGTCTCTGGGAGGTATAGTGTGGAGGGATTCATAATCAAGTTTGCGAAGGATCTTTGCAGTGGGAAAGTGACAATCTTGGATGTCGGTCTTCTAATGCCAGGCTTGCTTTGTTGTCTGTCCAGTCCCTCACCCTTATTCAATGCATTTTCACTCACAACTTCCTATTACTTTGATATTTAATCATGAAATTCTAAGTTTGTATGTGAATTCCTTTTCCTTTGGAGGAGGTATTGAAGATGATTTATGCTCAAGCAATTTAGAAATAGTCATAGGGCACTTAAATGGGTCTTCTGATAATGGGTTTTTTTATTATAGGTTGAATACCATTGTGAATTCTCTTGTCTTTGGGTATCCAGTTTCTGGGTCAAGTTCCTATGGTAGCCTCTCTTCAAATCCCACTATCAATCTGGTCCATATTGCCAATTGTAGACAATGGAATAACATTGAATTTTTTGAATATTTGTTGTAGTCGTTTATGGGAATTAGGTGTAATCTAGAAGAAGTTTCACAAGTATTGGGCATGTTCTTTAGTATCATGATTCCATCATAACCTTATTCATTTTCTCCGGGGCTTTAGGTGGGTTTTCTATCTGTGGGTTGTGGTTACATGTTTGCTCTCCTCCTGCTCACAATTGTAATATGTAATAATGGAGAATTGGTGGGCTTCCTGAAAATAACAAGCACTTTGACACTGTTGGTTATGCTACTATTGGAAGTTGGGTGTTTTCAATACAATGGGCTAAAAGTATTGGGAAGCAAATTTGTCACAATATGGATCCGTCTTGGAGTGACATCAAGTGCATATTGCTAGACACGAAGAAACAATTGAAGGTAATATTGTGGAACTCTGGAAAGTCACGTGCAAGGTAGGGACTTTGGACCAAATTGTTGCTTCTCTCCTTCCACAAATTGAACTTTTGGAATAGGATTGTCCACATTTGAGGTCATTGGTGCTACCTCAACAATCATAAACAACATATATGAATCAGGCTTCAAGGATTGAAGAATAAGTAGACTGAGAAGAAGAGCCTATGGAAGTCAAAGGAAATGAACCGGATGTAAGTTTTAAACCTGTGAAGTAAAGCAATGCATATAGATTCTTAAGCAAAAAAAAATTTAATCAATGGCTCATTCACATAGTACACAGAGATATATACCGGAAACCCTCAATCGGGAAAACCTTTCTTATATTCATTATATCAAATTTCACCATTCACTATACAATATATATAATGTTTTTAGGTATTCCGTAGATACCAAAACCCTAATCCCTAAAACCGGGATTATTTTTAGTAAACCGCTAAAAATAGCAAAATCCACTAAAAATAGCAAAAACCGCCCAAAATAAATAAATTCAGGGCGCTGCCCCGAACATTGCTCGTAACCAAGGGGGGCATACCTGCCCCCCCCCCCCCCCCCCCCCCCCCCCCCCCC